>JALBCR010000506.1:0-439449 GCA_030710515.1 Abscondita cerata | reverse complement strand
CCCAATAACTAATAAGTATGACGTCAAACTATACATTACCCGGCGTCACATAAACTATACATATGTAGAACCAAAAACTACAACCTATAAATAAAGAACTGTGAACCTACAAAAAGCTACAGAATGATTTTGTAGAAGGTTTCATAGCTATAAGCTTCTCATCACTAACAGAATCTACTTTCTTTTTAAGTTCACTCGACACAAACGGTTTCAAAGTTGTTCCTAACTACCTTCAAAAATGGTAGAAAATGAGTTTCTCAACATATTTGTTATTTTCTGTCATACCTAGAGAGTAGTAGTAAGTATTGTCATCGTGCGTTGTAAAACGATTATGTACAGTCATGAAATTTAAAACTTGGACACCACAATTTCTTTAAACAAAAGTTTGCACATTGTGTAAGAGAGTTTATCGAAGTCGGTTGCACTAAACACGACTTAAACTTAAACTACGCTTAAAACAATCGTTGCTATGGTTTTAATGATTGAATTTAAAACTTGGACACCACAATTTCGCTTAAACAAAAGTTTGCACATTGTGAAGCGGGCTTTAAGGGTATCATTTACAATTCTAACAGCAGGTAGTCTCAGCAGGGGTTATCTTATAGAAGGACTGTAGAATGAATCATTACACTAAGCACGTTTTAGAAAATAGGTAATTTACGTTGCTTACTTAATTTTTTTCTTTAAAGAATATATTTGAAGGTATCGCTAATTAAACACCATAGCTCGATTAATTATCGAATCAAAATTTTGTTTAGGAAATGTTTACAAAATAAAATTAGAAATAATTTTGATTTAAAAACGTCTACAAGCAATAACTTTTAAATTAAATCAAAAACTAAACATGGTTATTTGGGTTGACTGATTATTACTTATTTTTAAATAAATCTAACCTACTAATTATTGTAAGTTATTAAAATTTCATTAAACTCTCTATTCATAATATTTAGTCCTTACAAAATGTATATTTTATGACGTTTCATTTTTTTCTGTAGTTAATATAAAAAGTGAAAATAAAAACTAAGGCAATTCTTATTGTCAACGTATATATTTAGTTTTTGACAAGAATTTATTACATAATTATAATTAAGATACCAAGTTATAGTTTAAAATTAAATGAAAACTTTTTTTTTAAATAAAGGTATTACTATATAAATAAATATAAGAAATCAATAATGGGTGTGACCTCCATTATTATTGATACATTCTTGGAGGCGTCTGCTCATTGACGCTATCAAGGTATCAATATAATTAATATTAATCGTTTTCCATGCGGTATCAATGGCTGCAATTAGTGCATTACGGTTTACTGGTATAAAATTTGGCCCTTGTTGTCTTCGGATAACAGCAAGTATTCGAGCCCAAACATTTTCGATAATGAAAATTTGGGCTTTTTTGCTGGCCAGGGTAACAGCTCCAAGTTATTTTCGTATCCATTTTCTAGAAGTAGAGGAACATAATAGAGGATATTAAGTTTAAAATGCATTTACACTATTACCTGGTTATGCATTGTAAATTTAATAATTAAAAAGTAAAACGGAATTTATTTAACTAATTATGAAAAAAATGTCTCTAACCTACAATTGTTTAAAACACATCACACACTAGCCCAATAAAACACAAACTAATTTTACAAATATACAACTACAAAACAACAAACCAACACGTAAAATCAACAAAATACCAAATTTAACTTCAAAAACACCAAGAAAAATACAAAATTCTTCAACGATGCACGGGAATCTTAAGACTCTTACTATGACGTCACAATAAACAAAAGAGAGTAACCTGACGGCCTGGAGTTCAAGACGGCAATGGCTCTCACCTAGAGGCCAATCGAACAAAACAACTTGATTTAAATTTCATACCTTGTTACAAAATTCTTTTAAATTAAAAGATTGTAATTAAAAGGTAAATAAAAAAAAATGTTGACGTAATATGTTTAATTTATTACCATAACCAATAAAACCAAAAAGAAACAATGTAGTGTAAACCGTATTCACGCATAAAATTTCCCTAAACCAAATGATTCTTAACCTAAAAAAAATGCTTAATTCGGACGATCGATATCGATTTAAAATAAATGTTAACGCGACGGTGGTAAGTCGCTACCAAATTGTAACTAACATTAATAATATTGTTTTATATACAGTTACGACGAAATACACGCACAAAGCAAAAATACGTTTATATAAGAAAGGAATCAAATTGAGCATGTAAGGTAAATAATACTCTCAACCGAATAATGTGCAGTAATATTTTAAAATAAAGGTTTGAATGGTACCTGTTGAAAGTATGGTAGTATTGCCAGTGAAGTTATGATTGCAGTTGCCGTCAACTCCTTGCCGATATCGCTTGGTGGATTGGTTGTAAGTAATAGAAACCATAAATTGTGTCTAGGTACTGTTACTCTTGAAGGCCCGAGAACAGGAGCTGTCTTTGATGTTATGGGTCGTGGGTGTGGTTCCAGCTCGGCGAAAGACAACAAAATCTGCCCCAAGACAACAAGGTGACGTATTCTGAGGTAAAACTAATATCGACAGTGAATGGCTTGATCTTGTATTCTGCAATCGCCAACAGATAGTTGGAGGAAAAAGTAAGAAGCCTAGGAACAATAAAAAATTACATGTGGACGCTCGGAAACCAAAATGTGCTTATCTAAGGTGGTGGGCGGCTTGCATTTAAATGTGTACTCAAATCCTGATAATTTACATTAATTACGATCTGTATTAAGGTACAAATAAATCAATAGAACGTAATATTTTTGTAGATGACCTCGTTTAGAACCAAATAAATGCTGAAGCACAAAGTCAACTGTACACATCCAGACTATGGTTAAACCATTAATGCCGTTAGAACGAAAAAGGAAAACGAAAAATTGGACTTATCATTTTGATAAATTTTGATAAAAAGTATTTCCGATTTTTAAAAATACAAAATTTTGAACTGGAGGGAAGACACCAACAAATAGGCAACTCACAAAACTTACACGTTAATATTGGAGAAGACTACAAATACTTCAATTAAATTTTTAAATTGTAACAACTTATGGTTTTCTATAAGATTTTCAAAGGTACTTTTGTTTACCCCTAAAATTAAGAGTGTAAAATTGAAAAAAAAGGACGATGTTTCAAAAGTATATTATATTATTTTGTAATTTCTCAAAAACTCAATTACTTATGGGACAGTTTTTCCCTTATAAAATTTGTGACAATAATAAATTTTAATTTTTTGAATAGCAACCAATCACAGACAAATTTAGAGTACCTCTTAAATTATCGATGCCAAAAATTGAAAGTTCAATAATTTAGTAAGTAATTATTTTTGTCAAAGCAACATATTTTTGGTAGGATTCCTACTTGATCCGTCTTTGAAATCTACATTTGGGAAATTCTCTAACAAAATATGTTTCGTGATCGTAATGTAATCCACATAATTTTGAGTAAATGTTCCATTCGTGTCTGATGCAACAATAATTCCCCTCGGACACAAGTGTTTTTGGGGAAATATTTACTCAAAATTATCAATAACTTTACTATCACCTTATATTACCCTCTACCTTTTTTTCAAAACCACTGAAACGATTTTCCTCAGCCAATAAATTACTCTATAAAGACAATTAACTTTTTAGCTAAATTTAGAATTTTTTAGAAAATTGGTACGCTGTCAATAAATTATGTTGTCAATAATATGGCACTATCAGTTTTTCTTGGCATAGTTCGTGGAAATTTTTTTAGTAACTTAATTGTAGAGGAACTATTTTTTTCTAAGTAAAATTAAAACTGGTACATATTAATACATTATCAAAAATGTGTAATAGGTGTAGATGCGTGGAATTTTATAGAAAAAACGCAAAGAGAACCGAATTGAACGTACATATTTCAATGTAAATTCTGTCTTTAATCAAGTTTTATTTTTGAACACTCTCATGTTTTGATTACAAAAGTAATCACCCTATATTCATTGTAAAATTTGTACAGTATTTATCTAACGTTTTGATTAGTTTATTTGATTACAGTTCGTTTTTATTGTTTTTCTAATTTTTGTCTATAATACGTTTATTAATGTTTCTCAGTCCGAGTCGTTTATAGCTATCTATAAGAGTACACTGTACTTTAATAGATTTAGGATAATTTTCATTTGTATTGTTGGTAGTGCTAGTTCGAGATGATGAAGTTGTCATCTGACAAGTCAACATCGGGTAAATTATTTTAAGTAAATAAGTAATTGTAATTGCACGGAAGTAATTGTAATTTTACGTAAGTAATTGTAATTTTATGTTACATACTATAAATAAGACATACACTTAGGTACAGTCGAATTTATCATTGTTTTTTATTTCATTTTCTAGTACTCGAAAGACAAGTTCTGTTATTTAAAAGGACGAAATGGTGACAATACCAAATATTGTAGGTGCTCAAAACGGCAATATGACGCATCCAAGTTCACAAATTTCAAGAAATTGGTAATCCCCATGTGACCACCTACATTATCTATAATTGAAAATGATAATACAGTATTTTTTTATTTTTTTTATTGAATAGGTAGGTAGGTACTTGTGAACTTGTATTGCTTTATGAATTATTTGAAATAAAATTATAGTAAATATTTGTGGATTTATTACAATTTCTTAATCTACTCATAAGGTATTACCTTTATAATCAATGGTATTAGATATTACAAGGTGTTTTCAACGTACGACCCCAACTACTCAAGTGTTATGAGTGTTGCAGAGAGCTTGAGTCTCAAATTCCCTAAATTTTAAATAGTAGAAGTTCGTTAGTTACCTAGTTTACATCGAGCTGCATACGCATTTCATTATTTTGTGACAAAAAAATAACGCAATAGTGTACATACGAACAAACGGTTATAATTTATTATAAAGAAGTGAAAAATTTAATTATTTTTGCTACATGGACATGTGTTGTAAACATTGATGGTCACATTTGCTGTATCGTGTGCTTGGACATTTATGCTTGGAACATTGCTATTATTAGGACCGTAACAGTTTCATTACTTCCATAATTAAACTGCAGAGATGGATTTTCCTCCCTGGAAGGTCCAGGTAAGGAAACGTCAGTATATTGTGGTCGAAGCATTTGTGATACATCAATTTTGTTCTTTAGGGATGCATCGACGTAACTTTCTGCTACAGCACTCGACTTCCAACCTCCGTGCCTCTTAATAGTCAGCAAATCACCTCCACGGTTAGCCAAATGAGTCACACTAGATCGCCTGAAACAGTGTCCAGTATAAAGCTCTGGATTGGGTAACCGAAGGAAACTGGCAATTTCTTTGCAAATAGCCCCCATCCTATTAATGCCAATAGGACTATTTATGCATTTGCCACTTCTATAGGTCAGGAAAAACCGCCGGTGAGTCACTTTTGTGGTCTTAATTGATAATATTCTTTTATCAGTGCAATCCATGTTCCCTCTGTGATTGCAAACAATCGGGGCTTATTGTTTTTGTTTTAGGCACTGAAATTGTCACCAATTCGGACTTAAATTCAATGTCATCCACACTCATGTTGGCGAGTTCCTCGCGTCTTAAAGCCCCATTGTAGCCAATAATTAAGATCACCTAAAAATATTATGGGATTTATGGATATATCTGGAAGAATTATACCACATACTTTCATTGCAAGGTATTTCTGATTTTCTGCGTCACAAATAAATTTATTTATGTCATACTCTTCCAGGATCTTAGATTTCTTTGGTACATAGCCTTGGGACGTCCTTTTCAGGAGAGCTTGCAATTTTGCATAGTTTGAAATGTCAATGCTCATATTAATTGATAAACACGACCGCAACATTGAGTAAATAGTCCACAGGGTAGATGGTTTATATTTTTGCCGCTGGGACTCGAAGTATGCCAAGAGAACATTTTCTGAGATGGTTTGAATTTTATTTTCCTTTCGCCAATCTTCAAACTTTGCGAATTGTTTTTGTATGTCGCTTCCGACTTGTCGGGTAACAAATTTTGGGTGGTTGCTTCAGCAATTTGCCGAATTTCAGGCGGAGTGCAAACAAAAATCTCTTCACTCATTATTAACAGTAAGTAACAATAATTTATAATAATTTTTGTTTGAAATGACAAAACACGAAATTTAAATTAAATTTTAAAAATAAAGTTGGCGGGGAGCATTACCAACCAACACAAAATTCCCTAAATCTAAAAAATTTTTTCTATTAAAATAGGAAAAAAAGGTGCGCAAATTAGAAAAAATAGCATAAACAACTCGTTTTATAAGGGCTTATAAAACTTGTTATTTAATATACTATTGTTTAATATTTTTAACAATCAAATAAATGTTCAATATATAGAAAATCGTTTGTTGGAAAATCATTTCATTTGATACTTATTTATAACATTGTAAAACGCTTTACAATATTACTTTGTAAATCAGCCGTTTTGGACAATACAGATCTTTAGGGTCATTCCAGTATCTTTCTCTGTAAGTGGTATTTTTGTTTCAATATCGTTAATTGACTATTCTAATTATAGGTATGTTGTATTTCAACATTCATTTTTGATCAATGTTAGATTTTTTGTCAGCTTGGTACTATAAGTAATTAATTCAACGGCTGCCGACTACCACTTCCAATTTCTTTCTTTAGAAATTCTAATATGGATCAATCGTTTATAGATTAAATGTCGCTGACTCAAATCTTATTGGATCAACTTACGAGAAAATTGCTGTCGCCACATGGAATCACCATGCTCTCTTTAAATATGATAAAGGCTTTGTAGTACAATCCAGAACCGCTTTTAAATTTGAAAAAGTTTTTCTGTACTTTGCATGTATTCGATATCACAAAAATTTTTACAGTTAAAGACATGTCAACTAGATCCGATATTGATTTCTTTTTTCATTATTGCACTTGCTACCAATGTGTGACTGGTGGATTTGCTTTTGTTACCAATAACGATTTGTTTGCATCTATAATATTTTACATTGTAGGCTTTGCACGTATTTTGTCACTAATATTGTCCAAATTTACTTATCTAGTGGTGTGTGTACATAATTTAAATTGATGATTTGATGTTCTGATCAATTTTTGTTGTTAGTCGTATTTGTCATTTACTTTGAAGCAAAGGTTTATTTTGTCAACCTCTTTATTAATAATAATATACGAGGATATATTGAAAAATTTTTAGCCTACTATAGAACCAAACAAAATTTCAATGTCAAAATATTTTATTACTCAACATATTCTCCTCTTAATTGGATACATTTATTACAGCGACCTGCAACGTCTCTAGACCTTTCAAAAAATGTTTCTTCTTGCTCTGCAAACCAGACCTCCACAGCTTCTATTACCTCCTTGTTGGAAGAAAATGTACGACCTTTTAAACTTTTTTCAGTTGAGGAAAGAGGTGATAGTCGGACGGAGCCAAATCGGGTGAATAAGGGGGTGTTCTAGTAATTCAAACCCTAAATCACGAATTTTTGCATGGCAACATGAGATTTGTGTGCAGGGGCGTTGTCCTGCAAAACAAAACACCTTTGGATAGCTTTCCGCGTCTTTTCTCTTTAATATTTTCTCGTAGAGTGGTCAGTAATGTCGAATAGTAATCTCCAGTTATTGTTCTACCCTTATCCAAAAATCAATCATGATTACTCCATGGCAATCCCAAAAACTGAAGCAAGAACTTTTCCAGCAGATTTTTGGACACGAAACTTCTTAGGTCTTGGAGAACCAGAGTGTCGCCATTCCATCGATTGTTGCTTTGTTTCTGGATCGTAGAAATGTACCCAAGTCTCATCCATAGTAACAATTCGGTTTAAGAAGTCTACATCGTTTTCAAATCGAGCACAGATCGAACGCGATGCTTCTACCCTTGCACGCTTTTGGTCAACATTCAAACATTTGGGGATCCATTTTGCAGCAATTTTCTCATGTCCAAATTGACGTGAACCATATGATGAACGCGTTCGTATGAAATATTCAGTGCTTCAGATATCCGTTTTAGCCCAATTCGACGGTCTGATAAAATCATGTCATGAACTGCATCGATATTTTCGGGGACTGACACAGAAACTGGCCTTCCCGATCGGTCATCATCTTCAATGGAAAATTTACCTCTTTTGAAGCTTGCATTCCAATTTTTGACGGTCGCATACGAAGGACATTGATCACCAAGGGTATTAAGCATATCTTCGTAAATCTGCTTACCTCTTAACCCTTTTAAATACAGGTACTTGATGATGGCTCGATACTCCAATTTTTCGATTTTCACAATTTCGGTGGACATCTTTTTCATTTAATTTATTGCGTGACTCTGGTTTACTTTTTTGTCGTCAAACTTTACACTGACACTTTTAATAAGTTATTGTTCGTTGCTATGGTAACGCAATATTTTGTTTATGCAAGGAATTGGTCTACTAGGCTAACTAGATATCAATACATCCTCGTATATAAAATAAAAAAATAAAATTTCATATATAAGTACTTAAAATAAATATTGTATATATTATTATTTATAAACTAATGTTGTACGCATAATTTTATGAATGCTGAGGTACTTTAAAAATATCTTTAGTTATTTGATTTTTTTATTTCCTAATTTTTTGTTACTCTACCAGGTAAAACCTTATGTAAGTCATCAGAAGAATGGAAGTCAGTTTATTACCAAACACAAAAAAAATTAATTTAATCCAGTTGCATTGGAAACAAAAAAATTGTATTCGATGATCATTTCTTCAGGTGCCTCGATAAAGGCTGAACGCAGTGACCAAAACGTCAGCAACATAAAGCACAAGGGTTGTTGGTGAGATAAAATCTTGGAGACCTAACGTACTGCGATGGAATGTGATTGTGCTTTTTAATAAAAAAAATTAATTTAGCAATGAGACCCTTAATTATTTAAACTAATCATATAAATTTAACTTCAAACTTTTATCTCATTTGTGTATCTCAGATGTCTTGGGTTCGCTTTAATTAAAATTATTAATTTAGTATAATAACAATTTTATTTATCCATGGCACATTTATAATTTTTATTTATGCACAAATACCTAATATAATTCAAAATTTAATTTACTTTTACTTGCAAGTTTTAAAGGAAAACTTCTAGATACTTAATGTTAATTACATTTACATTTAAATATAAATTTATTTACAAAATTTTAATTTGACTAAACTTTACGCATCGGACGTTAGTTTTTAGTTGTACAGGTTGATGATGTCAACCGACGAAATGCTCTCCCTCAATGATTTCCTCGCTGGTAACAGCATTTTCCCCATACTTTCTTTAATTTTCTTTATTTATGATTTATTGTTGTTAATTGTTTATAACAATTATTACAACTCTTGGTAATTTACTACGCAGCTGCAACGACGCTAGTAATTAATTTTAATCTTATTTATCGAAGATTTAAATTTTTATAGTGCTTGTTACACGTTTATACGTCTTTAATTTTTAACCGTCGGATTAATAATGCTTACACACTTCAACGTTTTACTACTAAATTCTTTAGTTTTTACATGTCACATTTTAGTATTCAAAATATATTTATATACTTACTTGTGAGGACGATTTCAACCTTAGATTTTAGTTTAAATTTTAGTTTTAGTTATCATTGTATTTTTTTGTGTTTTTTCTCTTTCCTTTTGCTAGCATTAAACAAAACTTATTTGTTTTGTTTTATAATATGTTAAATGAGTTAAGCAGAAGAGCAGCTTGCTCAGAAATTGGTAAACAGAACTTTGCCCATTACAATATTATATTTTTTTGTTTTGAGAAAATAAAGTCTATTATTATTATACCTTAAAAACGATTATTTTAATAAAAGTACAAACAAGTAGAAAAAAACCGTTTCACTAATTTTTAATGTTAAAACTTCGACATTCAATCACCATCTGTTCTATTTTTAAATGTTAACACTTCTACAGTTACATTTCGAATGCCTTTTTGTATCAATAATAACTTTCCCCTCTGTTTTCCTGTTGGCACTTTAACCGTTCAAAATGCGTTTGCACACACAAAGAAATCATTGAGTTTGTTTTCCACATTCAGCGACACGATCTCTGTAAAAACACAAACATGCCAGTTCATGTCTACGAATTTCGCGGGAACACTTTTTATAACAGTTCTAATTGTGTAGACTGTTGTTTCAATAATTTTTATTTTATCGCTTCCAACTAACAAACAAATTCTATTCACTATTAAATTTTAATTAAATGAAAAGGCTTTTATTTACAAAAATGAAAATAATTATCATTCTTAAATGAAATGTAAATCGGTTTTAGAAAATTATATCATAGTTTTATTTTGTTATTAATGATTGATTTAAATAAACACTTACTACAAATGTTTATAATGATACAGTTTGTTTTATAACATTTTTTTCCACCGCAGTACGTTGGTGTTTTATATATAAAGGGGCAAAAGAAAGTAAATTTTTGATTAAATGGATGTGTGAATTTTTACTTAAAAATCGTGTAAAAAAATAAAATCGTGGGTTAAAGTACATCAATTAAATATAGGACTTTTATTATTAAACGATTTGTATTAAAAGCGAGGCCAGGCACCCCAGTAACACATTTAAAATAAATAAAAATTGAAAATTTTCTCAATGTGCAATATTTGTAGAGATCTGTAGTATTTTTTAACGCATTTTGATGAATTTGAGCACATGGCAACTCTCCATAAAGTGGTGCCACCGACTATTTCTTGTTTTGTAAATTTTTGTTTTGACGTAGATAAAATATTGATAACGCACGAGTGTGAAAAAACTTTTATGCACTTGCATATAAATAACTATTGTCATTGATTAAAAACTTCTATTCTATGCATTAATATTTAAATCAAGCATAGTATTCTCACTAAACAAGGAACATTAAAACAATGTTTTGTAACACTTGAACAAAGTAACAAAATTAACGTTTTATTTTAAAATCGGTTCTACATCACATCAATGTTATTCATAAAAAGAATATTTGAACATGAAAATATCATTACAAAAATATAATAAGTTGATCATGTATTAAACATTATTAGTACGACATTACAGTAAGTTATTTTTTGTACTATATAGTATAAATCAGCTGCCACTAGGTGCCACTTCGTGTTTAGTGCACATTTAAATTTAACAAATTCCAAATTCATGTTGACCAGTTTTTCGGCAATCGGCTCCACTGTGCGGTGGGGGTTTCTTTAATGTCTGCCAGACAAAATATTTGTTTTTACTTAATTTGAGATAATTTAATGTAATTAGACGCGTTTGACTTTTGTAACTAAACTTAAATTAATGATAGTTATGTTCATGCTGTGGGACGCTACCATCAGTGGGAGCATAGCCTAGCGGTAGAACCGTCAATTTAACAAATTTAACCATGTTCTGGTTTGAATCCAGATTGTATCGAACCAATTTAAAAAGACAAGTCTAGATTACAACAACGTGATTATAATATAAATAGTTTATGTTTTATTATACACTTTGTTACAATATTTTAAGTTTTCATAGCTACAACTTTGGATATGTTACAAAAAGCAGTTAAATTAACATTATCACAATGTTACTTTTAATACACGTTGAACTGCTTTAAATGGAAACGTTACAATGTAACATTGTGATGTAAAAGGTACGTTGATGTAATGTTCTTATTTTAGTGGGTTGAGTATCTAATTATGGGACAACAATATGTTTGTAACTTTTGCTAAATCAGCATTATTTCTATGAAATATAAGATGTTGCGACATCTAGTACCGGTCCGTGTTCTCGTAGTACCTCCGATAATAGTCAAAGAATCGAAATTTTGTAACAATGTACACATCTATCGACAAAAATATTTTAGTGCAAAATATTTCTATGGTTTCCAAAAACTGATATTACAAAATGTTAAAATAGGCAATAAAAATTATCTCATTTATTTTACGCGAAGCAAAACATTGAAATAGGTAAGATTTTAATACATTCCCAATTTTTACGTAACCATGTCATAATAAAATTTACTGCCCACAAAGCAATTAGAGTTCACAGTTGTTACAAATTAAATTTTATAATTTATTGCTACAATAAATCAATAAATATTTTTTGATATTGTGGAGTAAGTACTTTACCGTCTATTTCATAAAATGTTTTAATATAATGAAAAACTGCGTTTCACGTCGCACGATGTTAAAACTTTTTAAAACCAACTTCAGTTTATTGCAGCTGAAGTTGTTAAAACTCCAAGTTCGAATAAAGTTTCTGTAGACATCTTCCATAAAACGGAAATTTGCAGTAATTATAGTATCACTATTTTCGAACTTTTTGATCACCTGCCGTAATGTGCTTTGACGAAGTTTAATTTTGATACTAATTTTTCTGTAACGATTTTGTTCGTGCGCTGAACAAAATTATGATTATATTCGTCTTTTTTTCTCAAAAAAATCATCTAATTTAGTCGATGTTTAGTATACAGGGCGAGTTATTTAAAACTTACGAAGTCTGTATTTTTAAAAACGATAGAAAAAATAAAAAAAAACAAAAACAGATTAATTTTTATATTGAGGAGGTCGTATATTGACGTCTAAATGACATTTGAAAAATCAACCCCTGACCCCCAACGACTACTCCTAGTTTTTTTAATGGAAATTTAATAAGAAATTTAGTGGTACACTTGTTTTTTATTTCGACAAATTTTTGAAAATGGAATGCTGCGAAGCCCATTCTTAGATACTTACAGAGTTTTCTGGAAAAGACATAGTTTACGGTGGTAATGCAGTTAACGAGACAAATAAAATACTACCGTACTGTGATGCAGATTGGGCTTCAAATAATCTATTATAAGTCCGCAGCTGAGCAGTTATCAAAAACTCCTTTTTATCATTTTATTTTGTTCGTGAATGCGTTAAAATTGGTAACATACATGTAAAATCTAATGTTATGATAAAAATTCACGTTTACTAGCTTTTACTTTTCTAACGTTAAGATTTTCCTGCGTACGTGTTACTTCGCTTATTATGGCATTTTCTACGTTCACCGCAAGTTTAATAGGACAAGATCAACGTCTAAATTGAATTGCGCTTGTTTTACTTTCTTTCTTTTTGGTGTGACTGTCAACGAAGACAGTCGTGTTTTGTAAAAAAAGGAACTGCGAAAGAAAATTCTAAACACAAGTGATGGATTAACCCAAAGTTGTTATAACCATTGGTCTGTTGTGAAGCTTAAATTACACCGGATATGTAATGATAAATAAACCTAAAGGTTGTTTAGAATAAGCGTTTGCAGGTGAGCTTACTGACCTATATTTCAACACGTGTCAAATAGTTTGCTTCATGCGGTTTTTCTAATTATTACAGTTTCTTTGTCTGTTTGTATTTTCTGGAATTACTTTGCTTGATGTCTGCTGAGATTTGATTACGCCCAGAAATTGTGGGTTGTCTTCTAAAACCGTTCTTGTTTTATGCTGTTGTAATTGGAAGGATTTACTTCTTGATCCTTACGTGTACTAGAGGAAGTGACATGTGGAAATAAACCTATGCGGTTGAGATGTACCGATAAAATTCTGTCACGCAAGATAGCGGGGATCAGTGGCTTTGGGGTGTCTCGTCTTAACACCGAAAAGGGTTTTTCTTCAATACTGTGCCGCCGACTTAAATCGCCATCAGTGCTTTACTCTGCAGATATTTCAATTTTAGTGTGTGTATCCGAACAATTCAATTACCAGTACCAAACCATTTCCTAATTATAACAGGAAACTATTGATGTTGAACACTCTAAAACGACGCTTTAATAAACAATACACGTATGTGATCTTAGTTAAGTAACTTATCTTTAGTGCGTTGCTAGACCAATTACTTGTAATCGACGGTTTCTTATCCTGTTTGTTCGTATTACTATCAAAGTAAGTTTGACTGCTTTGATAAAATACGTTTTAGGTCAAGGTGGGTCTTATAATTAATTACTTATTGTTACATTTGAATCCACACGCTCTGTGTGTGTAGTTAGAGAGATAAGTTCGACGCTTAAGGAGGATAAGAATCCGTCTCACTCAATAGCAACAGCTATCGAGTTGTGTCTATTACTTATTTGCTGTGTCGCTATAATTACTTTATAATTATATGTGTAAATATCACCAAAGAGCACGATATTCTGTATTGCTAGCGGTATATTTTTTTGTGTATGACGTATTTACGTTTAAGTTATTGTAACAAGAAACTAGTTGATATGCTAATTAAAAGTTTATCGATTGAAAAATTTACAGCTAATTGTGAAGCTTTATAATTGAGTTAACGTTAGATTTTGATAAATCTTATTTTGTCATTTAAATTTGATGATTTATTGTTAAGTTACAATTTGTAATATTATGTTATACGCGGTTATTTATGTTTCTGAAACTAAAAAGCGAGTGAGAGTAAATAAACATATTTTTGATTTAAGTTTGGCGCTCTTCGCTTTGTTTGCGTAGTAGGAGGTTTTTGGGTATGCGCAAATAGAGGATAGAGTTGTTCTAAAATAATCAAGACGATTACTTGCTTTTATTTTCCTGTCTGTTAAAATAAAGTTTTCTTTAGTTTTAACGTTTTTTTAATTAATCTCGCAACAAAATTCGTTTCTTTTCTTTTCACGTATTTATCACCGTCTTAACTTCATTCTTTATCACTGTGTTTCATTACCACATTTACATTATGTACATAATTTTTGTTTTAGTACCTAAATCGGCACTGTTCTTTGAGTACCACTACCTGGTACTCGATATTCTCGTAGGCTCGTATACATTCTTTGATTCTCTTGTTCCTCATTTTTGTTTATTTCTGTATTTATTTATTTACTGGTATTTTCTCTTTTCTATAGTTATCTTATCACAATATATTTTATGTTCTTATTTACCTTCTATAATGTTTACACACTTGATCAATATTATTACATATAAATACTAAGGTTCCTAAACCTTCAAGCAAATGCTTTGCCAAGACGAATCAATCCACAATTACACACGGTTTCGTCACCACACTATACAGATTTATACATGATACTTACATCAGAATACTAGAATAAAAATGTATCATAATGAATAAATACATAATAAGTAGTTTTACATATATATATATTGTTTGTTCTTTTTTTTTTTTTTTCATATGTGTATTAATTGATATTTTCAATCCTCATTTCATCTTTCTTCATTTCTTGCACCTGTGAGTCTATTGTCAGCATGATGCCAAATTATCAGTATTTTTTTTTGTATGTTACGTTTACATTAAATCTTATCAATGCTAACTCTTTATAGTACAGTCGGCAGAGGATTTTTAACTTGCGAAAAATGCGAAACTTTGGGGTGTTGTTTAGTACTACTTAGTAGTGTAATATCCGAGTTTTCCCCAAAAGAATACCTAGAGAAAAAAGTTTTAAATGAAAGTTGTAGAGAAAAAAATTTCTATATATTTCTCTAATCAACTTTGTTATTTAGCCGAATAGACACCAAGATACAAAGGTTCAAAGAAGGGCATACTCTCTCAATACGGAAAAAACTACTTAAAAAAAGCTGGTTTCTTTAACTTACACAACGACTGCTGATTTTTTTAATTAATGCGTACTATTTGGCTATTGACCACCCCTCACTAACACCACCCTCTTGCCTATATGATTTGGTCCTATACTAACACGAACATCCAAAAATCACAAACGCCACAGTTGTGATATACATACATGGTTATACCACAATTTTTACTGTTTTGTTGTATTGCGCACTCAACAGTTGACTTATTGATGTGAAGAACAGAAATTAGTGTGTAAGTTATCTCAAACAACACCCCTACATGTATACTTACACTCATATATTAGTAAAACCTTGAATGTGGTGTGTGTGGAAATTGTGGTATACCCTAACAGTTTTACCTATGCGCTCTCTACTAACGGTAGTCGTAAATTCGTATCCTATTGGCACAAATAAATCGTAGGCATTTGTGTTATGTTTTCAAAGATACCATTCATAAATTCATTAGTATGTACCTTGGACGTAAAGTGAAGAAAGTACGTTTGCTTGTGTTTAAAGCGTTTCTCTCTGTTTGCGACTTGCCATAATGTCATCTCCTACGTTAAAAAATGTGTATTTTATATGCGAAAATAGTTTGAAAGAAGGTTAAGTGTACGTTGTCAAAGTAAAATGTATTAACATGCTTATTGAATCCATTGTCAAACGAAAACATGGTATTCATAAAGGATTGTTGAAGGTGTTGGAAAAACAAATTTCAGTTCATTGGGCTTGTCAACAGTCAAAGTAGTATTGCAGGCTCTTTGCGTCATGAAGCTGGCCCTAGTACCGCTTTCAAACTTAGTATTTGATGTGTGTACATGTGTTTGATTTCAAGAATATGTGCTTTTTATGTGATCAGGTCATTTCTAAAGCGTCCAGGGAAGAACAGGTAAAGTTGCCTGAGACAGACGAAATAATGCGGTCAAAGTAATGTTACGAGAGGTGGCCTCTACTATTCGGAAAAACGCTAAAAAACGAGAAGATGACTAAGGCACAAAGTTTATGAATTGTATTATCCATTTCGATAACTCTGGAACTAATTTAGTTGCAGTGAATGCCGAATACCTACTTAAACCATCAATCTTACAATGCCTCAGTAAAACCATAGAAGAATAAATGCCTTGTCATAGCTCACGTTATAATGAAAGCAGTTTGCCCAAAACGTTTGTATCCTACATTATGGTTGTTGTAGCCGCCTGCTTATACAAAAATTTGGAGATAAACATTTATTGAATCTCCTCTTTTCATTGGGATTGTCATCGTGGTACGAAAAAATCACTGAAATTGCAATTTAGGAAAAAACTCTAAGCATTTGCCATCTGTTCCCGGTTAGAATCCTTTTATGGCAGTTGAAATTTGTGAAGAACTGTATGAAAATAGTTTGTTTGCCAGAACAATATTTACGTCCATTCTTGTTGCAGAGAAATGCAAATCTCTCAATCAGAAGACATGCATAATTACATTCAATCAGCCGTTGTTTTGGAAAGCTCCAGATGTGATTGAAACTGATTATATTCCTGAGTTAAGGGATGTGATTGTGAGGCTTGGGGGATTTCACCTCCTCATGTCGTTTTTGGGTGCAGTTGAAACAATTATGGAAGGGAGTGCGCTCAAAGAACTGTTTTGCACAATCTACGCTGAGAACAGTGTGATCAAAATGATGACTGGACATGCTTACACCAAAGCAGTGCGAGCACATACCTTTACTCATGCAGTATTCGCTGGTTTAATTATTGACGGCTTGAGTTAACAGGAAATGAAATAAATGCATTGTATAGAATTATACATTTCTCAAACAGATCCATCATTAGAAGGGCACATGAGAATTAGATATTCATGAAGTCATCCTTAAATTATCAGAACTGCTGAATAAAATCAAAACAACTAGGGCCTACAGCCGCTTTGTGGATTCAATGTTGTTGAATGCGTACGTTAATGAAGAACTTAATCCAATAAAGAGCTATGGTGGATTAACCCGTGGTCGAAGATAAGTCACAGTATGCTTTCACAATAGACATGCTTCTTCTCTAGCATGTCTGTGAACATATTGAAACATTCGCCGATGTACGTTCAGATATTTCAAAATATCATGTTGATATCTTCTCGTGTAACCAGGGATAACATGGACACGGATAAGCTAAGAAATTGGTTTGCTGTACATCCATTTTTTTCTAGATATAGATCAGCTTGTGTAGCTGAGTACTGGCACCAATTGGCAGTGAGGAGGTAAACTGTCACGCCGCCAGGCAGGGTGGTCCCACCTGCATAAAACGTAATAGTAGACACAAATTTCAAACATTTGAAGCAAAAGAAAAAAACAAGGTGATTACACTTGCATCAGCATCATGTTCACTTCAAATTGGCCACAAAAATATAGTAACAGTCGACCTCCTAACTCTCTTCCAGAGAGTCTGCATCACCAAACAATTTAATGAAAATCTGAAGAAACTTTTAAAATATGAACTTGAACCGTCTCCAATATCTCTATTCACAGAAGGAAGAATGCGTAAGGGAAGAAGTTACCGCTGTATTCAATATTCACTATTCACTCCTGTAAAGGAAAAACATAATTCTTAGTAGCAGAAAATGTGTAGTTATTGATGGAGGTTATCTCCTACACAAGCTTGTGTGTAACAAGAACATAACACCAACATTCGATACTGTCTGCAAATCCTATGTAGACTATTTACATCGCAAAATATGCGTTTATAAAAGCACTAAAACTGCGAAAAGGTCGCGTGGGGATTTACTGCACTCATTCACCAAATCGGTTTTTTAAATAATAAATGCAGTGACGATGCCACATAAGAAATTTCTGGAAAATAACGCTAACAAACAAAAATGTATAGGTATCGATGCCCATGTTTAAAATGGCGAAGAATGAAATAGCCACAGAGCAGGCCATAGAAAACTCTGATGTGCTAATAGTGCAAACTGCTATACCTCAGGTCACTGACTATGACTCAATAAGGATCATCAGAGAAAATGTGGATCTCCTTGTACTCTTGGCAGCGTTAGCCTCATCTGACATCAACATTTTGTTTCAAAAGCGTGGAAGACGCAATGCTCCTAGAGTTCTCTATTCGCCAAATTTATCTTCCTTCACAGTCTCAGAGATATTATTCCTCCATGCCAGCAGTAGATGTGACATCACTTCAACACCCTTTGGTATGGGAAAACAAAATGTGCTACACTTATCAAGCTATAGCAGCTACCTTCTACCGATCTAATTTCACTGTCAACAAAATATCTAACGTCGGGGAGAAGTTTCTTGTGGCTCTCTACAGAGTAAATATATGGCCACATGACTTGCGCTACCACTTTTTAATAAATCTGTGGCGAAGCCCAAAATTCAACTAGTTCGGCTACCATCTAGCTTAGACGCAACGGCCTACCATGCTTACCGAACTTACCTCCAGGTGCAAACTTGGTGTGGTCACAAAAAAGAACCATTGCTTTAGGGTTGGTCAACCACAAGATTGGGGATAATCCCGTCACGATGACACGTAATGCCGCCCCTGACTTAACACTGCACATCATTTCCTGCAAGTACACGAAAGGTTGCAGCAGCGCATGCTGCGGTTGTAATAGAGCAGGATTTCTGTGTTCGACTCTGCGGAAGAACTGCTGTAATCACGTATGTGATAATTCTTTAAAAATCAACCTGCAAGAGGACGAGATTGGAAAGGACTTAGGTGGCGATATTAAACTCGATTCGATTCTTGGAGGTTACTCAGAAGATTAAAATTTCATATGTTAGGTGAAATGTATCTTAGCTGTATATTAAATTGTTTGTACGTGCACATTTGATCAACTAATTAAAACATAAATAAAATTGACAAGTGAACTTGGAGTACTGAAAGAAAACACTGTATTACAGCCAGAAGATGCTCATAAAACCACTCAGACCAGGAAGAAGAATTCAATTTGTTAACACCTTGTCTAACTATACTTTTTTATTATTTATTATGAGATTGCCATTTTGTAAAATTTTGTTTTTTTTGAACTCTTGTATCTCAGGGTTCTTTGAGCTCGAAAATGTTGAGCAGTAAAATTTATGTGAAATTTTTTCCTCTACAACACTCATTAAAAACATTTTTTTCCTAAAACGCATAGAAAAGTTTTAGGGCATAAAAAATTAGGAACAATCGTAATTTTGAACCCCTTGTAGTTTTTGGGAAAAACTCGCATTTAACATGACTAGGTTGTACCAAACAACACCTAAAAGTTTTGCTAAGTCTGCGTTTTTATAAGCTGGTACCACTTAACTTGTCTGGACTTGACCACGATTATTGAAGTCGCCAGATACAATTTGGCAAACAACGGTTTCTTTTTTCTGCGCTACTGCATGTGTCACGTCCGATGCATGACGCTGAACGCCGCACAGTGGTCCGAATTTTACAAAATAGTGGACTTAGGAACAAACTTCCAAATTTCACCTAATAAAAATTGCAGTTGATAGTGAACTGATTGCTGATTAATATTGTTTAAAACTATTTTTCATAAAATGACTCCTTCATACTTAAAAAAAAATTTAAGAAACATTTATATGGGAGAAAATCTATTTTATTTTTTTTTCTTGGTAAGTTAGCAAAGGTTGCAGTCAAACCTCATATGGTGGTGAAGGACTATTGACCTTAACCCAACAACACAAATATTTTGTGCGTATCCTTACGGCAAGCAAATTTGGGCGCATTCGTTTCTCAACCCTTGAAGAAGCAACATCTAAAAACTTGTGCTCCGTAGAAGTTACCTGAATTACTAATAGTAATGGCTGCATTCGTGACAAACTTGGATATTTTCATATTCCTTCGTAGTGAAGGTGATTTGAAAAATTGGGCTCGACTCTATGAAGCTGTAATATGTTACGTCCCAGTGGAAATGTGTTCAGAAGATTTAAAAGCAGTCAAAACCTTTTTGCAGAATACCGTCATAAATCTACATCGCAGATGGACTAGTGCTTCTAGAAATCAGAAAACTTTCATCAACAAACATTCTGAGTAGTTAGAGTTAAATATTCAGTGGCTTCATTGCTTGAGTATAAATTTATCAGAGGTTTTTCGAGCAACAAGTCAAGTTACCGAGGACATGTTAGAAGTAAATACTCCCGTTGACATTGACATGGCGGCGATTGAAACACCAGGAATATATCAAGTACTGTATCTGTAAGCACATCTACCGAGACCCAAGTTAGGAAGTCTTTTACGGACTTCGGCAACAAACAGAAGAAAAGACGTTCAGAGTCAGTTTTGGACTACTCGACAGAAGAACTTAGTTATGCATTAGTGGCAAAGTTAAAAATGGACAAAAACAATAATTTAGCTCGTGTTTGAGCATGTAACGAAGAACCCTGACAGTGTTGTAGTTGTTCGAAAAGCATTGTTTGAAAAGAAGAACGAAAAAACTCTTAATCAAGATCATGCCCTAGCCCTCTATACATCATTAAATTTGTCTAAGTGGAAGTATTTGTGTTTAAGAATTGTTCTAGCTGATTATGGCGTACCTGTTCTACCTTCGTCTTATCATAAACTACTTGAAGGTAAGACCAACTGCTATTCAGGGGTGCTAAAAATAACTGAACGAGGTGCTAAAGTGAAGCTTCAAGCATTATTGAACTTGACAGTCCAGAAGATTTTTCAGTTGTTGGTGTTCCGCTGAATTCATCAGTTGAGGGATTAAAGTTGATTAGCAAATGGGGATTTGATGGAGCTTCTTCAAAGCACCTACAAGCAAAGAAGTGAAGATGTGGACTTTGATGACTCATCAATTTTTATGGCAAGCCTTGTCCCCTCAAACTCGTTTCCAATCAGAACACTATAATATGGAAAAACCCGAAGCCTTCGTCTACTGCTTTCTGTAGGCCTATCAAGTTTGAGTTTTGCAAGGAGACTGCGGAATACGTCAAACAAAAAGAAGCTGCATTAAAACAGGAGATAGATACCATCACTTCAACGAAATATGCCGGATTGGAAATAACTCATGATCTTCATATGACTATGATTGACGGGAAAGTGGCCACTATTATTACGGATACACCCTGTGCATCAACCTGCACAATTTGTCTTGTGAAGTCAACTGAAATGAATAAGTTACTAGAGGTATTTTCAAGACCAGTTCGTGAAGATGTCTACAAATACGGAATCTCTTTGCTTCACATGTGGAGCCGCTGCATGGAATGTATTTTACACATATCTTACAACTTGGACTTTAAGACGTGGAGTGCACGTGGTACTAACAAAGAACTGAAAGCGGCGAAGAAGCATGAGATACAAGAAGAATTCAAGCAAAAATGGGTATATTTGTCGATTTCGTGAAGCAAGGATTTGGGACTAGCAACAACGGAAATACGGCCAAAAGATTTTTCAGTGATTATGAAAAATCTGCAGAAATAACCAACATTGACAAAAATATTCTAAAATGTTTTGCAGTTATACTTCAAACAATTTCTTCTGGAAGGGCCATAAACATTGAAAAATTTAGGATTTATTGCCGTGAAACAGCAGAACTTTTGTTCATCTGTATCCATGGTTCCATATGCCAACAAGTGTGCACAAACTTCTCATACATGGTGCAGATATTTGTCGTCACTTTGGACTTATTCCAATTGGAATTCTTTCTGAAGAAGCAGGTGAAGCAAGAAACAAAGATTTTAGAAGAGTTTGTGAATGTAATACCAGAAAATTTTGCAGGAAGCAGACCAATAAAGACTTGATTCACAATTTTTGATAAGTTCGGACCCATATTTATCGCATATTCGACCGAAGTACGAAAGCAGAAAGCAATTGAACCTTTTTCCAGAAGCAGTAGAACTTTTGCAATTGATTGACGAATTATCAGAAGATATCGAGAACGTAGATCTATAAATTATTTTACTAATTGTATGTTTTGTTCTATGTATTTTGTTTAATAATTTCTGTTTCCTGCTTCAATTAAATAAAATGTTTAAAATAACATTGTAACTTTTGTTGTGCAATAAATGTATGTCTGATTGCAAAGTTTTAAGATTTGTTTTTCTAAAAGGACATTCAAAAATATTTTAAATTGGAAACTCGTAAAATTAGTAAAGAAAGAACAAGTATGAAAATAAATAACTTTAAAATTTTGCTGGCCCTAAGGCCGCAAGGATACGCACAAAGTTTTTGTGTTGTTGGGTCAAGGTCAATAGTCCATCACCACCATATAAGTTTTGACTGATACCTTTTGCTAACCTACCAAGAAATAAAATAAAATAGATTTTCTCCCATACAAACTTTTCTTAAATATTTTTTTTAAGTACGAAGGAGTCATTTTTAGGAAAAATAGTATTAAACAATATTAATCGACATTCAGTTTCCTATCAACTGCAATTTTTTATTAGGTAAAATTTGGAACTTTGTTCCTAAGTCCACTATTTTAAAATCCAGACCACTGTGCGCCGCAGTAACGCAGGAGGAGAGATCAAGGGAGGTGATAACAAGCAAATCATAGAGCTGTACAAGTCCTGACTTGTTTATTTCATCATTTCACTAAAACACTCAAGAGATTTGATCAAATCCTATTCTTAGGGAAATCACCCCACAGAGTTGTAATTTTAACATCGTTGGCAATCTCTTATTATAAAAATTATAAAAATATACTTACAGTAATAATTTGTTGAAATAATTTAAACTTCTTATTAATTTAATTTAGTTTAATAATTAAATGTAATCCAATTAAAAATATTCACTTATCATTTCTACTACTGCTACAAAAAAATTGATAGATTAAACTCTAAGATGCAATTAAAAAATTATTTTGAAAGTTATATTATGTATAATCAGTGGAATTCATTTAAGAACAAAGCGATAACAAGGATAAAAGAACGCTTAGCCTTGACGTCTATTGTTTAAAATTTGAGATTTATTTATACAACCAATTTTGCCGCCGCATGTTTTTTAGTAAAGAGTAGTGGGCTCCTATTACACAAGAAAACAATTTAAAAAAATATGTAATATACAAAAATACAAAAATGTCAAATTCAGGAATCGCGTTAGTAATTAATTTTAACACCTGACTTCTTATTAATTTCTTGTGTCTAAACGTGCTTGAAACAAAAATTGCCTTCTACTTTATCCTAGCACACAGTCAAAATTACGAAAAGTTTAAAAAAAAGTTAATAAAATGTTAATGTTACAAGAACATAAAGCAAATGTTTAACACAAACACCGTTAACATCCATTGAAGTTTTACTATGTAACTTCTTACGTATTAAAAAAAGTACTGAGACGTCTCCTTTGTAACCAAAATTGAAAAGAAATCTAATCTAATCAGTAAAATTTTTTTACATAAATAACAACTTTAAATTCTAAATTAAATTTGGTTAAAAAGAAGTTTCAGGAAAGTTTCAAATTTATTATATAAATACAGCCCCGTAGACTTTTTTAAAAATAAATAATAAATTAAATTAAAACAACACAACGTTCATTTATGTCATACCTCAAAGTATTTTTTATTTTTAATTTGTTGCAAAACTGTTTACAAACGTCTAATAAGTTCTTTGTTTAAATATAAAGAAAAATCAACACTTATACTGGAAAAAATAAAGTGATATGAATAATATTATTGTTTCAGTACAAATATATGTTATAAAATATCAAATCCTACAACAAACAAAAACTATTGTGGTGGAAATGGTGCTAAGTAGTTATTATTTTAGTTAACAAGACTGAATAATAGGATAGTGAAAGTAACAATATGTAATTATTCTAATACCTACAACATAATTTACAGTTTGCACAACTAAAACATAAGTTTTAATACTTTAAAATAAAAGTTGTAGATATTTTAGTTTACAACAACACTGCGGACACATTATTAAAAATAGATAAACAAAAAGAAAAAACTGTTTCCTGTGACTGTTTACAAAATAAATTTTTTAACGCTCTTTTTTTACTTTTTTTCATAATATTATGATCCCTCCAGTACGGCATATAGTCGACAGCACGCGTTTGTACATTAGCGAACTTACACTCGAGTTCTGTCACTCTAAAGAGTCAACCAAAAGGACGAAACAGCTGTCGGGTGATTCTCAGTGTTTGTTTGCTATTGTACAACCTCTGCGTACTTTACTGCAGGCGATTTGAAATTTTATACTTGCCAACTGTTAGTTGGCTATAATTATTGAAGAATCGACTATGTAACTGCTTTACATACCTGTCGGCAAAGTTGCTTACATTTCGTACGTGAACGCTTTTAAAAAAATAAATTTTTTTTTAATATTTTTTTTTTTTTTAATAAATTTTTTTTTTTTTTTTTTTTTTTATTTAATTTTTTTTTTTTTTTTTTTTTTTTTTTTTAAATTTTTTTTTTTTTAAATTTTTTTATAAAATAAAAAAAAAATTTAAAAAAAATTATAAAAAATAATTATAAAAAAAAAAAAATAAAAAAATATATATATATATATATATATATATATATATCCTACCAACACTAGAGCGCCGCTATATTGTGAAATTGCATTCACTAGAGCGTCAGTGTGCATAGAGCGCCAGTATACTGACGCTCCATGCACTTTCCATTGAAATTTGTTCTGTAGGGTGTTTATGATGCAAGCACACTTTTGGTAACTTTTCGTTGAGCGCTTCAATGATGACTTTTTATCAAAAGTTATACTCTACTCGTATATTTGCAGTACACCGGGTTGACCGCTATGAGCGCTGCCCGCGTTTGCGTATATTGAGTATAACTTTGTTTGCCTGATAAATTTTCGCGTTTAGAGCGTCAGCACAATTTGGCAACAGTCTTTAGTATACTTTTATTACAACTTATATTATATCGCGTTTAAGACTTCATTGTCTGTTCAACTTAATCTTTAAATCATATTTAACATCTTCTGATGAGTAACTTCGGCTAATGTGAAGTTTCAAATTAACTGTAGTAGTAGTGGCAGGAACAACAAACTTTTTTATAAACTGATGTTGATAAAATTTGATTTACAATTTTATCTTAAATTATTTACTAATCCAAACGTAAACAAAATAAAAGCAAGCGTTTACTGCAGAACTCCACATTGCCCCGTTAAGCAAAAATAAAATTGCGTTTTAGAAAAAAATGGTTCAAACAAAAGCTATAGACAATAGAATTTCCAACAACTTTTCTCCCTCAACTTTTTTGTAAAATTGATATTGGTGGAGATATTGTTATAACAATTATTATCACGTGATTGTTTTATCTCAGTAATTACTTATCGGTTCAAAAAAAAAGTTCAAACAAAAAGATTTGTATAATTAAATTATAAACAACCTTTATTTATAACAAAAATGTGTAAAATGAATATTTTTCTAAATATTGAACAAATTCGACAATCTGTGTAGGTTAACGGCCCTTTTGGCTACATAGAATATGCCCAAAATCTAATCAGATCTGCGGAATTATAAATAAGGTCCATGTACAAAGTTTCATAAAAATCGGGTCGGTGTTTTTCTTGTTTATACACGGACGGGCGGCCGGCCGGCCTCCGGACATAAATTTTTTGCTTTATTATAACGTACTAACTCTAATTCGTCGGAAAAAGTGAAAAAAGGGATGTTAAAATTTTCGGTTTGAAACCGTCGCTAACTCCCCATCTTATTTCATAAGATGTGGAGTAAAAATATATTAAATCGAACATTCGATATTTTTGCATTGTTTTTCTGACATTTCAAGGACGAATACCATACTTTAGAGGAAAAGTTACTTTTCATGGCTTCCCATTTATTGCAAGCCCACTTAGAACAGATGCTATTTAGAGTATCACTTTTCCTCCGTGTTAGATAATATACTAATACTTTTGAACTCCAATAATAGCGTTGGAGATTGGAAACCTTTGCATTGAGTGTTGTCTGTTACATTTGAGTATGTCATTTTTTTAATTAACTTTAATAATTACGCCCTTTAAAATTTTTTATTAACAATTGTGGTAGACATTGGAAACTTTTCTGTTAAACAATGTTCGTTAAAATTTACAAACTGGTTTTGGCTTTCGCGGTGTGTTTTGAACTAGTGTTGTCTACATTCGGATTTAAAAGCTAACGCTAATTTGTCGGTGTGTCCCAAACGACAGTTCGCTCGATGTTCATTAAGATTAGTTTCCATCGATCTCTTGATGGTTCCTATGTAAACTTTTACACAATAGCAAATTATTCGGTAAACTCCTGCTGCTAAAAGAAAGTCTCTTTCGTCTTTTGTTGATTTGATAGTCTGCTGAATCTTCTTGGTTGGTTTGAAGATAGTTTTGATGTCGTGCTTCTTTAGAATTTTTTCTATACGGTCGATCACGTTGGATTTGTATGGTAGACATTCGTGGGTGGTAGTAAATTGACTCTCTGATTTCGGTGTTCTTAATCTTTTGGACCTCATTGATTTTTTGATCTCCTTCCTAATGTACCCGTTAGCCTCAAAGGCAGTTTTTAAGTAATTGTGTTCCGCCTGAAGATTCCTTCGAACTCATTCAGTCAGGGTCTTGATTATTCTGTACTTTTGGCCTGGGTAGTGGTTGAATAAGGCATGCAGGTACCTGTACACTGTGTGACTTAGTTTGTTTCCCCGTTTGTTCATCAACACATTCAAGAAGGCCAGTTGTTGTTCATGTTCTGTCTCCATAGTGAACTGGATACTGGAGTGTTGACTGTTCAAGTGTCAATGAAACTGGTTAAGCTTCTCTATGCCGTGTTTCCAAACATCAACGTGCGGAACTATATCATTGGTTTGTATTCCGCGGTCTCGATGGGTTTTTTCTCAAAATTCTCAATGAAGAAATTGGCAATCACTGGACTCAGTGGACTTTAATTGCCGCTCCATCCACTTTTTCGAAAAACTCTCTTTCCCAAACAAAATAGCTCCCGGTGAGACAGACTTTGAAAAACTTGCTGATGTCAGTAGGGAAGGTACGTTCAGTTGCACTTTGGTAAACAACGAGACCACGTCAAACCTTATAAGGACGTCTTGGGGTTTTTGTTGAAGTTTCGAATTTTGCGAACAAAGTCTGCTGAATCCTTAACATAGCTGTTAGTCTTTCCTATACAAGGTGTCTGGTAATGAATGAGCCATACTGCAGGGGTAGATTCTTTGGGTAAAAATATGACGATTTAACGTAATTTACCTTGGTACAATCTTGCTCTGTTAAGAAGTTATAACACTTTAAAAAGTTTTTTTACTTCAATTTTTTAGTATAGACAGCGTAATTTAAATGATATCTATGTCAAACTTGGAATCTCGTAGTTTTCGACGTTGCCAATTAAGAATATGTTTATACAAGCTAAAATTTTGCAAAAGGGGATCAATTTGCGAAAACTACACTATATTAGCCTTTGAAAAGGTATACTCGTTAATGGTCGCTAAAATGCACCGTTTCGGGGATAATTGAGTTTGAAATTTTTCCTGCCGGTTTACGTATCAATTTCAGTCGTTCATCGTTCATCGTTTATCGCTCATCGTTCATCATCGTTTATCGTTCATTGTTCATCGATCTTGATCGTTCACCATTCATCATCGTTCATCCTTCATCGTTCAACGTTCATCCTTTATCGTTCAACGTTCATCGTTCACAGTTCATCGTTTATCGTTCATCATCGTTCATTGTTCATCATCGTTCATCGATCTTGATCGTTCACCATTCATCATCGTTCATCCTTCATCGTTCATCGTTCATCGTTCATCGTTCCGTTCATCGTTCATCGTTCATCGTTCATCGTTCATTGTTCATCATCGTTCATCGTTCATCGATCTTGATCGTTCACCATTCATCATCGTTCATCCTTCATCGTTCAACGTTCATCGTTCATCGTTCATCGTTCATCGTTCATCGTTTATCGTTCATCGTTCATTTTCATCGTTCAACGTTCATCGTTCATCGTTCATCATTCATCGTTTATCGTTCATCGTTCATCGTTCATCATCGTTCATCGTTCATCGTTCATCGATCTTGATCGTTCACCATTCATCATCGTTCATCCTTCATCGTTCAACGTTCATCGTTCATCATCGTTCATCGTTCATTGTTCATCATCGTTCATCGTTCATCGATCTTGAACGTTTACCATTCATCATCGTTCATCCTTCATCGTT
Source organism: Abscondita cerata (assembly GCA_030710515.1). NCBI lineage: Eukaryota > Metazoa > Arthropoda > Insecta > Coleoptera > Lampyridae > Abscondita > Abscondita cerata. The sequence goes on along the minus strand of JALBCR010000506.1, from coordinate 410,920 downwards.
CAACGTTCATTGTTCATCGTTCATCGTTCATCATTCATCGTTTATCGTTCATCGTTAATCATCGTTCATCGTTGAACGATGGATTGGGCGCGGCAGTAAACATCCTTGGTCATAGTGACGCCCTCTGGTTTTAGTGCATAATGGATAACATATTGAAATTGAAATAAAAAACTGTTTTCAAAGTCTTATAACTGCTTAACGGAGCAAAATTGTACTAAGGTAAATTACGTTAAATCGTCACATTTTTGCCCAACGAATCTACCCCTGCAGTATGGCTCATTCATTAGACACCCTGTATGTGGTTGAACTAGAGATGCCGAGTACTTAGCTAAGTAGTATGTTGGTGATTTAGGAGTACTCAGTGTTAGTTTCACAGGGACATCTAATCAAAACCAAGCTAAACACACTTTTACTTTTCAGGAAACTTTTCAGTGAACAGGTAAGTCATGAAAAAGAACTTTAATGCCGAAGTAGATATTGAACTTCTGCTGCAACTTTTATTTACAATAACTTTTATATACAATTATAACTTTTTGGTGTTATTGTTAAACAGAAGCCACGTAAATGCTATATTTTGGTAATTGCTTGACAGATCAAAATTGCTCGAACAAAGCTTGTGAATCATTAGCTTTATCTAAAAACTGTCTTCAGAGAATATCTTAAACTATTTACTATTTTTACGCAGAACTTCAGAGTGTTTCTGTACTAACAAATGTGTGAAAGAGTATCAAAAGTGTTTTCAAAAAAAAAAAAATCAAATAAAAGTTATAGAGAATAACATTTTCAACAATTTTTTGTCCATTACAATTTTTGTATGATTGATTTTTTGAGATACTGTTACAATTACTGTCGCGTGATTGTCACTGGCAGTCGCCAACATGCGTCCACCACATGGCGCTGGTCCTTTGCGTCCCTATCTTTACAAGTATGTTGAATTAAAAAGCTAGTATAAGTGAGGCTAAGGGAATCAAAGGTAATTCAAACATGTGAAAGAAGTGATTTTAACGTATCTAGAAAGCACCATTTTCGCTCTATTGAGCAACAAATGTACTATATTAAGGAATTCCATTAAAAAAATATTTTGCATAATGAGTGTCATATTGCCGTATCATGTATGAATACAAAGCGTATCAGAAGAGATTGAGAGAAAAGTTAGAGAATCGTGACCCAAAAATTCGCATTTTCAACTTTTCGAAATCCTTTTGAGCCTTTGATATCGAATGTCATATTCAACGACTTGTTTTGACAATGTTTTGCGCTACAGAATTTTTCCAAAATTGTTTGAGAAGCAAAACAAGTGTTTCGCACAGAACTCCACATGGTTTTGATACTAACAAACGTATGAGAGTATCGAAAGTGTGCGGCGACATATAGCATTTTGGTCGAAAAATAAAATGCCACCAGACAAACATTTTTTTGCTTGATTATATCTCTTTCACGGCTAATGTCATTTCCAAATGGGTTTCCTTAGAATCGGATCAGTAATTCCTATGACATCAAAGAACCACATGTCCCAAAAATAGTGTCTTTTACAAATATGAATAAATTCGTGGAATGATTCATATTTATATTAGATGTCAAAACCTTCCCATTATTGTCCATCCTGATGACGGTTTCTTCAATCGCTACCAAATCTGACTTTAGAAAGTGTTGTAACACCAAGTAATATCTTAATAACTCTGAGCATACTTGTATCATTCAGATTGTTTCATTTTCACCAACACGTTCCCATCCATCGGCTGTATAGTAGTGCATATCTGAATGTCTTAACACCTTCTGGGTTAATGCATAACTGTTGTCGATTAAACGAATTTTATAGCAATTGAATTGTTAAAGAAAAGTTCAAACATTACAATTCCATAAATCTGTCACCCGTGCGAATCTTTTGCCAATGTTTTTACATTGATAAAATATATAAATTGTGGTGAAGCTAAAGTACAAAAATAATAACGCAATGTCCACATCGGGTATACAATTATAGTGAGAGAAAATATTTTTTGTGTCTGTTTGTCTTAAAAATATCCTGATATTATCATTTCTTTTTTTGTTGACATGTTTTGATAAGTCAGTATGGTAATATTACCATTTGGAATAGTCTCGGGAATAGTTCTAACTGTCTGCTTTTGTATTTGACAACGTAGGCTGGATATCATGAAATCGTTAAAAGACCACGTTAAAGAATCAAAGAAGGAAGAAGAAGTTATTTACAAGCATATAAAGAAACTGAGAAACATAATACAAGAAACACCAAATAAAAAGAAATAAATACTAATAAAAATGACAGAGGTAATCTTCCACAACACGGAATAGAAAAAAATTCAAGACATGGAGAAAAACGAGAATATGAACGATCAAAACAAAAATAAAAATAAAGACAACACAATTATCGTGGATAAAGGAGCCGGTACATATGTAAATATACTAAAAAATCTAAAGAAAGGAATAAAGGACAAAGAAACATTAGAAGAAATTAAATTTATAAAGGAAGAATAAGAATAGGTTTAAACGTGTGCAGAGTGCAAGAAAGGGTGGAGGTGGCAAGATGCTTCAGATGTTGGAAATACGACCACAAAGTATCAGAATGTCAAAATAAAGACAGGACAGAAAACTGCTTGAAGTGCGAAAAAAACCACAAAAAGTTGAATGTCAAGAAAACCCTTATTGCTCTGTATGTCAGGAAGAAGGACATATTGTTGGAAGGGGAAATTGTAAAACATTTAAAATGGCACTGAGAGCAGAGAAAGACAAACGAACGCTTATATGAAAATTCTGCAGATAAACGTAAATTAGCTATATTAATGGCTTCCAAGCTAAACTGAGATTATGTAATAATAAGCGAACCCAATATTAAGACGAAACCGAAAAAAACTTATATATTAATGCCAAAAAACAACTGTGATATTAGACATAAGAAACACTGTGATAAACTTTGCTAGTCATGAATGTTATGTGTACGTGGAAACAGAGTTTTATTATATATATTCTATTTATATTACTCCAAACTGCACTTTGGAAGAATTCGAATCTCATTTAGATGAATTTCAAGGCTTAAACTGCCCTTGACCTTTGGATAATAATCCATACCTTTTTTGTTCGATTTTTTTTCTAAATTTTGGTGACACACAATTAAAGAGCATCAAAAAATCTTCAAAAAACGTCCTCTTCTTACATCACGATAAAATGAGATGTTTTCGAGAAAAACGCTTTTTAAAAGTTGCTTGTACTGAATGAATACCAACTCACTTCTGCTCATTTTCAACATTAACAAAGCATGCTTTGGAAACAACTGCGGGAGTTGCTTTGGAAACAATTAATTTTGACAGATAATAAGTTGTTGCAAGTTTCTTATTGAATTGTTGTGATTAATAATAAGATAAGATAAATCATAATAATTATTCTAACGTCGAACTACGTGACATGCATTATTATTATAGTTTAGCTAGCGGCAATGCAATTGCAGCAAGACGTTTGTATGTTGAAGCATTTCCAAATAGAAGAATGCCACAATTGCGAATGTTCAGTACTATCCATCGAAGACTTAGAGAATTTGGATCATTTAAAACTAGACATTATAATGCAGGTCGTCAGCAAAGAACTCGAACTCCAGGAGCAGAAATTCGTGTTTTGAATTCAATCGAGAATAATCCTAACACAAGCGTAAGATTAATTGCTACTCAGGAAAATATTCCGAAGAACTCGGTTCATGAAATTTTAAAAGAACAACTCCTTCATCCCTACCATTACCAAAAGGTTCAAGCCCTAACTCTTGAAGATCATGTGGCTCGTGTGAATTTCTGCAATAGCATTAGAAATCTCCATAATGGCGATCGAAATTTTATACCTTCAATTCTTTTCACGGATGAAGCTGGTTTTAAACATGATGGCTTAAATCAATCTTCATAATGAGCATTATTGGTCTGATGAGAATCCTCACTTGGCGATACAATGCGGTTTCCAAAATAAGTTTTCTGTTAAAGTGTGGGCCGGAATTTTGGAGACCACTTAATTGGGCCACATTTCTTTCCACATAGACTCAATGGTGAGATTTACTTGGATTTTTTGAGAAACCAATTGCCCATTCTATTGGAGGATGTACCCCTCCGAGTAAGACATGCAATGTGGCTGCTGCAAGACGGCGCACCGGCACATTTCAGCATAGCGGTGAGAGAATTCTTAACGATTTTTCTGGAGAGATGGATAGGACGCAGTGGGTTTGTGCAGTGGGCTCCCAGATCGCCTGATTTGAACCCAATGGATTTCTTCTTTTGGGGTTACCTCAAATCTCTTGTATACAGGACTCCAGTGCATAACGTTGAAGAGCTGAGGCAAAGAATTATTGATAACTGTGAGGTTATTAAACAAAAACAGGGAATATTTGCTAGAGTTCGTCAGAATTTCCTGAGAAGAATTAATTTATGCATTGAGGTGGAAGGATATCACTTTGAGAATTTGTTATAAAGATATGTATTAAACTGTTGTCAATTGTAGTTATTTATTAAAACAGATCATCTCATTAAATAGTATGTATTTCCAACAATATCTGTTTAAGCCCTTTAGCTTTGGAGAATTTACGTCAAATTGGGAACAAAAATACAAACAAACATTATTGGTAAGTGTGCCAAATTTGAAGAGAATCGGTACACGAATAAATATCTTATTAAAAAGCTTAATTTAAAAATCAAGCTTTGAGGCCGTGTAATTCCGTTATTTTGGATTTTTCAGAAAAATGTTATAGGAACTTATGTCATTAATTTTTTAAGTAGAATCACCACTCGAGTTTTTGGCTCATAATTTCCGGACACCCTTATATGTATAATAAATTACTTGTACGTATTACGTTAGTAACTAAAACCTGAAGTTTACATTCAGCCTACTACAAATGGACAAATAGGGTCGATTCTCAATACATATGAATAAAAAAATATTAGAAAAAGAAGAAAAACTACTTTTTTAATAATATTGCTTACATTGCAATTAACTTTTCCACTTTTTTAAATAATTTACAAGTCAATCAAATAGCTAGATATGAAAATACTCATATAAGAAACTCCCAACCGATACAGAAAAAAGTAATTTATTTCTGTAAATAGAAGGAAATAATAAGAGAAAAATAAAGTAGGTAAACAGTGTATTATTTTTCAAAATGATTGAATTTAATAATTCAAAGAAAAATATCCGTGAACTATAGAAAGATACGGTATATTACATTACAGTTTATTTACAGCTTAAAGAATTAAATTTTTTTTATTAATGTACGTCTTATTTGTTTTAGTTAAACAGTTAATACATAACGCTTATAAAATTTTCTACATATTACAAATAGGCCTTATTTTAGTTAATGTTTCAGAAGTAAAGTGCTTAAATTAATTTCCGTTTTGTATCCGGACTGCTAAAAGGTTTCATAAAATGTTGAATAATTACTTTAGGACTACACGAATAATGTACTTGTAAGTTCATTGAAAGTTTTACATTTAACATAAATAATTTAAAGCAAAAGAATTAAAAATTTAAATATGAACTTAGTGTTTTACCAAATATTTCTGTTATGTGATTCTATTTAACGTTCCATAATACCAATTTATTAGGTGTGGAAGATGCTATTGTTTTAAGCCAAGCGCCGCACTACAAGTTTTTTGGTCGCGCGGCAAAAAAATCTGCGATGTTTTTCCGTACGACAAAGAAATGAAAATTGGTAATAATAATAATAATAATAAATCTTTATTTCCAACATAAACATAATTTTATAATAATCGTAAATACATAATATCCTAATCCTACAAATATGTTGGAAAATGGCGAGTTTTTGATAGAAGCCGTACAACGCCGAGCTCCACTGGATTTTCAAAACTAACCATTTAAAAAAAATATATATGTATTAATTCTAAGTAATAAAAAAAAAAGAAAAGAGTTTTAATTAATTGTTTTAGAATAAATCAAATTAATTAAATTAAAGGAATAAAATTAAAATAAAACTAAATTATGAGGAGGATTTGCACAAATTTTGAGATGAACGTATGCGCTAAAGCCTAAAACACAAGACATACCTACATCAAACTATAAGAAAATTTTTACACTTGGCATATTTGAACTAAAAACAACATTTTAAAGGATAACAGTGATTTACTTTTTAGATTGTTGGGTTAAAGAATTATACATACTGACAATTTGATAAGAAAATCTTAAAACTTGTCTTAAAAAACTCCGTACAATGCTTAGGCATTGTCAGCAAACCACTATGCGTTAAATTTAAATTGTGTAAAATATGTAGACTTAATACATGCTGTTAGCAGTGAAAGAGAAAGGTTGTAAAATCGTCGTAAAGTAAGCGGAAAAAAGTGAATTGGGTGCAATAATAGAACTAATTAGTGAAATATATTGTGTGCTTTTTAGTTTTTTTTTGTAAATACGCCGTTTGGTTTAAAAATTTAAGTTGGTTATTGTAAATAAACATTATTATAGAATTTAATATTAAAAGCGAGTTACGGGATAGGAAGGTAAGAACGTCAAAGTGAAGGCGGAGTTTCCGACTAGATAACGACACAAGTGCGGGCTACAGATATAGATAGAAAATAAAAGAACTGAGAATTAAACGTGCATAATAATTGAGATTGAGTATATTGAATTAATTACTAAATTAAAGAAATATGTGGAACATTAAACAGACGTAGGAGTCAAATAGGAAAATGTCGGCAAGAAGGCAAGAAAGAGAGGAAATACGAGATCTATGTCTAGAGATGCTAAAAGAAATTAAATTAAGTTAAGAGCGGAAATGAAGATGATGAATGATAAATGGAAAACAAGTGCAAGAAACTAGAGGAAAAGGTTGAAAACTTAGAAAGAAAACTGGAAAATATGGAGAAAGAAAAGAGTAGGAAGAATTTGGTAGTAAAAGCGTTGGAAGTAAATGGAAATTCAAGTTCAGGAAATGCTAAGAAGTATAATGGGGTTGGAAGAAAAAATGGAAGAAGCTACAGAGAAAAAGAAGAGAATAATATTGATAATGGTAGGAAGTGTAGAAGAAAAATTACAAATAATACAAAATAAAAAGAAGCTGCGAGGTACAAAAATCTATATTGACGACGATATGACAAAAAAGAAAGAGATATACAAACCAAGATAAGAAACGAGGCAAAAAGTATACAAAGAGAAGGAAAAATGTAAAAATAGGATTTCTGAAAATGTGGGTGGAAGGAGAGGAACGAAGATGGATAGACAAGGAAGGAAAAGTGGAAAAGTAAACAGCAAAAACTAGGAAAGGGGAGGGTAGAAGGGGAAAAGAGGAAGGAATTAAAAATATGGGTGGGAGTAAAAGGGACAAGGAAAGAACAAGATATTATTTTGAAATGTGGCAGGAATAAAAAACAAAGGAAGGAAATTTTGGAGATATGTTAGGGAGTTTAAAATGGTGGGGCTGTTAGAAACCTGATGGAGGAGAAAGATTGGAAAGAGTGGGAAGACAAGATGCCTGAAGAATTCATATGGGACATACAGTTTGCGGAAAGAACAGAGAAGAAAGAAAGGCAAAAGGAGGAATAATAACAGGGGTGAGAAAAGAATGGAAAAAGAAAAGACCGGAGAGAGGAAAAGGTAATGGGGTTGATGAAAACCAATATAGAAACAGAAGAAGGAAAAAGGTATGAAATAATAACAATTTATGGAAAAGAAATGGAAACGACAAAGGAAAAAATAGATAAAGTAATCAAAGAGAGAGATGAAGGAAAATTAATATTAGGAGGTGACTTCAATGCGAGGATAGGTGAGGAAGGAAGTGTAATGGTAAATGGAAAGGTAAAAAAAGTATCAATGGATAAAACAATAAATGGGCAAGGAAGAAAATTGATAGAATTTTACGAGGAAAAAGGATGGACGGTATTAAACGGAAACATGGAGGATGGTGGAAATGGGGAATACACGTTTATTGGAAGAAGAGGAGAGTCGGTAATAGACTATGAAAAGTATGAAAGACATAGAAGAGTTTAAAATTGGTGAAAGTGAGGATTCAGACCACCAACCGTTAGAAGTAGTCTTGACGGGACAGGGGAAGAATATATAGAAAAGGAAAAGAAGAGTGGAGAGAAAAAAAAGTATGGACGGAAGAAAGCATAGAAAGGTACAAGGAAAAGATGGAGAAAGAAAATGCTCAGAGGAAGGAATAGAAGAGGAGATAAACACGATATTGAAACAAATGGAGGAAGCAACAGAAAAGAAAAAATATAGAGTGAGTACAAAAAATTAGGAAAACAAAATGAATGGTGGAATGGAGAGTGCCAGAAAGCAAAGAAAGAAATGAGAAGAGGAAAAATGGAAAAGAAAGGAAAAATAGAAATTAAAGAATATAAGAAGATTAGGTTAAAATTCAAAGAAAATGTAGAAAAACAAAAAGAAATATAAAATCAGGTTAGAAAAAGAGATTGAGGAAATAAGAAACAAAGGACAAGTTTGGAAATTCATAAGAAATACAAGACAGAAAGAAAAAAGAACAGAAACAAGAATAGAAGGAGAAAATGGGAGCAACATTGTAAAAATCTATTAGAGGGAACAGACAAAAATCAAGAGAAACACCAGATAAGGAGCAAAATAAAAAATAAGAGGAGGAATTGAAAAGGAGGAGATGGAAGAAGGGATAAATAAAATTAAAAAGGAAAAGCTGGAGGCACTGACGGGACACAGGGAGAGCAGTGGAGATATACCGGGGAGAAAATGAGGGAGCGACTAAGAGGAATATTTGAAAAATATGGAAAGGAGGGGGTTACCAGAAAATGGGGAGAAGCTATAGTATGTGCAATATACAAAGGAGGAAGTAAGAAAGAAAAAGAAATTACAGAGGAGTTAGCCTTCTGAATGTCGGCTATAAGATCTACAGCAAAATAATAAGAAAACGGCTAGAAAAAGAAGTAGAAGAAAAAATTGTTACCGGATTGGCAAATGGGTTTTAGGAGAAAAAGAGGAACAGTAGACAATACATATATATATATATATATATATATATATATATATTAAAGCATATCATTAATAAAGAAATAGGAAAGAAAACAGGAAAAATGTTGGCAATATTTGTAGATTTGAGGTCAGCTTTTGATAAGGTAGAAAGGGAATTATTGTGGAAAAACATGGAAGAGGCTGGTATAAATAAATATTTAATAGACGCGATAAAAGAAATATACACAGAAACAAGGTGCAGAACGAGAGTAGGGGGAAAGCTGGGAAGAGAGTTTTGGATAGAAAAAGACTAAGACAGGGATGTCCACTGAGTCCTTGTTTATTTTCTTTGTATTTGAGAAATTTAGAGGAAGAAATTAAAGGGCAACAGGTAGGAGGAATTGTGGTGGGAGGAAGAAAAGTGTGGGTTTTAGCCTACGCAGATGACATGGTGGCCGTAGCAAAACAGAGAAGGAGATGAAAGAAATGATAAAGGTGATGAACAGACACTTTAAAAAATAAAATTAGAAGTAAATGTAGAAAAACAAAAATTATGGAATTTAAGAAGAAAAAAGGTAGACCAAAGAAAGTGGAATGGAAGTGGGGGAGGAAGAAATAGAGATGGTGGATAAGTATAAATACCTAGGATATACGGTGAGGTACGATAATAAGGATGATGAACAGATTAAGGAGCTAGAGTAGAAGGGAAATAAAATTATAAGAGAGGTATGGGGTATAGGAGAAAGAGTATTTGGAAAAGACTTATAAAAAAGAAGGTGGATGTTTGAAAGAATAGTGAAAAGTGTGTTGATGTATGGAGCGGAAGTGTGGGGATGGAGAGAGTGGGAGAAACCAGAGAAAATACAAGAAAAGTATTGGAAGTGGACACTAGGATTGGAGAAGGAAACGCCAGGTTACATAATTGAAGAACTGAAACTGGAAAAATAAGGATAAAGGCAGGAAAAAGAGTAATAAGGTATGAAGAAAAGATGGAAAACAAGAGAGAAAATAAGATATTGTATGAGTGAAGGGAAATATAACACGAAGTATGAACAGTTAATAGTAGAAGGAAAACCAAAGTACATAACTGAAAGAATTGGATTGATAGATAAGAAGTTAATCGCAAGATTTAGAGTTGGGAACACACACATTTCACTTATAAAATAGTTTTATATGTATATGTTTAGAAACTGCCTGTTTCTACATAAAGTCTTCAGAGCAGCATAAGAACGTTGTAATAATGATTAGCAAAAGATAAGCGATGATCAAAAAGTTTTCCTAAGTTTTTATATAAATGGACAAATTCAATTCTGTTGTTGTTCATAAATATAAAAAAAATGTATCGCAAAGATGATAGCTTTAGATTTATTAGGATTAAGTTGTAAACAATGTGCTGATTGAAATAGAGCAGAGAGATCATCATTTAAGGCTTATATAGCGCGTACATTTTCTAAAGGAGGGTATGTTAGGTATATTTGAGTGTCGTCAGCATAAAAATGAACATTGCAAGAATTTATACACGAAGAAAGATGGAAAGTGTAAAGAGAATATAAAGGAGGACCAAGAATACTACCCTGCGGTACACCAGACGAGACTCCAAGAGGTGTTGAAAGCTTATTATCTAATGTCACTCTCTCTCGGCCTTTTATTCAATGTTCGTGGCACATGCACTTAAATTTTACTTAGTTCGAACGAAAACCAACTAGGGTACGTATTAAATTTCACTTTTTGTTCAATTATTTGAATGTTTTATTTTATTCGGTGCACTTGTTACTTTTATTATCATTTATAATTTTATTTGGGCACTCGCATTGAAACTTTCTCGCGTCACTTCAAAACTTTTCAATTACCGTTTACGTAATTTGTGACGTCATCTCTACCGTCTCTTTCAAATTTCCTATAATTTTGCGTCGTTCTTTTAACAAGGACAAACAGATGAAGAAACTAGGTGCCGGTTTCCGCCCAAAATTATAATTTTTGATTCTATGGTCAGCTATAATTTGATTTTTGAATTCAAAACCTAGCCATGTTTTTTATCTTTTGTCTCGCATCTACTGGTACCTCACTGTAACTATAATAATTTCGGCTAGTTTCTTGTAATTCGGATATTAATCATCTGGAATAAATTGCATTTACTTTATTTAATAATAATAATAAGTTTTTAAATTTTCATGTAAACTTAATCTTCAATGCAATTGGCGTTGTTTTCAAATAAATCATTTTTTCAACTTTCGCGGACTGTTTTGGGTCTTGAATTCAGTTTCTATATACTATTTTCTCGTAATATACTCTTAGTCTCGCACGCGCACATTATTTTGTTAATTTCCTATTACCTTCAATGACTAATCACCTTGACAATTACCTAATTTTTATCATCAATATCTTCAGATAGATCATAATTTTCAAAAAATATTGATAAAGATTTTAATGTGACATTTTTAATTTTTTAATAATTTATTTTTAATAATAATGATGTTTATTGACTTTAACAAAATAAATTTTCTGTGTATTCAATAGGAAGCAATCAGCAAAGCTGGATTCATTGCATCCTTTTCTACATTGTTTTTTTCCACATAAGAATTTATTGTTTGATGTAACTAAAATTATTAAATAAACTTATGTAAAAAATTCTATAATATTTATTAAATAAAAAAGCAGTTAAGTAATGAAAAGAACCTGTCAGGAATAATCTAATATACTTTTCACTTACTGTAAGTATTTCGAGTTCAATTGATTGTAATATGGTGTAATATGAGTATGTTTAGGTATGAAGAAAGAAAACTTACACAACTGAATATCTCCCCGAAAAAATTTTGTAACTGACAAATTTAGAAAATTAGTGTTCTCGTAGGAATAACGTTATATATGCTTATAAAGTGTAGTCACCCATTCAAATTAAAATAATACATTTAATATGTCGAGGGGTGACGAGGTAACTACTGTATCATGGCGAAGCTGGAGCGTGCTGTTTTGACAGCACGTGGTATAAATTGGTGAAATAAAGGCAAAAACCTAAAGTTAACTTAATGGAATGGAAGTATAACTAAAGAAAAATATTGCGACAATCGCCAAATCACAGCCTGAATCTGTAAGTGGAGCTAAGTGTTCGCAGATTTCTTTTGACGAAAAAAAGAACTTATTTACTAAATTTTATAAATTGATTCATTCTGAGCATAATACTTTTTTGGCTCAGTCTTATATTGAATTATGCGACATAAAGAGACATACAGCACCTAAAGATGCAAACCGTAGCAAATTGTGCTTGTCATCAGATCTGAACGTCCAAAAAATGTTTAAACCAAGAAAATCATTTTGCAACCAAAATCAGACTGCAAAGTGAACTACGCCATCAAAAGTCTGAAAAAGCTTATAAAATCCTTGCTGATGACACAGAAGGGGCAAATAATGATCCAAATTTAATACTTTTATGCGTCGATCTTCAGCAGGATCTATTTTCTCCAACGTTGACACATAGCAATGTATTTTATCAACGCCAGTTTTCTACGTATAATTTCTATGTTCATAACAAAGCTACAGAAGATGCAACTATGCATCTCTGGTATAAAACTACTGCCAAACGAGGATCTGCAGAAATTGCGTCCTGAGGCATTTTATCATATGTTTTAGACAACTTCAAACCTTTAAAAAAGGCTCTTTTAGGTCGTTAATAATATGGTCAGATCGGTGCGTGGCACAAAATAATAACTTTAAAATGCTTACATTTAGTATTATGGAATTATTTTACCCAAGTGAAGCAGAAATTTTTATGTAGTTTTCTTCCATGTGATAGGAACTTTGCTCTTACAGAGAAGAAAAAGAAAACTGCTAAAATTCTGCATCCTTTTGAATGGGTACAACTTATAGTCAGTGCAAGGCCCTCAAAACCTTTTTTTGCGAAGCTTATAAAACAACAACATTTTTGTGACATATCCATCTTAGAAAAAAATAACAGCTGACTAAAAAATCACTGAAACCATGTGGTTATTTGTGAAACAAGATGATCCTAAGTCGGTTCATGTACGAGAAAGTCACTCTACTTTATCACCATAGAGTGTCTATGTTATTACAAAGACAAAACTACTTACCACTTGCATATCTGAGTTACCTGTGCCTTATCAAAATATACTTTCTTTGAAATCTGACAAGAAAATAAACTTAAAAAACATGACGAGATACATAGATAATCAGATAGCTAAACATTTTTATTTAACCCTACCTTGTAAAACAGCTTAATGATAAAATTACATATATAACTTTCGTTTATTGCAGCTAACGCTGCTGTTTATTGTTTAATTTTTGTATGTTGTCTCAGTTCTAAAATAAATCATTTTCAAAAACTTCTGAGCTGTAACATTTAATTTTGTAAATCCACAATAAAAACTCAAATTTTTGTACTACTAGGTATATTTATTGGTGTTACAAAAATTGGAAATTACAGAACGATGGAGTATAGGAACAAAAAATAAATACAGTAAAGGTAGCCTTCACGTGACAACAAAACCTTAGAAATGATAATGATCTTTTACACTAAAACATACAAAAAAATTCTAAAACTGTAAACAGTTACTTCTACCTCATAATCTCTGTTTTGTCTTCGCTCTCATCTGATGTTTCGTTTGACATTGCGCAATTGTCACATCTATGCTGCGAATGTTTTTGACAAACGCTCCTTCCACAAGAATGACAAGATAGTTTCGTTATATTGTTTTTTCTTGACGAACAATTGAAACAAAAACCACGTTTATTTAGAACGGCTTCGGTGCTATTTCTCTGTTGTTTTTCGTCTTCTCGTTATTTTTTCAGGTAAATAGACAAATCTTTTAAAAGATTTGGAATTTTTGCCAGTTTTCCTCTTTGAGATGAACACGTCTTGGGAAGGATTCCCCGAGATTATTTATCTGATAAAACCTCATAGAATTTATCTCAGCAATGTTGAGAAATCTAAAGAAAATAACACTTGGCCACCTATTAGTTTTTCTGGAAGTGATTCTTGTACACATGAGATCAACTGTGTTGACTCCTCTTTTTGTAGGATTGTAATCTATTATCTGAATAAGTTTCCCGGTTCTATCATCAATCTGATTTCCGTTATGCAATTTTGAAAGAACTACAACAACTTTCTTCCATTTGTGGGAAAAGAGATCAGAGTTGCTTCGTCATTACAACCAAATAAATAATTGCCAGGAACAAGATTATTGTTTTACGTCACAAATTGTGGTGGAACTTCCACCTTATTCTTTTGCATTGTTCCTAGAAACGTGAAGAAAAATTGATAATAAATATTGGGCCAATAGATAACTACTGAAAAAAGTTTAAACTTTAAACATTTACAGTCGTTACAGTTAACTATTGGCATTTCTTAGTTTGAAAAAATTATCTGTGGTAACATTAATTTCGATTCGTCCGCTTAAAAGGTTCAGTCAAGTTCTTTACGATATTGTATGGTTTGTTGGAAGTACCATAATGTCTAGGTGGTTGAGTTACACAATATACTTAGCCGGTTTTTGAGCCATATACTGGATAAACTTGCAGCGTCCTAGCTACAACATTTCATCGAAAGTTACCCACTCTCATAAATTGTATGCTGCATGGCAATTACCAAGAAATTTTGAAAGAAACTCTTGAACTGGAGCTAGTCTATCAATTTTCATTGGTTCTAAACAACTCGTAACATCATCAAATCAAAGAGATCTAAGCAGCAAACGAAATTTTTTCTCACTGAAGCTAGCACTCAGTATTGTTAATCCAGTTTTATCTTTTGTCAAAAATTTAGAAAAATCTGCACAGTTAGAGCGTGCTTTTGAGTGTTATAACTAACTTGTTGTGATTTTTGAACTGATAAGTTATAAAAGAAAAAAGAAAATGAAACAAAAATTTGAATAAATACTAATAGTAAAATTTGTATGAGTAATTACAAGTAAAAATTGATAAAATTAAACTTACAGTCCAGTGAAAAATAATCACGTCTTTGGGCACTTGACGGTAAACTACCGCGATACCTACTTCGTGAACTTTGAACGACTAGTGAAGGCAAGGATATGCGAACCAAAGTCAGGTGATCATGGCATACAGTGTCCGCCATAAAGTTGGAACCATACGGCAATTTTTTTATTATTGTAGTTAAAAAAAAACTTTAGGGGGCAATCACTTCTGCTTCTGAAATAACTTAAAATGCGCCAAGTCAAAGTTGACACGTAACATCTGTCAATTGTCTACTTCGTAATTTTGGGAAAAAATGTCCTAAAAATGGTTCGATTTGTTAAAATTTCGAAAAATGTTACTAGGAAATTCTGATGCTAATCACATTTTATGCTCATGTGCCGATTTTGAGAGAGAAATTTTGTTCAATAAATTTCATATAAATACATATAAATAGACAAATCTTTTGAAAGATTTGGAATTTTTGCCAGTTTTTCTCTTTGAGATGAACACGTCTTGGGAAGGATTTCCCGAGATTATTTATCTGATAAATCCTCATAGAATTTATCTCAGCAATGTTGAGAAATCTAAAAAAAATAGCACTTGGCCACCTATTAGTTCTTCTGGAAGTGATTCTTGAACACATGAGATCAACTGTGTTGACTCCTCTTTTTGTAGGATTGTAATCTATTATCTGAATAAGTTTCCCGGTTCTATCATCAATCTGATTTCCGTTATGCAATTTTGAAAGAACTACAACAACTTTCTTCCATTTGTGGGAAAAGAGATCAGAGTTGCTTCGTCATTACAACCAAATAAATAATTGCCAGGAACAAGATTATTGTTTTACGTCACAAATTGTGGTGGAACTTCTACCTTATTCTTTTGCATTGTTCCTAGAAATGTGAAGAAAAATTGATAATAAATATTGGGCCAATAGATAACTACTGAAAAAATTTTAAACTTTAAACATTTACAGTCGTTACAGTTAACTATTGGCATTTCTTAGTTTGAAAAAATTATCTGTGGTAACATTAATTTCGATTCGTCCGCTTAAAAGGTTCAGTCAAGTTCTTTACGATATTGTATGGTTTGTTGGAAGTACCATAATGTCTAGGTGGTTGAGTTACACAATATACTTAGTCGGTTTTTGAGCCATATACTGGATAAACTTGCAGCGTCCGGGTCAAGCTACGAACATTTCATCGAAAGTTACCCACTCTCATAAATTGTATGCTGCATGGCAATTACCAAGAAATTTTGAAAGAAACTCTTGAACTGGAGCTAGTCTATCAATTTTCATTGGTTCTAAACAACTCGTAACATCATCAAATCAAAGAGATCTAAGCAGCAAACGAAATTTTTCTCACTGAAGCTAGCACTCAGTATTGTTAATCCAGTTTTATCTTTTGTCAAAAATTTAGAAAAATCTGCACAGTTAGAGCGTGCTTTTGAGTGTTATAACTAACTTGTTGTGATTTTTGAACTGATAAGTTATAAAAGAAAAAGAAAATGAAACAAAAATTTGAATAAATACTAATAGTAAAATTTGTATGAGTAATTACAAGTAAAAATTGATAAAATTGAACTTACAGTCCAGTGAAAAATAATCACGTCTTTGGGCACTTGACGGTAAACTACCGCGATACCTACTTCGTGAACTTTGAACGACTAGTGAAGGCAAGGATATGCGAACCAAAGTCAGGTGATCATGGATACAGTGTCCGCCATAAAGTTGGAACCATACCGCAATTTTTATTATTGTAGTTAAAAAAACTTTAGGGGCAATCACTTCTGCTTCTGAAATAACTTAAAATGTGCCAAGTCAAGTTGACACGTAACATCTGTCAATTGTCTACTTCGTAATTTTGGGAAAATGTGCTGTAAATGGTCGATTTGTTAAAATTTCGAAAAATGTTACTAGGAATTCTGATGCTAATCACATTTTATGCTCATGTGCCGATTTTGAGAGAGAAATTTTGTTCAATAAATTTCATATTTTCCTATTTTTTTATTCACCCCCTATATATTGTTTGTAATTTTGAAGTAGTCGTTATGTGTTAAGATATTCAAATTATAATTATAACCATTTTTGTACTATCCAACTAAATTTTAATAAAGAAAAAGTTGAAAAACAATTTCTGATTTTTTGAAATTTGGAAAATACCTCTTTTTAGTTGAGAATATCAATAATCATCAAAACCAACTTACGTACAAATATTATGATCATAATATGCAATGGAATGGTAGCGTTTATACTACTTTAAACCGTTTTAAACGTTTTTAAAGCAGCGAGTTACGGGGGTGAATAAAAAAATACGAAAATATGAAATTTATTGAACATCAAAATTTCTCTCTCAAAATTGGCACATGGGCATAAAATATGATTAGCATCATAATTTCTTGGTAACATTTTTCGAAATTTTAACAAATGGACCCATTTTTAGGACATTTTTTTCCAAAATTACGAACTTGACAATTGACATATGTTACCTGTCAACTTTGACTTGGTGCATTTTAAGTTATTTCAAAAGCAGAAGTGATTGCCCCCCAAATTTTTTTTTTAACTACAACTATAAAAAAAATTGCCATGTGGTTCCAACTTTATGGCGGACACTGTATAATGTTAAAAGACCCAATTAGAGAATACATCCCCTTTCCGCTTAGAAATCCTACCGTTTAGAAAACAAATTTCTCCGCTTAAATGGCGATGACGGTAATCTACCGCGCATGCGCCCGCATGAAGGTTAAGCTGTAAATAGACGTACAATTTTAATTTACTTCATAAATGCATGAATTTTTTCCATTTTGTCGATTACGACGTTCTTCCGGGCAGCCAATCAATTATTTTAAACAACGTCCAACTTGTTTTAAGTTTATTTGTCAAATATCCCTAGTATGTTTTTAATCCACATTCGATTGAATTGAGGACTGGACTGGATATTTAATTGTATTTCACACGAGAAAGTAAATAATTATGAAATTCATATAAAAGTTTTAATTAGCCATAGCTCAAACAACGCTTTAATATTACTTGGTCAGCAAACGAAAGATCTTGATCAATTATATAATTTCCAGTATTTTAACCGATTTCGAAAATGTTAATTCTCGCTTATTTATGATTATACTGGACTTCACAGTATTATAATATTTTTTTTTGATTGGATGCCTAGGCTATGCAAGAAATTTTAGTTTTGTCTCTGTTTACAATTTAACCATTTTCACCCGACAGTGTAACTAATTTTGTTTTGATTTTCGTTCAATATATTGCAGTGTATTGTAATGTATAGATATAAATATAGATATAAGGTCTAATAGTAGGATAGAAAAAATATATCTGGCATATAAAGATGATGTATCGATTTTTGTGCGTACGGGATCGAGTATAGTAAAAGTGGGGAAAGGAGAGACGCTCTCTGGTAGTAGAGTACGATGGGCAAGTAATTTTGAGTCCGCGCAATAAACAATAAATGCGCAATGTTCTTCGCCATTTAAAAGAAGTGTTGTCAATATAAATAATTAACCCAGTTATTAACAGTTTTAATATAAATACGAGTTAAATGCTGCGTACCGTTGATAAGCCTGCGTACCGTTGATAAGCCTGCGTACCGTTGATAAAGCTAGCGAAGTAGTATAAACAATTAAAAGAAACATAGAACAGTAAAGAAAAGTGAAGGAAACAGTCCGGGTTCGAGAAGTCATATTCTTAAGCCACGTTATTGTTTATTAAGAATCAAAGCCTTTTAAGACGTAATTAACCAAAGAATTAAACAAAGTAAGTTCATGCTCACATTTAATATAAAATTATATTTTCCACACAATATGCATAACCCATGCTAAAAGCATACAATAAAAAATTTAAATCGAAACATAACAAACCAATGATCATAATAAAGATAGCACAAAAAAAATTGAAGCGAGCATTATTTGGATTAACAAGTTTCGAATGCAAATGATTAAATAGTCGAGTTACAAACAAACCAACCGATGAAATGAAATTATTTTCAGAAAATTAATCTGAAAAAACACCATCCCCAAATTGCTTCTTTAAATTTTTATTTGAAAAATACGAATGCAAACATTTTAAACGTGCAATATTCAAATTCCCACTAGAATTGTTAAGTTTTTTCGATATATATTTGCATGAAGGCAAACATATTTTCATTTAGCAATTTAAATACTGGTTTTGTTTTACGAAGCAACCTATTTTTATTTAAATTGATTAATTTCCAAAAGTTAATAGTATTTTTATGTAACAATAGTATTTGAAGTTACGTAAGTATTTATAAATAAATTAATGAAATAATTTAAAACTGTCACGGCCACTATTTTCTGAATAATTGTCCAATAAATAGCAAATAAAGACGAGAAACGAATATTTTGCTTTCAGTAACAGAATACAGTTTTTGCGTCATTTTATTCGACGTATGAACGATTTAACAAATAGAATTTTGGTGTTAATAAAATATGTTGATATTATGAAGTGGTAGGATTTATCTGTTACAGAACCATTCAAACCGAAATAATAATAAAATTAAATATAATTGTTAAATTCAATATTTATTTGACAAAAACATGTTCGAAACAATTATTTTAACTATCACTAACCTAACCATCCAAAAATTTACCTTTCCGACGTAACTGTGTGGAACAACCTCTATAAGCGACAGTTTTACTATTTCTTTTCGTAATTTTGTTATAAATTTTTAGTTAAAAATTGCGATACTAACAATTACAAATAAAGCTCAACCACATTTTCGCGCCAAAACTTTTGTTTTAAGTTTACTGATAGATACACAAAATGATTAACAGTTCACAGTACACAGTTTGAAACACCCACTCGTAAGTAGCTCTGATGTCAAAGAGTGGGTTGCAAGGATAATTTCAAGTTGTACTTGATTATAGGAATGAATGTCAAGCAGCAGGAACTCAAGAAAGTCAAACAAACATGTAAGCAAAATAGAGATAATTGACACGACTTTACATACATACATAAATACACAAAATATTACAATGCACTGAGTCGAGAGATTACTACCTGACCTTGAGTTTAAAGAGGACAACGTTCCTAGTCAGTTATCACTATTGTTGTAGTTAGTTTATTTGTTGGGTTACGTTATATGCTAAAAAAACCAAAGTGTTTGTAAAAAGTAGAAAGAAGCATCCAGGTAGAAGTTCTAAAAATTTTACAAAATGGCGATGGCTACACGAATTCTCCTATAAAGGTAATTACATACAATGTATAAAACACTAACGCCCGTATTTATAAATCAAACTTAATACGAGATTAAACAAAGAATGATAATAATTTCACGTTTTCAATAATATTTTCAGGTTTCTAGTTTTAAGTGGATCTTAACCAAAATTTATAAAAATTGATCTGTCCAATTCCGCCTTCAACCTCACCGTAAATCAAAATTGGCAAACATACATTTAAGACTTCAGTCGTTACAGACTTAAACCCACGCGAAATGAGCTAGACCTACAATTAATTACAACAGTTTAATAATTAATTTGTGTTATAAGAACAATTTTTATTACCTGAAGCTTTCCAGCAAACGTTTATGCACTGTCACGATAGAAAAGAAAATTGCATCTGACGCAAAACCAGAGCGCATCGTTAGTAATTTAGGTTGCCTAACGTTAGGGGTTTGAAAACCCGTAAACGTACAATAAATGAGTGAAAATCGCGAAAACATAAAAATACTGTCATATTTCTCCTTAATAAATAATTAATTTAATAACCGTAATGAATCAAGTGTTGTGGCAACTATGATCAAGTTATGTAACAAACAATGACACCGCACCAATTAACAAATTACTATCAACTAAAAAATAACCAGCGTTTTAGAATTATTTGTTAATAAAAATTATAATTTAAGATTTGAATTTGTTTATAATTATAAGATTTATAGATATACGAAGTTCATTAGTATTTACCCATTTCATGTGTTTGTTTGTTTTTTTTGTTTTCTTGTCTTTGAAAAAATTGACTACGTCTGTCACCTACGTTGTAAGTTTTTTCTTGTGAATTCCTTGTAAATTAATAGGTACTTCTTTCGATAATTAACGACCCAAATTTATTTTCAAGCGTATCTTTATTATTTATTTACTTTGATAATAGTTTTCTTTTAATCGTAAGTTGTCGACAGTTTAAATTTGTTCTGTCGCTCACATAAACAAAATTCGTAGAAGTATTGCCGGAAATTTCTTTGTTAGTTGTTTTTTGTTGGAAATGTTTTAATTAGGCGCATTGCAGCTGCAAAAATTGAATGATTTCGTTAGTAAGTTTTTATTATAGTGCAGGTTTTAGTTTATTTCTACATGCTATTTCTCTAATTTAATTTTTATTTTAAAAGATTGTTGTTAGTAACACAAATATCAAAGCCGTAAGAGTAACAATAAACTGTAGTCGGGCATATAATTATGTAGTACAAAAATGTAATTGAAATGTTCTGAATTCTAACTTCCAGTAACAAATCAACAAATATTAAAACGTGAATGTAGGTAACCAAACTGATGTATATGCAACATCAAATAAATTATATTATTAGTATTGACTATTCAATCTCTCCCTTATAATAAATAGTAATCATTAAAAATTAAATCTAACAAAGAAAACAGAAAACAAATCTCTCTACAATCAATATATACAACGTACAATAAACGCAGGTGTATATTCAACAAGAAGTAACTTACTTTCATAGTATTGACTGTTCACTCCTTTACCCTATGATATATGATTACGATTAAATTCTGTCCAATAAATAAACACAAAATCAATGTAATCATTATCCTTCGAAAAACTAATGAATATACATTACAATGCCAAAACAATACACCACAAATTTAATAGCGTAATATTTTACAAAGTCGAATTAAAGTATAGTACTTTGATCAACACACGTGCCAATTTTAGAAAACGTCATTAAACTCAAATATATTAAATATTAATAGTAATTCGAAAATCATTTTTAATAAAAAAAATTCCCGTTCTTGAGATAAAATATTGGTATAAATAAATCAAGCAATCCCAACTAACGCGTTAATTTTTAAAATTATATTCCAAAAAAATAAATATTAAAGAAAATTTTATCATGCTAACAAATACAAAATGTGTTAATTAATTTCTCTAAAATTACAAAAGGCAATATCTGAATTTTATTCACTTTGTAAGGGATTTTGCACTCGTAGGTAGGCAATTTGAGTTGCTTTCGAGCGTTTCGGTGACAGAATTATTTCATTTGAATCTAGGAAAATCAAACTTCTTTAAGTTGGTTACTGGTAAATCTCCAAATGAATCGTTACTTTTCCTTTCTCTTTTTCAATTGTGCCTTCACGTGAAACGTTATGAATATCCTGTTCTAAAACTTGAAGGAAAATTTAAGGAAATCTTGTTATTAATTAACTAAAAATGGAAATCAGCCCTATTCCAAGTTATTAATATTGTTGGAGGGTTTATTAATGTCATCTACGTCGTAAGTAGTATCTCTTAATTTATAACTAATATAAACTTTGGTTCTTATTGTTATCTTACACACGTTCTGACGTTTTAGAACTTCCACTGGATAATGTGTAATTGTACTCAATAACTACAAAACAATATGTCTCATTATGGTTGCCTAAGTGAGAGATAACAAGATAATATCAACATTGCTGCGGAAGACCATTGGATGCTCATCTACTTGTTGCTGCTTGTCTATTTGTCCAGTCAAGGTGTTTACCGAAGATAAACTGATTCACCTCTAAACTTATCTTTGTATCCAGCCGAGGACATTATTATCACTTACTTCTCTCTTTTAACCTGTCTGTACTACTCTTAATCCGTTAATCTGGAAATGAAGAACCGACTACTCTTCGTAGTAATTTTCAATAAACCAGATAAAACAAAAGTCTGCTTGTTAGTTATTAATTTATTTAAAATGCGACTGTATCTGTATTCAGACCTAAATTTACCAACATAATTCTTGCGCTTTATGATTAATCAATGTGTTTTAAAAGATCTTTCGACAATTAGAATCATCTGCTTGCACCTTTTGTTTACTTTTAGATTTACCAATTACCGGGACGCAACGTGAATTTTTCAATTAATGCTAGTTATTTGTTTTGTTCGTTGGATTACAAAATCTATTCGGCTATCGTGCAGAACAAATATTCTTAAATTTAACATTTTCAGTTAATCATTTTTAAAATAACTAGTATCATGTAGCTTCCTACACACATTTTTTGTGTATTTTATATTTGTTTTTGTGTCTATAACTGGTCTAGTCGCTTTACAAAAATTATATCTCTACAATTTAACGGTTTGTTTTGTGTCTACTGTTCCTAATGATTCTAGAGCATTTACTACATATTTTGCTAGGTGGCTGGCTGCCTATTTATTATTCTTTTGCAGTGTGAAAGTCTTTGACCTAATTACTACCAGGTTTTCGACACTGCCGTTTAATTTACTACTTCGTTAACAATAAACCATAACAAATATTAATAACAAACATCAAATTTTTAAAATTAACAGATTTGACAACAACCTTTACACTAACATTACACTTACTTAGATGATGTTGCAATTATGTTTCTAGGTCACTTTTAAAAGGATATTTAAATATTTATAGATCTTGATACGATACCCTTAATTATTTGCAGATCCGTTCATATCAAGATTGACGTGAATTTGTCGCAGTCCAGCTAAAGGATATCAAATGTTTTTTGTCTTTTAATGAATGTATCTCATGCGGTGAGTAACATTAAATTAATCTCCTTTTCATTAACAACCTTATTTTTTTTAGATTAATTTAATTAATTCGAATACTCCTCTTATAAAAAACTTTTAATTATATTTTGATTCGTATTATACATAATTATATCATCACAATATTTATTCTGAAACGTTTTTTATGGGTTCAGCATTATTTTCATTCAATAACAAGTAACAGAATGAATATGCAACATAATAATTAGACAGCCATAATTTTCTGAACTGTCATTTTGAAATATAGACACGAAATCCTAATCCGAAATTTAAAGGATTAGAATGTGTTTGATAAAACAGAAGAAAATTATTCCATTAAAATTGAGGGATAAACACTCATCATCTTGTTAGCGTACTAAACACCGTATCTTGCTATCATTCTAAGTTCTTGTAAAAACTTCCGTTTACCGCCATTTTTTCTACAAATTTGTAGATTACCTGTTGGTCATATGGATAGTGCCGTGAATCCGTATGCTATTTTTGTAAATGTACTGATCCAACTAAACCTTCCCTGGAGCTCGGTTGTTGTACAATACTTGCTGTGCCCCTTTTGCTGTCGATTAGACTATTGGACAATTTTAGATTTGCTATTGGGGTGCCGGTGCCCACGTACTAGCTTTTTGATTTAATTTAACGTCATTAATTGCCACACAAATTGGTGTGTCGCTTTTGGCTAGTTATAGGTAGATGCGATCGTAAAATTTATTTTACACGGTGTTCACGCCTTTATCCAGTGGCGTACCTAGTTAACAATTCGGCAAATGCATGTTTGGGCAGTTTTGTCTATATTACTTAATAATAAAGTGTTATATTAAACGATTACTTTATTAATTTATATTGTGCTTTATCTCTTTATTTATTAGTGTCTATATTTATATGTCGTTGTTATTGAGGTCCAGTAATTCTATAATTATATTTTTACCATCCTACAATTTGTTTCTTTGTCTACGAGCTCCTAGTTGCTCTGAAATATCCCTTACCCATTTTACTAAGTAGTGCCCTCAAAAATCATCTTCGCCGTGTGGAAGCCTTTATTCTAACTATTCGTAAGTTGCTCTTCGACAACTCAAGCTGCTGGCCAGATTTCAACACTGTTTACAAATTTTTAAGTTTGGTTATAAATAAACCGTAACTAACCTTGTTACAAAATCTACTATTCTAGTAGCAATATAAAACGTTAATGAACCTCATTGTAGCACATCAAAACGCTGCTTACACTACTAGTTGAATAATGTGACATAATTAGTTTACCCCAATAGTGTGATATAATGTTGATCAAATAAATAATGTTTATTATAAGGAACACTTCGTTTTACCAATTTAACAATTATTATTTGTAATGTCAAAAAGTACACTCAGTTCTCGACAAACAATTAAAAACAAAAATTCATTAAGAGCTGAGTGTACTTTTTTACATCATAAATTCTGTCCGTCCTTAAGTAACTTGATTACAATAATTAATTTAACAATTAATATACAATATTTTTTATTATAAACTTACCATCAGCTGTAATTTAAAAAACTCGAAAAATATTTAAAAAATTCCAAGAACTTGTCAATTTTAGTTTTAGCGGAAAACAATTTTGAGAGTAAATGATCTTGATATGATTATTCATGTAAACTATATCAACTTCAATTTTAAAACCTTAACTTAAAGTAATCTATTTGTCACCCGAAAAAATACAAAATTTTATTATTAGTATCGTTATTAAATTAATTGAATTCGTGTTACACTGTATTTTATTAATTTATTTTAATTTAGTATTGTACGCTTAGAATGTTCCGACTTTTAACTTTTTTACTCCGTTTAAGGAATTTTGAGATGCTTAAAACATACCTCATATAATCGTTTGAGTATTCCACAACTTTTACGTTTATCGACACATTATGGTACATCCGTAAGGCATTTAGGCATTACATTACTGGTCTAGGTTTTGTAATTTGTAATACAAAGCCGTGCATTTTTCATATTAAACTTTGCGATTTGTTAAGCCGTCAGTATATTCGAATTTACTCATCCTAATTCGTTCCTGTAAGTTTTCCTTTCTGAATTTGTTTTCATCCGTTTTAAGCTTACTTTCACATATGAAGAATACATTTCTATGTCAGAAAATTTAATCTACTTTCTTTACTCTCTTTACTCTTGCCCGATGCGGAGGTTATCAGTGAAGTCACTCGTGCCCATATTCCACAACTGCGATCTGACAGCTAAGTCAAATTTAATCATTTATTAATTAGTGTTACACGCCAACTCAATTAAAGACAATGAACGTTCCGTATTTGTTGCGGATGTATAATCAATCAAATAATAAACGCGCGGACGAGGTTATTTACGGTGTTTACGCTATCAATCTTTGATAGGTGTCAGGCAACATTATTACCTAAATAAACATAAGGCAAGACAACTGCCTGTTGTTTCGCATGTTGTTACTTGCGTTTTTTGTTAATATTATGTTGTTTGTGCATTATCGTAGAAATCATTAAGCGAAGTCATTTTCTCACCTGTGATATTTTTTATATTATCCTGTAATTAATAAATGTACGTGCTTCTTAAAAGTCCCCCTCCTATCCTTGGAGCAATTATAAATAAACAAGTGAAATTTGGAAACTAAATATTAAAGGTTGTAAACTTCCTTATTAGTGATAATAGACAACAAAATTGTCGAAGATGACGTCACAAGGCCATTGTGACCAATAATTTTAAATAGCAACACTTCTTTCAAAAGGTATCAAAAAAACCTATTCAATGATACTAATTTTGTTTGTGCTTATGGCATCTTTGGACGATTTCGTCATCTATCATTACTAGTAGGAAATACAACCTTTAATATTCAGTTTCCAAATTTCACTTGTTTAAGTATAATCGCTCTAAGATAAGAGGGGAAGAGGGGACTTTTGAGAAGCACTGTATGTTTTCTTTTATTCTTTGTGCGTTAAGAATATACCTTTACAGGGTGGATTTAGTGTAAGAAATCCTTAGTATTTTCATATGCGTATTTAGATGAATCTCATACTGATATGTTTTAAGATATCGGTGGCGTTTTCAACGCGTGTTTCTTTTGGTCGGTAAACAGTTTTCACATTTCTATTGAACTGATATTGAAGCCACTTCTTTAAAATAACTAACGAAAGAACTCTTGTGCTATTTTTCCTTGTATCACGTCCTTGACGTGTTTGGTAGAGTAGCGCGTTGATGGTCACTTACAGATGTCTCGCCTTATAAAATTGGAATTTATATTAAACTATGTTATAATGTATTATCTTTTTGTTCGTTGGTTCCGTAGCTCTATTTTAACTTCACTTCTTCTATAGGGTGAAAAGTGCAGTTTCCCTTCTTTTCTCTAAATTTTATGTTACATTTACCTGTGTCTTATCTTTATAGGTTTTGCTTCATTTTTTCGGTAAGTCTTGGGTCTACCTAACGCATGAGTCCGTTAAGCATTGGAGACACAAGACTCAGAGTACGGATGGCCGGTGTACTGGATACCTTCGTTGGTCGTTACTTGATTTTAGGCAAATCAAAAACCGATGAACTTCACTGGTAACTTTTTTCGTTTCAATTTTTTCGGGCAAAGTTATTTTCTCACCTGTGATTTTTCTTATATAATCCTTAAATTAATAAATTATATGTTTTTGTTATTCTCATGGTAGATATAGTATAAAAAACTTACGTATATCCATATCTGAGTTTGGATTGAACTCATACTAATTTGTATGAGTGCTTTGAGCACATGTTGCTTTCGATCGGCCAAAGGTTTTCAAATTTCTATTAAACCGCATGACGATCAAAACCAATATTGAACCAAGCTTGGTAAATTGATTTGCCGGATCATATATTACGGTAACACTTTTAATTTTAAGTAAAATGTGTGTTTAACAACATCTTGTGTAATATGGACATTGGACTTGTATAAATAGTATAAACTAAGAAATGCCAACAGTAACGACTGTGAATATTTAAAGTGCATTATCGTTGTCAGGAGCGATATGTTTAAATGCTTAAAACACGCGTGTCCATAGCAAGCCAAGTATTCCTTGTACAGTATTATACACGCAACGAAAGAACACCTGATGTGCATTTTGCTCTTATTATGAGCTCATCAGAGGTGTATACTTAAGTGCGGTAGACATTTTGTCATACTAAACTAATATTTACTTCTGTAGTCCACGTAAATTAATAACTCTCGCAAGCGTGAGAACCCGCGCTCACGCAAAGGACCGAGGCTTGTGGCTATGTGGTATAATACTCCTACAACGTTAAGCCGTAAGTTTTTCAGAGGTTCTCTCACAGCATTATAAGTATACACTTATAAGTAGGTAACTTCCTTTGTTTCTTATGCACTTCTTAATTTATCCGCTTTCGAGGCTACACCTGTATACACATATGTACATTAGTATGAAGATATTTTAATAACATTGTAGTAAGTTTTTTTAAATTTTAAATTTTACTAGTGAAATGTGAACAATGTTTGTTTTTTTAGAGGTTATATTAGATATAACAAAATATTTTTTAATACATTTTTGGTAATTGATGTAATTAATACGTTTCGCAATTATAATATATTGCTTTTTCAATCATGTTAAACAAAAAGGTTTTTTATGATATGGTTTATCTGTAAAATAAATGATTAACATGAATTAATATTTAGGTGAGTGAGAAAATCAATTAAGAACGTACCTGCATAAATTTTGAAGAAAATGAATGTGAACGCATAACATTCTTTTAGAAATTGTTGTATTTGGATTATTTTGTAGTAGTAAAAATTAAAAGATTTATTAATGTTAAGATGATGTGTAACATTTTTAATCAGAAATTTAAGTCACTAGTGTTAAATTCAAAAGTACGAACCTAGAAGTTTATTTTTTTCTAAAAATAGGATCTACATTTTAATAAATATGTAAGTATTTTTAAAAAGTATTAAGATTGAAAACTAATTTAATTTAGTTTTTTTTTGTTTATAAACTGTAATTTTAGAAAATAAAACTTGTATATTTTAATTTTTTATTAATACATTAATTAAGTATTTTATTATGATATATGAAATTTAGTCGGTCTATGTCTGTTTTGTAATTTAAGGTCTTTAAAATGAATCATTTTTTTAATTAGTCCGTTTCTTAAATTTGTTTCTTTTAAGTATTACTTGGTTTTCAAAATCAAAATTATGTAAATATTCTATTGCATGGTCTGAAAGAGCTGTTTTAGGTTTTAGAGGTGTAAGTTTTTTTAATTTTAATAAAATTTTTATGTTTAGTAATTCTTTTAGATAGATATTGTTTACTTTTAACCTATATAATATTTTTCACAATTTAAACAATTTATTTTGTAAATGAATTCGGATTGGTTTAAGATTTTAGTTTGATCCTTTAATGGACTGTCAAATATTTTTCCCAGAGTTTTATGATTTTTATAAGAGGTTAGGATATTGTATTATTTAAGTTGAATTTCAATTTTATTAGATAATTTAGGTATGTATGGAATAGTGATATAAGTTTTTTTGTTAGAATTTCAGATTGAAGGTTATTATTAAATTGTGGTCCAAAGAGGTGTGGTTGTAAAAGTATATCATTTTTATTATTGATTTGGTTTTGGAATTTTATTTTATTTAGTCTGTATTTAATTTGATTTTAAATAAAACTTTTAGGTTAATTGTTTTTAATTAGCATGTAATTAATTTTATTTAGATTGGTTTTGTGATGTTTTGATTCAGAAAGGATTATTACTCGGTCAACTAAAGAGTTGAT
Organism: Abscondita cerata; assembly: GCA_030710515.1. Taxonomy (NCBI): domain Eukaryota; kingdom Metazoa; phylum Arthropoda; class Insecta; order Coleoptera; family Lampyridae; genus Abscondita; species Abscondita cerata. The sequence goes on along the minus strand of JALBCR010000506.1, from coordinate 381,591 downwards.
TACACTTTTTTGTATTTTATTGATGTATATGAGTTATAATTTAGAAATCTTTCCGTTTTAATGTTTTTTCGATACCAATTAGTTTCAATTGTATTGTTATTATTTATTGTAAGTGTTATGAATTCATTTTGATGGGAAATTATAATAATGTCATCTACGTGTATCTTTTGTAGAAAATTATATTTGGTATTTTTGTAATAATTTTTTGTTCTAGTTTTTGTAAGACAAGTTCTGATATTGTGCTAGAGAGAGAGGATGTCCCATTGCTATTCCGAAAGTTTGGGAATATATTTGATTATTAAATGTGAATTTTTTTTTTTCCAATAAAATTTAATAGAATTAATTGCTAATTCTATGGGTATATTGGTATATATTGAGACAATATCTAAAGAGAAAATTCTGTAATTTTTGGAACTGAAAAATGATTTATTTGTTTTTTAAAAGACCAAGAATCTTTAATAATCCAACATATTTAAAAGACAGTTGTTTAAACTCTGGTTCTGCTGCTGCTTCAGCAGAATTTATGAAACATTCAAAATATCAGGAGATTAAAGAAAATTATGTATTTTTACCTTTGGCAGTAGAAACTTTTGGAACATGGAGTAATGATGCAAAATTTATTCTAAATTCATTGGGGAAAATAATTAAAGAAAAAACAGGTGTACCTCAATCACGAGAATTCTTCAGCAGCATATTAGTCTTGCTATACAGCGAGGAAACGCTGCGAGTGTTTTGGGAACAGTGGACAAACCTGTCGAATTAGAAGAGCTGTTTTATATGTTCTAAATGTAATAAAATAATAATAATAAAATTTTATTTATAAAAAAAAGTTATATTTGTGAGGATTTTTGAAATATATTTAGAGAGTTTATATGTAGGACTGTTATTATGATGCTACAATAGGTCGTAAAGGATAATTTAATTTAAGTTTAAGTTTAAGTTTTAGGAGGCCATAAATTTTAGGTGCAGTACCATTATGTGTTATTAATTTTTTATATGTTATTAAATCAATGGAGTTGGAGTCATATAGTTTTTTTATGAATTTATTATTTTTAATTTGGTTAAGAATTGTAGGGTTGTTATTTAGTTTTTTGTATGTATTAGTACCTTGGAGAAGATTATTTATTTTATTATCATAGTCTTTTTTTTCTAAAATTACAGTTGTTTGAGTTTTATGGGCTTTAACAATTAATAAATTGAGATTTTGTTGTGAAAAAGTTTTGGTAGTTTTAATTTGTTTTAGAAAATTTTATTTTTAATATGTTCAATAGGATTAAGTAGTGAGTTTTTATTTGTATTTTGGTAATTAGTAATTATGTTACAAATTTTATTTCTAATATTTAGTTGTTGATTCTCTTCTAAGTTTAGTATTTGATTTTCTATGTTACATAAAATATTGTTAACAGGTAATTTTAAAGACATCATAATTTGGTCCTAACTGTAAAATATTTGTAACTCGTCCTGGGATTTTTTGATTACTTAAATTTTTAATAAAATTATTATTATTTTGAAAGTTAGTTGGTTGTTTTGTTTGTTTATTTATCAAAATATTAATTTTTTTGGTGTGTTGTTTTTTTTTTCTTTGAGTTTGTTGATGTATATGACATTTTTTTAAATATCTGAAATGATATTTTTATGTAAAAACGTTTTCAATTTTTTTTCTTAAGTTTATAATTTTCTGTTTATAATTAAATTAAAAAATTAATCTTTTGATAAATAAACAAACAAAACAACCAACTAACTCTCAAAATAACCAAACCCCTTTGGACCAGAATTTAATAATTACCTTTAATCTGAACTTCTAACAAAAAAACTTATATCACTATTCCATACATACTTAAATACATTTGAAATTGAACTTAAATAATACAATATCCTAACCTCTTATAAAAATCATAACACTCTGGGAAAAAATGTTTACAGTCCATTAAAAGATCTAACTAAAATCTTAAACCAAATTAAACTCATTTACAAAATGAATTGTTTAAATTGTGAAAAATATTATATAGGTTAAAAGTAAACAATATCTATCCAAAAGAATTAATCAACAGTTGGCCACTTCTGCCGTCTGCTACCACACCTCCCTTTCCAATGCATCCCCTAATACAACACCTATTTGCTTAGAAATCTATCCTAACGTTCAACCTGGTAACGTAAAGCCGCTTTATTTTGTTTTTATTTACGAGTTGCTTCTCTTTAGGTGCCTTAAGTTTTAAAGAATTTACAACAAGAAGAGAGTTCCTCTTTTTAACATAGTGCCTAAAAACACGTTATCGCGATAAAAGTAAATTGATAGTAAAATGGTTTTTACTCAAAACCCACTTGACAATATTATGATAGTATTATTTTCTTTGCCACACTGTAAAGACCAATACATTTTAAAATTTTGTAGAAAGTATATGCTTTTTGAGTTATTCAAAGGAATGCATTTTTTAGATAGATGCTTGTCGAGCATTCACTACTAAATTAGGAAAATTTTTGTTCGATAATTTGTTACAGGTTTGTTGTTTAAGTATTAAAAAAATATTTAATACTGAGAAAGCCGCTAAAATACTCACCCGTAGCTCTGTATCGTAGAGTGGGACGCAGGAAGTAAACGAACAACGTACTTGAAGGCTTCTAAAGTGGCAGCGGGTGCCACCTACAAGGTCTTAGTTATTATCTTTAAGTAGTAGGACTTGTAGAAGAAAGTCTGGAGATTTTATTTTGACAAGATTCGCCAAAACTAGTCTAACAATATAAAATTTAAATTGAGACTAGATGCTACGAGACAAAAGCTAAATGACCGCAAGTAGCGACACACGATATATTAATAATTTATTGTGTTTAGAAACATATCGCTCTAATTAGTTTAAATTTAAACGTTTAAATTAGTAAAAAAAAATTTTTCGACGACCATTATGTTCACAAATAGTAAACCCCATGTCTAATTGGTATCCTAAAATCGTAAGTCGTAATTTAAAAACGCAATTTGAAGTTAACAGCAATTTCACAGTACAATTAATAAATACAAATACTTAAAGCTAAACTTATCTGACGTACCGGTGACAGCTTCACAAGAAAGGTTACATATCATTGCCACATAAGACTGGACTAGTAATCTGTGTGATATCAGATAACCTCCCTAGAGCGGCTATCTACCTTATTGGTGACGACGAAAGTTCTACGTCAAAAATCATTATGGCATACACCTCAATCAAATTTTAATTTAATTACGAACGTTATCATTGTCGTTCATAGAGCGTACATAATTTGGTAGTAAACAAATATTTCAAATCTTCATAAAAGAAGTTCTGTTATAGAAAATTAGTTCAAATCTTCCCAGAAAAAAAATTGAAAATTTTTAAAATAGCGTTCAACCACATGTACTGAGTCAATTTACGGCGTTTATCAAACGCTGCTGGATTAGACGAGCCTCCCAAAATATGTTATAGACACTCATAAGGACATACCTAACAACTAATTATATTTTAACGGGTTAATGAGAAGAACTATTTTAATTTCCTAAAGCCTCTCGTTCTACCCATGTCTGTCACACCAACTTTATAACGGTAAAATGAATTTTATTATTTAACGCAATATAAGTGTGCCGACATTTATAACAGAGAAATGAAATGTCGAGGCTTATGGAACGAGCAGTGAGAGTAATTAGCATGCTCTAGAAATTGATAGTTTTTACGTTTTAAAAGCTATACGTTACTTGCGTAGAATTAAACTTAAGTCTTTATCTCTGACATACAACATAATAATCCTTAAGTAAAATGTGTGTCTTACATCATCTCGTGTAAAACATTGACACGTGTGAATAGTATAAACTAAGATAAATGCCAACAGTTAACTGTAACGACATGTGTGCGTTAAAGTTGCATTTTTCTTAGTTTATAATAATTCTTTTTGACAGCTTAGTCGGTTGTTTAGAAAAAGACGGGTTACAGAAGCCAAGACCTAGTTATATAATTTTTTTATTTATCCATTGGAACCAATGTCTAAAATACGTCGCAGCACATACATGTTTTGTTCACGTTCTTTTTGGAAAAGAAGGAAGTTTATAACCGAAAACAAGAATATGACAGAAATGTCAGAACGATCCCAGCCCGAAATAAAAAGCTGAGGCGTCAAAAAACATGGGAGTACGCAAACATTTTGACGTTGCAAAAATTTATCGTTACACTCAAGTTACGCACGGGTAGGATATTATCCGGAAAGATAAGCAAGAACATTTGGTTGTCTGTCGCCAGGGGCCAAAAGTACCGTAAGTTTTAAAAATAAAAATAACACAACAATTTAACAAAAAACGAAAGTTTATAGTGTTGTTTTAAGAACGTCGCCATTAAAATTAAAAAATGTTTTCTTGTTTAGAATAAAAAGTGACAATGAAGTAGGTATTATTATTATTATTCATGGCCTAATGCATACACTTCCTTATTGTATGGATTTGCACCATTTATAAACAATGTAAGTAATATTTTTTTGTAGAAAGCTTAAGTGGAGTGTATTTTTGAAACACACATCAGTATTTTAGGGCAGCCTTTAAATGCGCTTAAAATCGTTTTCACAGACAGGGAATGCATATATACAGTTTATTTTCTTTTCTAATTTAAGCATCATTTTGCAACTCCTACTGTTTCCTCTAGTGGTATCCCGTTTTGATTTTGGATATACTACGTTTATACTCACAACATTCGCAAACTTTTTTTGTATAAAAAACAAAGAAACGACATACAATCAATAATATAAAAATGAATCCAAGCAGAACAGTGGATTAACATTGTCCTGATTATATTAAATTCTTCTTGTTGCGTAAGATCTTGAGCAAGAAATTAATTAATTCATCATTTTTAGAACGATGTTTGCTACTAAACGTTTAAATCGATTATGAAAATTAACTTTTTTAAAGTTAACAAATACTATTATAATAGTATTAAAACCTCTTTATATTAGAAAAATGTATTATATACAAAGGAATTTCCGCATGGATTACCTACTTCAATGTGCGCACGAATGTGGAATTTATAACTCGGATAAGAGAAAAACTATGTCTTTGGACAAAGTGCGCATTTTAAAAAGATTTAAAGAGTATTTATTACGAGGGCATCGTTTGTTTTGTAAATTACGTGATATAATGTTTTTTTTTCAATATTAAAATTCTAATTTTTGTTTAAAGCTTTTGAGATTAATTTAAAATAGTAACTTACAACTAAATTAACACAGTTATATGTTAAAAGATAAACTAAATAGATAGTGATTATAAAGTAGATAAATAGTTATATCACTTTCAAAGTTGCAACTCTTGTACTGTTCACTTTAGAGGGTTTTTTATTGTTCAAACTTGAAGGTAGGTAGCATACTATGGAACTGTATAACAAAACATGTATGTTTTTGTGAACATTCATGCTTGTTATACAAAGTGTTTCCATTGGGAAAGGGCTTACGTTAACGTTAAGGTGATTCTAAAATACACCCATATGATTGATCTAGTGCTCTTTATAACTAAAATACAGAGTGTTTTATGTATTTCGTCCATGTCTTTAATGGCTTTATGATCCGCCTTGTATATTTTTTTTAATATTTGGGCTGTATAATTTTCATAATGTGCCCAATCCATAAAAATATTTATGAAAAAGAAAATCCAGGCCTATTTTCACTAAATATTTATAAATTTGATCCATATACAAAAAGAGGGCAAAAAACGGATATGCCTTTGGAGTTTGGCCAGAATAGTTCCCTACTACTATTTTATATTGTAATTTTTTTAATTTTCGGAAGTCAAAATGAAATTCATGGGATTATTTACGTTTTAGTTTAATGGAAATTATCTGATCCTAAAGACTAAATATTGTGAGATAAGAGTTCATTAATGTATTTTAGCTTGCTACAAATGACATTATTGCAGCGCCGTATTAGAGATTAAACATAACAAACATGTAAGAAAACGTGAAATAACCTGTATAAAAAATGACGTAACCTATTAACATATCGATATCATGAAGTTTAACAACAAACATTTTTGAACACTATTTACACCAGCAATTGGATTATGGGTGCTTGTTTGATTAATGCAATTGTCTGATAAAACATAATTCTTGCGTTGAAAATGATAGAGAATTTTTTGTAGGTATTCATGCAAGATGCACTCTTGTATTATAAATTGTGTCGTTCAAATATTCCAAAAGTTATTGATAATTCTGAAAGCAAAAAAAATTTACTAATTATCGTCTGAGACCACAGCTCTTTGAATAAAAATGTCCAATTCTAAAACTAAATTTATTTTAAAAAATGTTTCATGATGAAATGTCGTGTCAGATTGGATAACAAAAAACAAAAAATTTACAGTATTACAACATTAACTGAAAACAGTAGCACAACTTGACAAAGATCGACACAATACTTATACAGGGTGTCCCACGGTGGATGGCGTATTAAACGTTTATGGAGAACCAAATAACGAAAAATTTTGAAAATTTGGCAACACCGATAAACAACCATGATCTACAATTTAAAAATATCACACTGTCTATCGAAAATAAATAAATTCATTAAAATTGTATTTGAGTAATTATTATTTTCCGTCATCGTAAGCAGTCGTTAAGTACTAAAATCACAATTATTAAATTATGACATTTCTATAAAAGAAGTTGCCATGGTAACTATGTAACAAAAATTTTGTTTACATAGCAACCTACAATTTTTAGTAGCTAGGCGTTGAAAGTGTTTTGATTTACGAAATTTTATGAATAAACGCTAATAAATCGAAAACCTGAAGAGTTAGGTATAGGCAAAGTATACATAGTTTGAAAGCTTGTTTTATCAGCTTTTCAAATCTGTATTATTATATAGGGTGTTCCATTTAAAAAAAAAAATTTTCTGGCGTTTTTGTAAGTTACCGACAAAAGAGAATTTCTGGACCACCCTGTATGCTTAAACTAAGATGTGACTAACAGATCAAATGCCTAGAGGCATTGTTCAAACATCTCCCAAATTTCAGCTCAAAATTGGTTTATAGGAAGAAGATATTAAGAATTATTTGAAAACCTGTTTTCGTTAAAAAAAAATGAAATTAATTTATTTCTGAAAAACGGCTACAGATAGGTATAGGGAAGTATTAAGAAAAGTTGCTCAAAATTATACGAGGAATTCAAAATTAAAAAATATACAGGGTGTTCCATTTAAAATAGCGATGTTGCCACCGGTTTAGAGTAGAAGCGGCAACACCGCAAGGTCAAAAATATTTTTAAATTGTAGACCATGGTCGTTTATCGGCGTTCCCAAATTTTCAAAATTATCCGTTATTTGGTTCTCCATAAACGTCTAATACGCCATCCACCGTGGGACACCCTGTATATTATGATATTTACTGGACTAATCTGCAGTATACATTAAATTTAAAGGACACTGAAGTATTAATACATTAAGAAAGAATCGACTGATTTAAAAATAATAATATAACAACACTATCCATTAATTAAATATTAACATGCTGATCAAATATAATTACTCCGTTATTACTTAGCAATTATTCTCAAACTATTATAAAAATACACAAGGATGTACACTCATGAAATTTAAAACTTGGACACCACAATTTCTGTAAACAAAAGTTTGAACATTGTGAAGCGGGCTTAAGGGTATCATTTACAATTCTAACAGCAGGTAGTCTCAGCAGGGGTTATCTTATAGAAGGACTGTAGAATGAATCATTACACTAAGCACGTTTTAGAAAATAGGTAATTTACGTTGCTTACTTAATTTTTTTCTTTAAAGAATATATTTGAAGGTATCGCTAATTAAACACCATAGCTCGATTAATTATCGAATCAAAATTTTGTTTAGGAAATGTTTACAAAATAAAATTAGAAATAATTTTGATTTAAAAACGTCTACAAGCAATAACTTTTAAATTAAATCAAAAAACTAAACATGGTTATTTGGGTTGACTGATTATTACTTATTTTTAAATAAATCTAACCTACTAATTATTGTAAGTTATTAAAAAAAATCATTAAACTCTCTATTCATAATATTTAGTCCTTACAAAATGTATATTTTATGACGTTTCATTTTTTCTGTAGTTAATATAAAAAGTGAAAATAAAAACTAAGGCAATTCTTATTGTCAACGTATATATTTAGTTTTTGACAAGAATTTATTACATAATTATAATTAAGATACCAAGTTATAGTTTAAAATTAAATGAAAACGTTTTTTTTAAATAAAGGTATTACTATATAAATAAATATAAGAAATCAATAATGGGTGTGACCTCCATTATTATTGATACATTCTTGGAGGCGTCTGCTCATTGACGCTATCAAGGTATCAATATAATTAATATTAATCGTTTCCCATGCGGTATCAATGGCTGCAATTAGTGCATTACGGTTTACTGGTATAAAATTTGGCCCTTGTTGTCTTCGGATAACAGCAAGTATTCGAGCCCAAACATTTTCGATAATGTTAAAATCTGGGCTTTTTGCTGGCCAGGGTAACAGCTCCAAGTTATTTGCTTGTATCCAGTTGCGCACAACCTGCGAAGTATAGGGTCATCATATCCCGATAGTTAATTATCGAATGTTCCAAGAAAATATGTGTAAATAGTAAATGGAATCTACTAACGTAACGTTAAGTCGTTAATTATAGTTACATAACTCTCCTTTCATAAGATATAGTTCATATTAATATGCTTATTGTAAAGCTTCGTACACACCTGAACAACAAACCGAGGAACAAACAGAACAACGAACCGAACGGCAATCGGAACATTAATTTGGACGGTGCTACGTACGAATTTTAGAACAGATTCGCAAGTCCTGATTGTTCCACGAACGGTTTGCGGCGTTCCCGCAACTTGTCGGTTTTTTCTCCGACATCAAAGAAAATGCGCGCAAATGCGTTTGCAGGTTTGGACGAATCTAAACAAAACGGCGAACAAACTTATGCGGGAGAATTAAATTATTTATTTTTTGTCCTCCCTTTTGTGGGTTTGTTGTGTTTTAGGTAATATTATGGAGTTGACAGAAGAAAAATGTTTTAAATTAATCAGTGTTTAAGAATGCAAGAAAAAATGATGTCCCTATTAGCATCATTTTGGCGGGAAATTTCCAAAATAAAAAAAAACCGAAGTAAATTATAATTTTTTACTCTTCTTTGTGCGTAAAAATTTGGTTGGCACTATCTTCTTGTTTTCCGCAATTTTCTCTTCTCAATAATAAATATATATGAACTGAAAACTACTGCAAATAGTTATGAGAACAGCACAAACGTTCCGTTTGTTGTTCGGATTGTGGAAATCATAAAAGATCGTTTAACGTTCTGTTTGACTTTCGGTTCGTTGTTATGTTTGTTGCTCGGTTTGTTGTTCAGGTGTGTACGAAGTGGTTATTTTTCTGTGAATGTGTGGGGTTGGGTTAGCGCGCGGGGTCTAGGAGTTTGTTGGGCTATCGATGGACGTCTTGATTCTGCTGCGTATTTAGATATTTTGGAAACTATTATGAAACCTTCAGTCGAAGTGTTTTATCCAGACGAAGATTATATTTTCCAACAAGTAAGTATTCTTATTTCACTATACTTTCTCTAAAAAATAGTTCGGGATCTGTTGAATTAACATTTTCATAATGTATTTTTGTTGTTAAAGGACAACGCCCCTATTCATACTTCGCGGGTTGTGCGCAATTGGATACGAGAAAATAACTTGGAGCTGTTACCCTGGCCAGCAAAAAGCCCAGATTTTAACATTATCGAAAATGTTTGGGCTCGAATACTTGCTGTTATCCGAAGACAACAAGGGCCAAATTTTATACCAGTAAACCGTAATGCACTAATTGCAGCCATTGATACCGCATGGGAAACGATTAATATTAATTATATTGATACCTTGATAGCGTCAATGAGCAGACGCCTCCAAGAATGTATCAATAATAATGGAGGTCACACCCATTATTGATTTCTTATATTTATTTATATAGTAATACCTTTATTTAAAAAAACGTTTTCATTTAATTTTAAACTATAACTTGGTATCTTAATTATAATTATGTAATAAATTCTTGTCAAAAACTAAATATATACGTTGACAATAAGAATTGCCTTAGTTTTTATTTTCACTTTTATATTAACTACAGAAAAAATGAAACGTCATAAAATATACATTTTGTAAGGACTAAATATTATGAATAGAGAGTTTAATGATTTTTTTAATAACTTACAATAATTAGTAGGTTAGATTTATTTAAAATAAGTAATAATCAGTCAACCCAAATAACCATGTTTAGTTTTTGATTTAATTTAAAAGTTATTGCTTGTAGACGTTTTTAAATCAAAATTATTTCTAATTTTATTTTGTAAACATTTCCTAAACAAAATTTTGATTCGATAATTAATCGAGCTATGGTGTTTAATTAGCGATACCTTCAAATATATTCTTTAAAGAAAAAATTAAGTAAGCAACGTAAATTACCTATTTTCTAAAACGTGCTTAGTGTAATGATTCATTCTACAGTCCTTCTATAAGATAACCCCTGCTGAGACTACCTGCTGTTAGAATTGTAAATGATACCCTTAAGCCCGCTTCACAATGTGCAAACTTTTGTTTACAGAAATTGTGGTGTCCAAGTTTTAAATTTCATGAGTGTACGTTTTGTCCTTATGATACATCAGAGATGGGGAAACTCAAGTATGTATGTATTTACAAATTTACGAAAGTAGTAAACAAGAGAACAGCAACAACAATATAAATATTATGCCACTACAACTAACTACCACTTAGTTCTATCACTTTAAAAGGAGCGTTTAAAAAAAATTACTTAAAGAACTTAAGTGATGGCGTGCGATGTATACGTCTATAATATTTTACTCACTTTTGCATTGTGAGATGTCGCTGGTGAACTTTCTGCATAAACCTTTATCTTCTGTTAATTATTTCTACTAAAATATAGAGGTCTCTTAAGTTTTATATGTTTACTGTATTACATTTGGTGTTTAAATATTTAACAAATCTTCGTATTTTTTGTGAAATAAAAAGAAATAAATTTAAGAAAAGTAAGCAGACAAACACATGTTTTAAATAAACTAGAATTATAATGATAAAAGATTTACAAGTACAGGTTGTCAAGCGAGAACTAATTTGAGTTATCGGGTGGTGGTGTTGGGTTACAGTTGATCGACTATATTCTGATAAAAAGTACACGTATGAACCACCAATTCTTAATTGACAAGCTGTAAAGCAAATCAAATGAATGCTTATTCATAAATTCAGACTTACGAATGAAAAACTTCTTTGTCGTCAAGGTATATTGTTACTAGCAAAAACTTTGTCGTTTTCATACTTTCTTATCACGTTTGAAGAGATAGTGTATTTTCGTGGTATTTTTGTTGTCGGCAATTATTTAAAATGGGTAGAAGTTCTTGTAAGCCTAACAAAAAAAATTCTCGTGCCAGAGCTACGAAAAAATAGAGACGCGAAAAACAATTAACTTTAAGGGAAGTGTCAAAAGGTATCTGGTTTTAAGAATGCATTCAATTAAAATTACAAATGAATGGTGTATTCTTATATTAGATCAGAATCGTTGAGCTTTGAATTCTATAGTCAAAATCATAACATGCACTTGAATTGCATTTTCGAAATGCAGTAGATTTGTAAACTAAACAATCAACGCAACGACGCTATAAAAAATATTTCAAATACAATAAGAGTGGAACAAATGAATTCTTGAATGCTCTTCTGCAGCAAATAGTTTATTATATTTTACTATTTTTTACTGTGTTATTAATGAAAAAATAAAAATTAGTAAATCTATGGAATTTCGGTGATCAATACAAAAAAATATCAGTTTTGGTGTCTCACTTTGAAAAAAAGGAGATCAACATAGGTACAAAAAATAATGACGGAAATGGAATATTATGAATTTCTTCTGGATTTGTACCGGCAAAAAAAACTAATACAAGGTGACATTCACAAAATGAACTGTAACTACCACTTGAAATGAGAACGGAAATTGAAATTTAATAATTTTGTAATTTAAAGATCTCTTTATCGTAGGTATCTTTAAAATAAAAATTTTTGCTTGAGAACAATTTTTAAATTAATACTATTCAGCTTGAATTAAAAAAAAAATCAATTTTTTTAAATAGAACATCCTATTTTTGATTTTTTTGGTCCTTGGTCGAATTGGCGACAAAATTTACTGAAAAGTGGTATTACATGTTCCTATCAACTTGTTTTAGAATTATTTTTAAAAAATAAAAATTTTTTATTACCCATTATGTCGAAAATGCTATGAATTGTTGCTATAGATACGAGGATAATTTTTTAAATGTCAAGTATTTGATGCTTGTTAATTAATAAATTAATTATTATAAAGTTTTTTTTGCTATTTTAAAGTGTATTAACTTTTGTCAAAAACAATTAAAATGAATAACCCCAAAAATAATCAATCGTGTTAACGTAACACGCCCGAAAATGCATTCGCATTAAAGCAACTTTATCGACTTTTGTGAGATTATCTACCTTTCTTTGTTTTTGTTTTAGTTTTTTTTTGTCGCATGAAAGAATAATGTTGCAAAATTTAATATGGGGAAACGATTAAACCTAATTCAAAAAGGTTCTTACCAGCGTAGAGTAAATCTTGCAGCTTTGCGCCACAACAAACATTTTAAGTTGCATAGTAGTCCTTGGAAATCTTTTACAAAACGCAGCCCAGGTAACAAAATAGTTATTTATCTAACGAGTTCAGGAAGATAAATTTCCCGCATGAGCACTTTGTTTGCCGCAAGACCGTAGGGAGTGCGGCATTAGTGCAAATGCGGGAAATTTCTTCTCGAAAAGTTATGTATATTATTTTTTAACGAGTAACTGTAATAATAATTCATAAATAAATAAATTCACAGCTGCTTAGTTTTTTATGTTTACAAGAAATTTGAGTTGGTATTTCTGTCCCGCCGACTGCTTGACAATTTGCTTTGCGTTGTCAACTAATACCAACCTAACAAAAATTTTCGTATTCCCTCGGAAACTAAAAAACACCGCGGTGCGGGAAATGGAACTTCCCGTGCATCGAGAATAACCGGGAAATTAATAATCTTAGGCTATGAGTACAAAAAAATAATTACATCTCTACAAATAAATGTATAGTATATTAAAGAACTAGTTACAGAAGATGCATTTTATAAGACGAGTCGCTAAAACGCCTTCTGAAACGAATTCTTTATACTATTTATTCTATTTTGGGCTTTTCAGATTGATTTTAAAAATAAAATTTTGCGAGTTTTTAAATTTAGGGAATTTTAAGTATAATTGCTAGGGTGGCAATATTTACATTAAACTTTGGTTTATACGCTGGTTTAAGTTTAATTAATACATTTATCATATGTTTCATTTTAAAAAATTAGTGGAAATAAAAATAAGTAGATAAATAAATCTACTGAACATTAATTACGATTTAAGTTAATGCACACCGAAGGTAATGACATCTTAGACGTTATCAGTGTTACCACCGTTCGCTTTGTAAGCGAACCAAAATAGAAAAAAATAAATTTCTTATATAGGTAAACATTTGAAACAGTTTATGAAAAGAAATACCGCCAAAATATAATATGTAGTACACATTTCTTTTTATTTTTAGATTCAAGGTCAGTTAAACATAACAAACAAGAGTTTTTGTTATTTCGTTGTGTACGTTAATGACAAAGTTGAATTATTTATACAAAAAATAGCAAAAGACGATGAGTTTTGGAAGGAACAAATGTTACCAAAGTTGGTTATGTTTTATGAAGATTGTATTGCGCCTGAAATAATTCGTGGTAATATTATTAAAGGAAGAAGGTGTGTAGATCCACCTTATATTCAAGAAGCTCTAAAGGATTATAAAACAAAACAACAAAAAAGAGCTAAAGACCTTAATCAGACAATGACTTAATGGAGACATCAACATATAATTAGTTCTCAAAATATAGTCTAAAAGTCAAAAATATTAATACATTTGTTATCAAACAACGGTAGAAAATCAAACTTTGCAGTATTTAAAATGCTAAAAAAATTGTATTTTGCATAGAAAGGAAATGCCGTTCATCTCGACCGCCAACAAAAAATTTGATAGTCTGTGACTTCAATTCATACTATACATCGATATATTATTTACTTCATTCTGCGTCGAATTTTGCTACTTTACGGCCTCGTTTCAGTCTGGGAAAACGGAAAAAAGGACTTGTCCGTAGAGTGTTACTACGGAGTCACATAATTAATCTTTGCAACAATAACAATAATAAACAATGAAGAAACCTCAGTTGCTAATCATGTTTCGCAAATGCACCTAGAGTGTTCGTTGAAATTTTTTGATTCAATGACTTTAAATTTTGTTTTAATATTTGGCGAAGAAAAATTTTGTAGCTCTGTCAAAATTTTAAGGTTTGTCGGTAAGGGTTTATAAGTAACTGTAAGTACTAGAGACAATGTTGTGTGCAACATGTGCAAAAACATACTTGTTGCACCCAGCATGATTGCAGCTTGAGACTAAGCTGCAAACTTCATGCATCGTGCAACAAATATACACTTTGTCTACTAGTTACACAATAGTAGATTATTTTACTAGGAGTTAAACAATATCATTGTTGAGTTTAAAATTAAGCGAAACAATTATATTTTTTAACCCAAGTAAAATATATTATTTTTTCTTCAAGCGTTTATTGCTAGTTTTCATGTGTTATTTTCAAATTTTCGAGATTCTCGAGTATTATAGTGACGTTTTATTCTCGACGAATCAAGAAGAATAAGTTTTTAATGTCTGCCAGTAGTTCAATAATATGCCATTTTATTGTCGCTTGAAGAAATAACTATTTCTGTCCTCCGTCCATAATGACTGATTTTGCTTCACTCAAAAGCGGCCAGAAACACCCCTTTTTTTGGCCTCGGCCGACATAAGAGTTACTAAATGTTGGCAATACCACATTATACTCACGACACTAAAATCAGTACAATCCTAATGCTGGAATTCGTAAATAATATGTTGCAGCGCTCTTTTACATCTTAGTTTGAAAGATTTTAAACGCAAACATACAAAAAAAACACGTATTATAATATTTGTCAAAATGACACCATTTTGACAGCTGCCAAATGGCATTACCATCCGAAAATGTTTTGGAATATAGTAATATTTAATAATATAAGTTTCAACAAATTTGACCATTTGTCGTCCCAAAAAATGGTGTATCACGTCGCCAGAAACTATTTTTTTAGTGCTCTGACTTGCAGGCCGCGGCTAACGTCTTGGCCTGCAAATCATCCCCGCACTCGCAAAATGTCAGTTTCTGGCCTAGTAATACAAATAACTATTCTTTGATTGAACAAAAGAATTTGCTTGTAATTTTTGCGTATCTGCTCAGTATTTGTTATACTTTATACTTTGGTAGGTACTAAAACTGGACTAAACTGGTTGAGTATTTTTTTCTCTTATTGTAAAAATAAATATTAAAATGTCATACCACGTGTTTTGTGACATGTGGTCTTGTGCTCAAAAATACATACTTTCACGCACGACATTAATGGCATGATTTACCATGAGTGTAGAAAAAAAACCAATGCTATATATTTTTGTTTTGTGAATCAAAAGAAGTTATTGAAACAAAAGCATCTTCCGGGATTGGATCGCAAACTACTTCTGTACAAATTCAATGCTTTCTTCCAAAACGTGTTATTATTTTATATTTATTATTTTCTATTATTAATATGATTTAATTATAATCTAATCTAGCCATTATTGTCTCGTCAAAATTAGTAAGTGACGTCACGGGGAAGCGATTATAGCTCGATGCGAACAACACTAAAAGCTGTGCTGAAAGTATATAATTATAGTATTACAATAGTATCATTGTTTGTTATCTTCTATAACTTCGATTTTTATTTACAGCAATCAAAATTAGATCCCTCTATGCTGAAAATTTTGGAACTATTGCAGAGTAGCTCAAAGTTATTAACGCCCTCTTTTAATTAATGGCTACACTTGTTGGTACAAAAATTGTAGTGATATAACCTAAAATCAAGTTTCTAATTTTGTATGCAACATATTTCAGTTATTACTACAATTTTGTACAATTACTTGAAATACAAGTTTTTTAAAAACTGCTTTAGGTTTTGTATATCACAAAATTTTCGAATTTTGTTTAAAAAAATTAAGAAATACCCAAGTTTGTTTTTAAATTATGTGTGTATTAATTGGAATTATGATTTAATAATAGGAGGTTCCCTCAAGAAATATGTATAGAATCGTATTCTTTAATTACATTTATTGTATTTTGTGCCTAAATGCAGATGAATTGCATAGAAAATTGATAAAAATTATACTGTAACGCCATCTATTGATACACATCACTTAAACGCCCCTTTTAAGCTTTTATATACACACTAGTTACTTATGATACAAGTGTGTGAAGTAAGATTTTATGCACTAGTTGCGGAGTTTAAAACACGAGCCGCAGGTTAGGTTATTGACGTCAAAACTAATGTTTACAAATAGAAAGTTACAGCAGAGAAACGCATGCGAATTCACTTTTTCTATTTTGAATGTTGGTTGCCAGGCAAGAAAATATTTCCCATTATGACTATTTACAAATACATTTTTTTCAAAATATTATTTGTGTAATAGACCTATTTTGTCAAATAACTGTATTTACTAAACAAATTTCTTATATCATAAGTGTATTGTTTGTTTCGGTTCTTTTATAAAGATTAGATCCTTTGATAAGCAGTAAGTGGTAAAGGGTACAAACATTTTACTACAGTAATTTTACATTTCAATCATTATATATATAGATACAGTTATAACTGGATAAGGAGAAAAGATAATCTAATGAGAAAGACATATAAAATGCAACTTATTTTGATATTTTGCATATTTCTTAAGCACAAGTGGTGTACTCT
This sequence comes from Abscondita cerata, assembly GCA_030710515.1. Taxonomy (NCBI): domain Eukaryota; kingdom Metazoa; phylum Arthropoda; class Insecta; order Coleoptera; family Lampyridae; genus Abscondita; species Abscondita cerata. Next base: position 364,685 of record JALBCR010000506.1, on the reverse strand, counting down.
TGTGATGAGGAGACAAATGTTTCTTTTTTTCTCTTTGTAATGATTATACGTTTTCTGACATTTTTATGATAAAAAATTATTCCTGTTTTATATCTCACCATAATTCCCCCGCTGTTAATCCCCACTAATATTGTAGATAAGAATGGGTATACATTTGCCTATCTTAGAGTTTTCTCTGCTTTTTACTTCAAATCAGAATTATTCCGACAACAAAATATGTTGCTATATTGTGGTCAAAAAAAGGTATGCATTAAATTTAAATTTAACAAAGAAAACGCCTATGACAGCTTTTCCGTAAACCCGACCGACTACCGAAACCTGATTTTTCTCTTGATATCCTTAAATACTATTGACCACCGCCTGAACTGGATTTGAAACCGATACCTGATTAACCTGCTATAACTTTGTCTTATTAAGCACTAGTAATCCCCCGCAATTCAATTATTTGCGAACGAAAATGCAGTTTTCTTCTTCTGTTACGTTAACGATCGTTTTGAATTCAGTAATTCAATTTACCGCGTTTGGACGCTAAAAACGTAACCCTTCATCTAAGTAGCTCTGTATAACATTAACCGATTTGCGTTCGGCCGTTGTTTAAATGCTTTCTTTCATATTATACTCTGACTCCGTGTCGTAATCCCAAACACTATATACTTGGTTAGATAGCCGTCCCAGAGAAGCCTCCAATGCTTTACATTGTATACTGATGTCGTTACAAAACCGCCCGCTCAAGCAGAACGTCCAGTATTGCGCTAAAAATTATCTGCGAAATAGAACCTTTGCAAACTGCAAAAACATATACAGGGTAGGGCACTAAAACTAAAACTACAAATAATGTTAAACATTTTAAGGCATACATATGTCAAGATTATTTGAAACCATATTTTAAAAATATTTTGGATTGTACAGGGTGTTCTAGAAACACGTACCATATCAAAGTTGGGTTATTTTAAATGGATCACTCTGTAATTTTTTCTATTTTTGAATTGTACAATAAAAAATAATGTATGTTTTTTAACATGTCTTTATACCTACTTACTTCTGTTTCTGAGATAAATCGAATTTACCTAATTTGCAGACCCTCCAAAAACTGCAATAACTTCAAGATAAATAAGAACAAGCAACTTTGGTTTACACCACCTTACTAAGAGCCTTCAACATTTCTTTTGCAATATTTATTATTATGTTATGATGTAAAGGGTGTTTTTAATACTACCGCTTAACACTAACGACTTAAAACTTGCTTAACTTAAATGGAACACCCTAAATATCTGTACCCTGTTGAAAGCTGGAACTAATTACCTTTTAGTCGGTATTAGGGTTACCAGCCCCTAACTATAATAGTTTTCAAGATATTTTAAAATTTGATAGTTTAACAATTTACTATGTACTGGAGTCTAAGTTACCTGTGAAATATCCGCAATATGGGCATTATCTTGCAACTTTCAGTTTTAAATATTTACCTATAAATATTTATTCTTTTCAGAAATAATAAATAGAAATGTGCTTATGAATAGTATCCCGGGCTCTCAGAGTCAGTCGAATTACGCACACCGGTCACAATTTACTGATGTTTAACAACAGCAAACGTTATTTGGTTTATCAAAAATCAATCATACTGTAAACATCGACAAACTTTAACCTGTTAACTAAGAATGTAATACAAATCGCTCTAATAGTAGTACGATAATTTCAAAAACCATTATTTTTAGAATTTTTTTAACAAAGTTACCAATGTTGACAGCGTTATCGATTTTTGCTGAAACTAATAACGGTTGCTGTTGTTTGCGACAGGTGGGCGTAATTTGACTGACTCTTAGAGCCTGGCCTAAGTCATGAGCACATTTCTGTTATTTTGTTCTGAAATACTGATATCTCACAGGTAACTTAAATTCCAGTAAATTGCAAATTACTAAATTAGCAAATATCAAACTATCTCGAAAACTATCAGAGTTAGGGGTTAGTAACCATAATACCGATTGAAAGGTAACTAGTTCCTGATTCCAACAAGCTACAGAAATACAGGGTGATCTATTTAAGTTAAGCAAGTTATTTAAGTTTCAAGTCGTTAGCGTTATGCGGTAGTATTTAAAACACTCTGTACATCATAACATAATAGTAAATATTGCAAAAAAGATGTTGAAGGCTCTTATTAAGGTAGTGTAAACCAAAGTTGCATGTTCTTATTTATCTTGAAGTTATTGCATTTTTTTGGAGGGTCTGTAAATCAGGTAAAATCGATTTATCTCAGAAACGGATGTAAGTTGGTATAGAGATATGTTAAAGAACATACATTATTTTTTATTCTACAATTCAAAAATAGAAAAAAATACAAGGTGTTCCATTTAAAATAACCCAACTTTGATATAGTACGTGTTTCTGGAGCACCCTGTACAATGGAAAATATTTTTAAAATGTGGTTTCAAATAATCTTAATATATGTATGCCTTATGATTTCTTACATTATTTGTCGTTTTAGTGGTACAGAATAATTCGTTGATAGTGCCCCACCCTGCATATAGTATCATACAAACTTTCGGGTGAATTAATTCGTAAAAAGCAGGTCCACCAGCAGGACAATTCATATACAGGGGCTACCAACAGGAGCGGATCCCTATATAAATATAAGCATATCTAGAAAGCAAGCTTGGGATATCACTTAGTTATAACGAACCCGAACTTTTTCCAGTTGATAAAGAACGGCCTACTATTGAACTGTTTCTTGGTGTGCAAACGCCAAGGGTAGGTAGTAAGAATAATACACAATTTATTTTTACAGAAACGGGTCGCAACGGTTTCAATTTTACATCTGGGACCAACCGTCATTGATAGCCCGCTGTGTCTCTTCTACCGCCGCCGTGGGACACTACGCCTACCATGGGTTGCAGACAATCTACTCAGTTGCAGACATTTTAACTATTCAGTTTTTATTATATAATTAACCTACGGATACATAATTATTGTTTTGTTAATTATAATTTTTAGTTCTCACTTAATACACGTCTTTCAAACTCGACTCTCTTTACATCTTCGCTGTGGTTACCAGACGCAAAATAAATGTTGTTGACACTTCTACAAAATTAAAATCACAAAATAGTATTGAAGCGACATCTTACAGGATGTGCAAACTTTCCGAATGTATATGTAGCCTTAAATGATTAATAAACTCTGACACGATGTGACTTAATTCTTAAACTTTTTTTGCTGATAACCTTAAAATTAAAGATCTGGGAACAACATTTGATAGTAAACATTCATTCAATGCCCACATTAACACTATTTGCTTATCTCAGAACAAAATGTTAGGATTTATCATTAGAAACTGTAAATCATTTAATAATACCAATTATATAAAAATACTTTATCTTTTATTAGTAAGATCGAAGGTAGAGTATTGTTCATTGATATGGCCTTTACTTTCAATTAAGCAAAAAACCATTATATAATCTATCAAAATTCTTACAATTTTTTTATTTTAGAAAACACTGCTCATACCTTGAAAGAGGTTTTTCCCAAGAGCAGTTATTACGGCAAACTGATATTTTATCCTTAGATAAACTAAAGATAAACTGTAACTAAAAAAACAAAACCAACCGCAACAAGGTTACTGGGATTGAAGAATCTCGTTTAAACAATACGTTAAAAGCAGCGGAGACATTCTTGCATTTAGATACTCGCGGTTTGGATATAAATTGCACAGAAAAGGTTCTTACTGACTATTTTAAAGAAAGTAACATTTTATCAGCTAAATGTGCAAAACTTACGTCTAAACACCAAGAAGAATATTCTTCCTTCAAAGTATCTGTGTTAACTTCTGAACTTGATGCTTCTAGGAATCCTAGCTTATGGAGTTTTGGTGTAATTGTAAATCTTTTTTTTCGCCCAACGCCAGAATCTACTGCTAACAACTAAACAGTAACCACACCTAAGTAAAATTTCGTCTAATTTTTACCAACGCATACGCAATAAAGTTCTGGAAGTAGAAGCATTTTTGAAAGTTTCAAAAAACACATTAAATTGGTATGCCTTGATGGAGCATTGGCTGACTCAGGCTGAAGCATCTACTTTTAAATTTACGGGATCGAATACAGTATCATATTATGCAAGGCAACAATCCACTCATGGGGGATCAATCATTATGGGCCAAGAAATCCTAAAATAGACTTTAATAGAAAGCATCAACAAATGCTCAATTGAAAATCATTGCGAAATTGGTGCTGCATATTGTGAAGTATACAATTTATCAATTATTTGTATTAACAAGCCACCTAATGGTGACGTACGTAATCTTGTTAGAATCAATTTTAAGTAAAATTAAATTTAATAACAAATATATTGTCTGCGGAGATTTCAATCTAAAATTCAATCTACTTGACAATTTCACTAATGAAGTAATTGATTTATTCCTTTGTTATGGCTTTGTAAAAACTAATATTAAACCTACATTGCCTTGACAATATATTTATTAACTTTAGTTATGATAGTTTTAATATTTCTATTTATGACATAGGTATATCAGATCATTTATGTTTAGATCTTGACATAAATATTACATTTAGTACTAAAAATGAGATCTAAAATTAGTGATATGAGAAAGGTTATGCAACTACTTCATGAAATATCACACAATAATCATACTGAAGCTAATATATCTGCTTATAAAAAATGTAGGTATAATTATAAACAAACTACAAAATTGGTAAAATTACTACCAACAATGATATTGTAAAAAAATCGAATAATATTCCAAAAACACTGTGGCAATTAATTGATAATAAAAGATCTAAAAAACTGCTCCAGTTTCTACTAATAGATCAACTGAGGTATTCTCAAAAATTATTGAAAAAGCACTTAGTAGAATTTTAGAATACTTCCATAACATTCTCTCTTTAGTGAGTGTCAATTTAATTTCTTAAAAAAATAAATCTACTAGTGATGCAGTATTTAAATTACTCAATTTAATAAATTATGCTTTTAAAGACAACGAATATGTTGTAGCCAAGTTTTGCGATTTAAGTAAAGCGGAGACTGTGTTTCTTACGAGCTCTTAATCTCCAAACTAATAAAATATAATTTTGATTCAACTAGTTCAAAACTAATAAGGTCTTACCTTAGTGGAAGAAATCAACATGTGTTCCATAATGGAGTGTTTTCCGAACGAAAGGAGATCAATATAGGTACACTCCAAGGGTCCATTCTGGGGCCGCTCCTATTTCCAATCGACACATCTGCATGTTTTGTGCAGTTTGCTGACGATACTTCTTATTTAACTACTGATAAGATTTTAAAAACTGTCAGAGATAATTCGGGGGAGATACAGTCAAATGTCTCTCAATGGTTCTTAATAAATCAGTTTTTTTCTAAATAAAGACAAGTCAGAAAAGATAGATTTTACTTTGAAATAACTAAAAAAATATAAAAATAAATAATACGTCCAATTTTTAGGGGTGTATGTAGATCCAGTACTTAGATGGCATATTGTTTTTATATTTTAATATAGCTCTTGAAGCAAGTATAATGAAATACTTTTACATTAAACCTGTTCATATTAAATTTGAGGTTAAATGAGTCGTTTGTTTTTTTGTATTATAGACCTGTGTGGAAACTATTAGACATAACACTTGCATTTTGCAAGAATATGCAAGTATTCTAAAGCTAAAAGTTTATTTTAAGTCAATACAGTTATTATTATAGATAGGACAGATATTTCGATTAGTATGGATCGAGTAGTTTGTCTTTACCACAGACCTCTACCGATAAACAGAAATTGGTGTTCTAAGGACTTTATTCGGAATGAGTTGGAGGTGTTATACATTTTTAGCGTCTGGATTGCAAACAAATTTGAAACTTTTGGGATTAATAAAGATTTTTAGAAAATGCCCGATTAAGGTTTTTAATGTTATGAATAATGAGAGCGTAAAGGTTTGTGCTTTAAATTATTTAATTTGCTATCTCTCTTTTGATTTTCCATTTCAGGTTTTACTAGAATCCAGGAGTCAACAAACAAGATAACAAAATTATTATTTTAAAACCATCTAAGAACAATTGAAAGAAATGTTGTAATACGGTTTTTTTATTAAAAGTGATTGTCGTTTTAAGTTTTAATTACATCGTATTAAAAATTATTTTCTATAAATGTTTTAGTGGTCTTGAAAAGGGCCAATTTGTTTGGATATACAGAAGTGAAAGTTAATAGATATTACATGCGAAGTGCTTGGCTTATACCAACTGGTTAAAATGTTGTCCATTTACTGTTAAACAGTGCCACAAATAGAAGTTTCGTTCCACATTTGCAACCTTATTTGGTGGTATATTGAAGCACACTTCCACTATATTATCTTTTAAAGACTCAATTGTAATGTGGGTTTTGTCGGTATAAACCTTCGAAGATATGTAAGACCATAAAAAAAATCGTTGGAGGACAAGCCTGGTGATCTTGGTGGCCAAGTAACTTCCTCACCTCTTTCAATCCAGCTTCTAGATAGTGCTTCATTTAAAAGTTGTTTTATTTGATTTGCATTATTTGCTGAACATCCATTATGCTGATACCGCATACTATATTGAGATTGAACGAACATTCATCGGTGAAGCAAATATTCTTAATAAAATTCATATCATTATTGCATATCTCCATTAATGTTTCACAAAATTCTTGCCTTTTGTCAGCATTGGTTTATGTTTTTTAAAATTTTATGAACTCGACACCTATTTACACCACAGTCGATACTTAGTTGTTGAATACTACTATTAGGATTAAGTTGCACAGCACCGAGTACATTAATTTCTTCATCGTTGTCCATCTTCTGGTTTTGTTGAACCTGCTACACAGCGGTTTCTCTGCCGATCCGGAAAAAGTGCAGCAAACAAAGCAGAAGTGTTTGTATAGCTTTCACCTCTGTATACCCCCTTAACCATTTGAACTTTCTCAGGGATTGTATACACACTCATTTTAAAAAATTAAATTAGAAAATATTAAAATAAAGAACACGCAATAACAATTAATTGTAGCGTATACGTTAATACAAAAATTTCATAGCCTTAGTGGATCATTTCAATTTTTTTCTATATTGAAATTCCTATGTTGCGTCTTGCCAGAGACACACGGTAGATAAATGATGTCGTAAATTAAGTAGGAATATATTTATAATACCAAATATATCACAAGACGTAAGTGTTTTAACACTACGGGCTGCCCACTACGCACGAGTAGAGTAATATGAATTATGCCTTACTTGTGTGGGGCTACTGTACTGGTGTAAAGAGAATTTTCTCTCTGCAGCGTCGAGTTGTAAGAATTTTAGGAATTTAGGAAACTGAAACAATGGTGACGACTGTAGAGAGATTTTCAGAACCTTAAATATCCTAACTGTCCCGTGCATGTACATTTTACAATGTTTACTCTTTGCTTTTAAAAATACTAGTAAACTAGGTAAGCAGTCTGATGCACATACTCATTATACCAGAAAAAACATAATTTGCAACTTGAATTCCATAGACTAAATAAATCTAGAAATAGTATAAATTACTTAGCTTTTCAATATTACAATTTGTAACCAAACTGGTTAAAAAAACTAAGTTTCAATAATTAAAAAATAAAATTAATATTTTTCTTAACAAAGAATAAAGAATAGGTATAGTACAGTGTCCGCCATAAAGTTGGAACCATATGGCAATTTTTTTTATTATTGTAGTTAAAAAAAAGCTTTGAAGGGCAATCACTTCTGTTTCTGAAATAACTTAAAATGCGCCAAATCAAAATTGACAGGTAACATCTGTCAATTGTCAAGTTCGTAATTTTGGAAAAAAATATCCTAAAAATAGGTCCATTTGTTAAAATTTCGAAAAATGTTACTAGGAAATTATGATGCTAATCACATTTTATGCCCATGTGCTGATTTTGAGAGAGAAATTTTGATGTTCAATAAATTTCATATTTTCGTATTTTTTTATTCACCCCCGTAACTGGCTGCTTTAAAAACATTTAAAACGATTTAAAGTAGTATAAAGGCTACCATTCCATTGCATATTATAATCATAATATACGTACCTAAGTTGGTTTTGATGATTATTGATATTCTCAACTAAAAAAGAGGTAGTCTCTGGATTATTTTCCAAATTTCAAAAAAATCAGACATTGTTTTTCAACTTTTTCTTTATTAAAATGTAGTTGGATAGTACAAAAATGGTTTTAATTATAATTTGAATATCTTAACACATAACGACCACTTAAAAATTACAAACAATAAATAGGGGGTGAATAAAAATACGAAAATATGAAATTTATTGAACATCAAAATTTCTGTCTCAAATCGGCACATGAGCATAAAATGTGATTAGCATCATAATTTCCTAGTAACATTATTCGTAATTTTAACAAATTGACCCATTTTTAGGATATTTTTTTCCAAAATTACGGACTTGACAATTGACAGGTGTTACCTGTCAACTTTGACTTGGCGCATTTTAAGTTATTTCAGAAGTAGAAGTGAGTTCCCTCCAAAGTTTTTTTTTAAGTACAATAATAAAAAAATTGCCATATGGTTCCAACTATATGGCCGACACTGTATAAATGAATTTCAAAATTTTAAGTTTAAAACATTAGAATCTAAGTACTTTTGTTGAATTAAATTGCACCTTATGTTGTATCTCTTTATTATATTTTCTTTTTGTACCATATACATATGTTTACTTTTTAATTGTTGTCACCATTGTACCGGGTGACCCAATAAGACTAGTCCTCGGCCATATCTCGAGAACCGTTGGTCGTATAACTTTGGTGTAAAAAATATTAGGTAAATCGGCCATGAAGAATCGCAGGAAAATATTTTCAAGTTTTAAAAATGACCACCAGAGGGCGTAACTGCCATCATAAATTTTTAAATTGCATTTTCTGTAAATTTCGCATAATAAACAAAAAATTGTTTTCACATTTGTAAAGAGAACCAGTTTATCTATCGTTTTCGTAAAAACAAAAATTTAGTTATTTCAAAAACAAAGATGGTGGGGGGTGTTCAATTGTTTTTGCAATAACCTGCTTTAACTTCTTAACGGTTTCTCCGATTTTAACAAATTTGGTATCGTTGAAAAGAGCATTCCTTAATCAACCAAAATATAGTTAATTTAGTTGAATCCTTCTCCGCCAGGAGGTTAGTTTTGACACCATGACACACATTAAAAAAATTAAAAAAAATTAAATGGAATAATATGACTTTTCTTTATGATAAAGTAGCCAAATAACATCCAAATAAGCTAGTAAAAACCATTTTTCAAAATCTCGTTCCTAACCTCAAATATTGAGAAAATGAGAATAATGGATGTTTGAAGATCGAGGACCGCGCGGTAAATTTTCTAGAACTATTAGAAATTTAGCACAAAATGAATAAGATGTTAAAGAGACAATTGTGAGTCTAAATAGAATTCATCTAGGTATTATTTTAAAAAAAATATATCATCAGAACGTTTATTTTGCTCCAAAGGGACTAAACGCATTTTGAACTTATTGTCACTTTAATATTACTCGTAATTCTAACCTTTAATTTAAAAAGTAAGCCTAAAAACCTAAATAGGTTTACTATATCCAAATTCGAATATGTTAAACCATATATTTTGGAACCATTTACAAAGATTCTTTGTAAAATTTGATGCTTCAAATCTAGTACTTTGCGTAAAGTTTTTAAGCTGTTTTTTTTCCATTATGGTGTGTGGTCTTGGAAAAAAGAAAGATAAGTAGGTAGTTCAGTTCATCTTTGCAAAAAATATAATATATTTAAAAATAAAAAAGTATAAGGTATAACTTATTAATCGAAATAATTAAAAACAAGGTAAGTCTTGGCTTAGTTTTAAAGTAAAATAAAAACACCCTACACTTTAGGCTTTGGAACACGATGCATTATAAAATGACAGTCGTAATTTTGTAAATTATTTTGTTGTGTTTAAATTCAGAAAGTTCAGTTTTTTGAATTTGTATTCTTTTTTAAAATGCCGATTTCTAACCAAGAAAACTTTATTCAAAGTACTAGATTTGGGGCATCAAATTTTACAAAGAATCTTTTGTAAATGGTTCCAAAATATATGGTCTAACATATTCGAATTCGGATATAGTATACCTATTTAGGTTTCTAGGCTTACTTTTTAAACTAAAAGTTAGAATTACGAGAGTAATATTAAAGTGACAATAAGTTCAAAATGCGTTTAGTCCCTTTGGAGCAAAATAAACGTTCTGATGATATATTTTTTTTAAAATAATACCTAGATGAATTCTATTTAGACTCACAATTGTCTCTTTAACATCTTATTCATTTTGTGCTAAATTTCTAATAGTTTTAGAAAATTTACCGCGCGGTCCTCGATCTTCAAACATCCATTATTCTCATTTTCTCAATATTTGAGGTTAGGAACGAGATTTTGAAAAATGGTTTTTACTAGCTTATTTGGATGTTATTTGGCTACTTTATCATAAAGAAAAAGTCATATTATTCCATTTGATTTTTTTAATTTTTTTTAATGTGTGTCATGGTGTCAAAACTAACCTCCTGGCGGAGAAGGATTCAACTAAATTAACTATATTTTGCTGATTAAGGAATGCTCTTTTCAACGATACCAAATTTGTTAAAATCGGTCAAACCGTTAAGAGGTTAAAGCAGGTTATTGCAAAACAATTGAACACCCCTGCCATCCTTGTTTTTGAATAACTGAACTTTTGTTTTTTCGAAAATGATAGATAAACTTGTTCTCTTTGCAAATGTGAAAAACATTTTTTGTTTATTATGCGAAATTTATAGAAAATGCAATTTAAAAATTTAAGATGGGAGTTACGCCCTCTGGTGGTCATTTTTAAAACTTGAAAATATTTTCCTGCGGTTCTTCATGGCCGATTTACCTAATATTTTTTACATCAAAGTCATACGACGAACGGTTCCCGAGATATGGCCGAGGAACAGTCTTATTGGGTCACCCGGTACAATGGTGACAACAATTAAAAAGTAAACATATGTATATGGTACAAAAAAGAAAATATAATAAAGAGATACAACATAAGGTGCAATTTTAACTCAACAAAAGTACTTAGATTCTAATGTTTTAAATTTAAAATTTTCAAATTCATTTATACTATACCTATTCTTTATTCTTTGTTAAGAAAAATATTAATTTTATTTTTTAATTATTGAAACTTAGTTTTTTAACCAGTTTGGTTACAAATTGTAATATTGAAAAGCTAAGTAATTTATACTATTTCTAGATTTATTTAGTCTATGGAATTCAAGTTGCAAATTATGTTTTTTTCCGGTATCATTAGTATGTGCATACTGCTTACCTAGTTTACTAGTATTTTTAAAAGCAAAGAGTAAACATGTACATGCACTGGGACATGTTAGGATATTTTAGGTTCTGAAAATCTCTTACAGTCGTCACCATTGTTTCAGTTTCCTAAATTCCTAAAATTTTTACAACTCGACGCTGAAGAGAGAAAATTCTCTTTACACCAGTACAGTGGCCCCACACAAGTAAGGCATAATTCATATAATTCTATTAGTGCATAGTGGGCAGCCCGTAGTGTTAAAACACTTACGTCCTATGATAGATTTGGTATTATAAGTATATTCCTACTTAATTTACGACATCATTTATCTACCATGTGTCTCTGGCAAGACGCAACATAGAAATTTCACTATAGAAAAAAATTGAATTGCTCCACTAAGGCTATGAAATTTTTGTATTAACGTATACGTTACAATTAATAGTTATTGTGTGTTCTTTATTGTAATATTCTCTAATTTAATTTTTGAAAATGAGTGTGTATACAATCCCTGAGAAAGTTCAAATGGTTAAGGGGGTATACAGAGGTGAAAGCTATAGAAACACTTCTGCTTTGTTTTGCTGCACTTTTTCCGGATCGGCAGAGAAACCGCTGTGTACACAAGCGTCCGAAGCAGGTTCAACAAAACCAAAAGATGGACAACGATAAAGAAATCAATGTACTCGGTGCTGTGCAACTTAACCCTAATATTAGTATTCGACAACTAATTATCGACTGTGGTGTAAATAGGTGTGGAGTTCATAAAATTTTAAAAAGCATAAACCAATGCTGACAAAAGACAAGAATTTTGTTAAATATTAATAGAGATATGCAATAATGATATGAATTTTGTTAAGAATATTTGCTTCACCGATGAATGTTCGTTCAATCTCAATATAGTTTGCGGTATCAGCATGATGGGTGTCCAGCACATAATGAGAATCAAATAAAACAACTTTTAAATGAAGCACTTCCTAGAACCTGGATTGGAAGAGGTGAGAACGTTACTTGGCCACCAAGATCACCAGGCTTGTCCCCCAACGATTTGTTTTATGGTCTTACATATCTTTGAAGATTTATACCGACAAAACCCACAACACAATTGAGTCTTTAAAAGATAATATAGTGGAAGTTTGCTTCAATATACCACCAAATAAGAATGCGAATGTGCAACAAACATTTACAACATTTGTACAAATCCAAACGTTACTTCTCTAATTCTGAATTGAAGTTTACGTGTGTAAGTCGAATTTAGCAAGCTATTTCATAATTGACCGGAAACCAAAAATAACTTGTGCATTTATAAATACACATCAAAACCGATAAAAATGCACGCGAGGTTTAGAAAGAAAACTAATTAATCCCTGACATTATCACTTTTTTTTACATAATCGATTATTTAAAACGACCTCTACTACCTTACTATATGGATAATTCGAACACTATTTATAAATTATGACTAGTAACAATATAGTGGACATTATTTTTAAGCGTCGTAAATTTAGAAAATAAAGGAGTACCTACATATTGTGTGCGTGGGAACAATAAACAACCGATTTTATATCTTAATTATTGCTCGGGAAGTTTTAAATATCTATCGTAAAAGAAACGTAAAAGTTTAACCTTAATTCAATAATGTTTTTTTTTAAACAAAAGGTGGGTTATTACTTTAACATTAAGCGTGCATTACCTCCAGGAACTGTATTTATACACACGCCTGTGACTAGTATTGACTTGGTTATTTAATAAAGAAATTAAACACCAGCAGCCTGACATATTAACGATAGATTCTTGGTAAAATGTATGTGTTTGTTGAGTTATTTTTAACTGGAATGTTTTTACGGATATGGCGAACTATCGCTTTAGTAATTAAATTTTTATTTTGTGTATTGGCAAATAATGATACAATACTAATAATATTGTATATACTGGAAAAATCCGATACGATGCAAATTTTCTACAAGCACATTCATTTGTTTAAACTATGTATTATACAGGGTGTAACAAAAAGGTAGGTCATTAATTAAACCCCATATTCTGGGGCTAAAAATAACTCGATTGAACCTAACTTACCTTAGTACATATATGTGCATGCAAAAAAGTTACAGGGTGTCAAAGTTATAATTTTTGAAAAGTTTTTTGGTAATATTTCTCTTAATCAAAGCTCGATTTCAACGAAATTTGGTATTCAGCAGTTTTTAGCATGAGAAATCTAAATCTGATTTTAGTGTACATTGTAGAGGCCGCCACCAGCAGCACTTCGCGTACATTAAAATGTTCATAACTTTTTTGCCCCTCGGTATATTGGATTATTGTTCGAAGATTTTCATTCCTTGACGTAATGAGCTCAAAAAAGTATACTTAAAAGATGTCGATTTGGCCAACCGTTTCCAAGAAAATCGACACTGAATCTTCAGTTGTTATCGAGATACGGCCTCTTTTTCATTATACCACATAAATTCCGAATAACAAAAAATAAAGTATAAATGAATTTTTAAGTTATTTGCAGGTTCCAAAATTTTTATTTAATCTTACTTATTTACAAAAAAAATTATAACTGTGACACCCTGTAACTTTTTTTGCATGTACATTTGTACTGAGGTAAGTTAGGTTCAATCAAGTTGTTTTTAGCCCCAAAATATGTGGTTTAGTTTATGACCTACCTTTTGGTTACACCCTGTATTTTTGTAGTTAACCATTATTTAAAAAACCAATTACAATTTTTTAATTATTATTAAACTTCTTGCCTGGAAAGAAAATCCCTGCGGCACAAGTATGTGCATATGAATCAATATTAAAAAATTCTGAGTTAATTTGAGCATTTACTATTTAGTTACTGGTTAAAATTAAAAAGTTACTATAACAGTGTTAGCAAGATATGTGGTTGTCAGTAGAAATACTAACCTTAAAAGTGACAGCGATTAATAGCCAAAAAAGAAAATAAAGCAAGAATGACAGCGACCCACATTTGACAAAACGTCAACTTAAATGAAATTGAAGTCAACTCAAACAAAACAAAAAAAATAATTTATTAGGTATTATAACACCAATGCGTATGTATAAATTAAAAAAAAAAGCTCTATGCTGCCCCGTTGTAGGACCTCTTTAGACCATATTTATTTAATAAAGAATTTATAATATTCATATTACATACGTATCCAAAATGTTTATCTAGAAGGAGTTTATCGTTTCGCATTTAAGAAGCTGTTTACGCGTCCTAGATAAAAGTTTAAAGTACAAATTACAGGGTTAATAAACTGAAGCTGTTTGAAGCGTTTTGTTGGGTTATGTCGCCCCAATGGTCATCTGTTTTGCCATCTTTCTAAAAGTATACTTATAAGTAAAGTTGAATAAGCACATAACCAAGATGCAGGCATAGAATCATACGTAAACAATACCAAAAGCTTTTGCGGTTACGTGACAATATTTGAAATGTGACACAATTTAAAACGCTTATAACATACTTAAAACCTGAAATACGTTATTCATTTCTGATTGTAGATCTTGATACATTGAATTTTATGCAAATTCTTTATTAATAATAATAAATAATGTCGGCACTCCATTTCAAAGAAATATCGCCGCGTCTCTGGACGCTTTCAAATCCATTTTTCCAGGGTGGATTAGTCCCTATTTTCCACTTTTGAGTTCAATCATCTTCCTTTTCTTCCCTCTTTCTATAGTTCCTTGTGTGTCTTCGCCCCTTCCACGATTCCCTCCAACAATTTCTATCTAGAGTTTTCGCTTTCCAATCTGTTATCTTCAAAGTTCTTAGGTCATTTTCTACTTCGTCTAACCATCTTAACCTTGGTCTTCCCCTCGGTCTCCCAACATCCGGTCTCCATCTCATCACACAACCGATTGATCTATTCTCTTGTGCTCTCATCACGTGGCCGAACCAGCCCAATCTCAATGCTTTAATGTGTCGCACAATGTTTCCGTTTTCCAGTTCATGTTCTATTTCATTGTTTGTTCTTACTCTATGTTGCTCGTCATTTACTTTCTTCATTCCCAGAATCTTCCTCATTATTTTCCTCTCGAATATCCTCAGTTTATCTTCCTCTCTTTTTGTCAAGCACAATATCTCCGTCCCGTATGTAACTACGGGTCTTATCAGGGTCTTATACATCTTGATCTTTGTCTCTTTCCGTATGTGTTTGCTCATTAATAGCTTTTTGTTTCCATAGTAAGCCCTGTTTCCCGCCATTATTCGATCTTTAACCACCTCTTCTCTTTCACCATTGTCCTTTATTTGTATGCCCAAGTATTTAAAAGTTCTCACTTCTTCAAAGTTGTATTCTTGAATTGTTACTGCCTCTCTTGGTTCTATTCTTCCTCTGTGGCACCTCATGAGTTTCGTCTTCGACTCGTTCACTTCAAGTCCTGCTCTTTTGCTTCTTTTGCCAATTTCACAAACACCTCCACCAAAGCTCTATGCGTTCTTGCTATTATTACGATGTCATCAGCAAAAGCAACTATCTGTACATTTCTATTCATTATTGTCCCAGTGCACTTGGTTTTTCTTACAATGCCCTCCAACACAATGTTAAACAGATCGGCAGACAGTGCATCACCTTGTCTCACTCCCGCTTTCGTCGTGAATTCTTTGGTCAGACCTTTCATAGTTTTGATTACCGCTGTTGTGTTTCTGATTGTCATCTGAATCAAACGTATTATTTTGCAGGTACTTTCATTTCCTCCATTTCTCTTATTAAATGGCCTCTCTTAACTCGATCAAATGCCTGTCTGAAGTCAACGAACAACATCTCCAATCCTATGTCGTGTTCATAGCATTTTTCCATTATTTGGGTCACCACAAACATTGCATCTATCGTAGATCTACCAGGCCGGAATCCTTGTTGATAGTCACCTATTTCGCTATTTATATGATCTTGTAGTCTTTTGTGTATCATTTTGGTTAGCGCCTTATAGCTGTTGTTAAGCAGGGATATACCTCTATAATTATTACATTCCTTTATGTCTCCCTTCTTGTAAATTGGAATGATCTCTGCCATACTCCACTCTGCCGGCATCTTCTCCTCTCTCCATATTGCAATCATCAGTTGGTACATTCTTTCTAACATTGTCTCTTCTCCCATTTTCATCAACTCCGTATTTATATTGTCTACGCCGGGTGACTTCCGTTTTTCATTGATGCCAAGGTCTTGCTAAATTCGTCGTATGTTGGCTCCTCTATTCTTACTTCTTCTTCTTCTAGTAATGGTATTCTATTGACTATATTTCTCTCATCCATCTCTTTACCAAGCAATTTCTCGAAATATTCCTTCCATATACCTTTAATTTCTTCCTCCTCGTATTTCATTTCTCCGGTCTTGTCTTTCATTCCTCTAGTAACAATTCTTCTAGTATACTTCTGCTCTTTTATTTTTTTGTAAAGGTCTCTTGAGTTTTTATGTGCTTTTTCTATGTCTGTCATCATCTCCTCCATCCACTGTTGCTTTTTATTTTTGCAAAGATTTACAACTTGTCTTCTTATTTCTTTGTATTTCTCATTGTCCATTGAGGTTTGGGAAATCATCCATCGCAGCCTGGCTTCTCTCTTCCTTTGTATTATTGTTCTGCATTCCTCGTCGAACCACTCCTTTCTACTTTTAGCCTTTCTATAGCCAATTGTTTTCTCCGATGCTTTCAATATACTATTTTTTATACTAGTCCATTCTTCTTCTATATTCTGGCATTGTTGTTTTTTCCATCTCATCTTGTAGTGCTTGCATGTATTTTTTTGGTTCTTCTCATTTTTTAAATTTTTCTATTGCCCATCTGTTGTTTTTTGTTTTTGTTTCTTCGCAGCCATTCTTTTATTTCACTACTTTCCTTCCATCTCACCTCCTGTATCGCTGCTATGTCTACTCTGTATCTCTTAATATCATTTATTACTTCATCTATTCTTCCAGGCATCAGCATCGTTCTGACATTCCAGGATGCTATTCTTTGTTCTAATTTCTTTGTCCTTCTCTGTCTCAATTCATGTTTCATTTGTTTGCAATTCTCATTACGATTTTCATGTTCCATGTTCGTTGCGGGGGTCGGCATATTTTGATAGTTCCGGTGTAGGTTTTCTAGTTTTTTAAATCTAAGGTCTCCTGTAAGTTTCTCCACTCGTACACCTTGTTGTTAATGGTCAACTTTTGATAGCCAATTCGTATAGTATTCCCCTTTTCGACCTCTTTTCTCGCCATTTCTCTTATTTTACTTTGTATTCCCATCTCATTCATCGTCATGTCATTGTCAATGTATATTTTTCCTCCTCTCAATTTACTCTTGTTTTTCATTATCTGTTGTTTTTCTTCCCAAGTCCTCAATTTGACCACTACCGCCTTCTTTTCCTTCATTTTGCCAATTTGGTAAGTTTCCTGTATTTCTATGTCCACGTCCAACTTCTTCTTTATGAAGCTTTGTACCTTCTCCTTCAATTGTGTTACGTTTTCCATTTCTAGACCCTTAATTATTATATTGTTCCTTCTCTTTGCCTTTTCCTGTTTCTCAAGAGCACTTTCCAGTTCTTCTACTCTATTGGCAAGAATCTGTCTTTCGTTACTCCAAATCTCTTCTCTTCTTTTATTTTCCTCCTTTATATTATTCAATTCATTTTTCAGTTGTCTGATCTCATCCTTGTTCTCTTTAAACCCCTCACGCATCTCTCCTCTCATCGCCTCTATAGCCTTTAGTACCGCTTCCATTTGGGGATATTGATCTGCCTCTTTATCTTTTCTTCGCTCCGCTCTATTTTGGATGGTGATCTCACGGTCTTTCTACTTCTTTGAAATAGCTTATGGCTATCCTCAATGGATTCTTCGCTGTTTGGGTCTCTCTTTCGCTTTATGTAATCTGATAATTTACTTTCACTGTTTGCCCGCGGTCTAGTATCAGCTTTAAGGTTCTCAGTATATATCTCGGTTAGTTTCCTTTGCATTTGTACCTTCTTCTATCCTCTCGTTAAATGGTTTTTCACTTTTTGATTTTGGGAAGATTGAGATTCAGTAACGTTACACTTGTGCTTTTAAGGTTGCCTAACAAGTTTGCAATTTTTCTATTTTAATGTCTCTTCACCTATATGATGCGTTTGATGTGTTGCCTATTCTATTTTGCTCAAATTTTATTTCTCGCGCTAGAACTAACGTTCGATTCAACACCTCGGAAACGTTCGCTCTATTTTTACTTTTAACCACACTTTTATTCGATAAATATAATTTACCTTCTAGTGTTTCTATTTTAATCCTTTCCCATCAACTTTTTCCTCGTGCCTCCTACTGCTATCTTTATTATCACTATCACGTGTCGTTTACTTTCCTTTCACTTCTCTATCTCACTCCTTTTGCCTCTGAAATCGGGAGTCGCAAAACTACTATCTTTCAACTACGATCGGAATCTATATCGACCATTTTTATTTACACTACTTTAATGCGCACTATTTAGTTTAAATTTAACTTAACTTGAATTAATTACTTAATGTCTTTAGGAATTTGTGTGCTAATTATAATTTATTTATTCCTTGCTTGTTTATTTATTTATTTATAGGCTGCGAAAAGAGCATACCCGCCTCATCAGTTCGGAATCAATCACTCTTATCAGCCTTCTCTATTATTATTCTTCCTTATCTATGCCCACCAAATTAAATCAATTTTTATACCAGTAATAATTACTCTATTAGAATCATTAAATTAAATCTCCTTCTTTTTTAATTTCACTTCTTTAATTTAATTGCAAATATCACTTTAATTCTTTAATGTCCTTTTATTAAATTCCGTACTGTTGATAACCGATAACTTAAATAACGTTACTTTTATTTCTTATCTGTTCTTATGCGTACTTTTCATATCACTATCACTATTTTGTAAATGCACTAAAACTGAATATTAAAACTGTACTTAACCATTTATCACATAATATCACAAAACACTACTAATTTCAGAGCTAATTAAAAACACGTCTTGTCGTACCGAACGCATACAAGTAAATACATATGTAAAAAGATGCTATATGATTTTCCAAAGAATTTTCCAAGGGGTCAATATTCGTATCCATAATATTGAACCACAATACGCATTAAAAAAACTGCAAAATATTTTATTATGTTGGTATTTCACTAGATCTAGATGCTTATTAAGTTTAATTATTTATTTTATAATGAGAACATTAATAAAAAGATTTCTTTAAAAATTACAGAAATACATAATAGGCATGTTTCTAATTTTTTTTTTATTTGTTCAAGCGATAGTGTATTTCAACGAATACAAAAGTGTATTTATTACTCCACATCTTATAAATAACTGACGGTTTTAAAACCAAAATTTTAACACCCCTTTTTTATTTTTTTGACAAATTAGAGTATAAAGCAAAAAAAAATTTCTGTCCGATGGCCGGCCGGATATCCAGAAAACCACCAGTCCGATTTTTATGAAACTTTACACATGAGCCTGATTTATAATTTTGAAAATATGATTAAAGTTCAGGCACAATTTATTTAGCCAAACGGCCGTTAAATTATATAAATTTTCAAATTTTTAAAATATGTAGAATTTATGCGACGGTTTTCATACCAAAAATTTTAACCCCCCTTTTATACTTTTTTGACAAATTAGAGTTAGTACTTTATAATAAAGCAAAAAAAATTCCGTCCGTATATAAACAAGATATCAAGAAAACCACTTTGTCCTTTTTTTATAAAACTTTAAAACTTTACACATAGGCATTATTTATATATCTGCAGATACGTTTAAATTTTGACCACAATCTATCTAGCTAAAAAAGCCGTTAACCTTGTACAGATTTTCTAATTTTTTAAATATTTAGAACATTATTCATTTTACCCATTTTTGTTTCGAATAAAAGTTGCTCGTAGTTTAATTATACACAACTTTTGTATAATAGTTATTTGTTTAACTAGACAGAGAAATTAGCCAAGGCAGTAAATCTGATTCTCTGCCGTGTGAAATATAATTTTTTTTCCGATTGTTTGTACAGTGTGATTAAAAAAATCAAATTATAATGAAAACTTTTTTATAACGGATACAACTCACAATTTTTAATATTTTTTTCTAATTGTATGTTATAGGTAATAATTAAATTGTATCTCGTAATTATTATTGTCGATTAGACCTTAAATTGTATTCTTAATAATATCCACTGAAAAATAAGACATCGCTGTTTCATTCAATTTGCTTCAATTTTCTCTATCAATTGATTGTCAATAAGACAGAGGTTAGTGGATTCCATGTGCCTGCTTAAATCATATTACCGTTGCCATTGCTAACTAAAGTCTCGGTTGTTATGTCCTTTTTTAAATTATTTAGTTGAAAATCGCCATTTTTTATCTGTTTATCTTAAGATTAAGTTGTTTGGAGAAGAGATTAATCTGTGTTTAGAGATATTTTCTAAAATAATGGAAAGTGATGAAGAATTCTTAAAACCTCCCAAAATTGAAGAATTGGCAAAGAATGCAGAATATAATTTGTTGCCTACAAAATCCAGAAAATTGTATGAAATATGTTATAGAAAATCGGATCATTTTCAGAAAACGTTTTACTGGCGTACTTTGCAGAATTAGCCAAGAAATTGAAATCTTCGACTTTATGGTCTACATATTCTATGTTGAAGACTACATTGCATATTAACAATACTATTGATATATCTGAATATTTAAAACTGCGTCAATCAGATAGTTATTGTGCCAAAAAATTCCGAACACTGCAGAAATCACAAATTTAGGAATTTTTTTTGGAAGCTCCAGATAATATATACCTATCTACGAAGGTAAGAATTTAGAAATGATAAATTTTTAATTAAGTATTAAATAAACAATTTTTTATTTTAGGTTGCTTTAATTTTTGGCATAGCGGAAGCATGTAGAAGTGATGAGTTATACCAAATGGAAAAAGCTCAAATTGAAGAAATAGGGAAAATATTATTTATAACTCTTCCTGACACGAAGACAAAAAATTACGCTCATTTATTGTAGTGGAACATTTAAAATTCTACATAAAATATGAAGATTGTAGACTATCAAACTGGCTACCTAGTTTTTTTTAAATACAATAATGGTAAGGCTTACTAACAACCGCTTGGTATCCATAAATTTGGAAAAATGCTGGAAGAAATTGCAAAATTTTTAAAATTACCAAACCCACAAGAATTTACTGAGCATTGTTTTGCAGAAGTTCTGCAATATTGTTGGTGAACTCTGGGGCAGATATAACCACGTTAAAAAGACATGGTGGTTGGAGATTATCAACAATAGCCGAAGGTTATATTGAAGACTCTATAGCTACAAAAACAAATGTTAGTGAAAAACTTTTTTTGGATCCCAAAGAACAAAATATCGTCGGTTGTAGCACTAGTTCACAAATAAATAAAAATAATTATAGGTACTCTGATTACAAAAGGCACAACGGATTATAAAGCCAAAATGTTGGAAAATTGTTGCCAAATTACTATATATATTCACAATAATCATTAATATGTATTATATGTAGAATTTCATCTACTTACATTTTTGTTATGTTCTGTGTTATATTTTGTTTTGATTTAATTATGAATGTTACAGTTCAAATTATAATAAAATTCTGAATTTTGTCTTTCTTTTTGTAACTATTTACTTATTTTAAACCAGTAAAAGTTATCGCTAATAACGCAACAATTAACATTATTTTTTAACTTATTTTTAACCGGTCCAGAATGTTCCTAATATAGTTAATTTATTGTACAGGGACTAAATTTACTAGAGTAACTTTTTGGTTGGATACTCATGCAGAGCAAGATTTCAAACAAAAATCATTTTTTAATGCCTAGGCATTTAAAATTATTTTACTGCCAATGCAGTAATGGGTTACTTCTATGATCAATAAATGTCACTAAAACTGACGTTAAATGTCAATCGGAGAAAAACTACTTTTTGATCTAATAAGTAATTACTGACAGGTAACAATCACGTGACACTAAAGACCGGTTCCACCAACACGACTTAAACTTAATCTAATCTTAAAAACAATCGTTGTTATGGTTTCAACAATGGTATCTAGATTTTTAAGTGTTGCTTAAGTTTAAGTTGAGTTGGTGGAACCGACCGTAATTGTTGTAACAATAAGGGAAAGGGGAGGAATTGTGGGCGCTGGGGTAATGTAATATTATTTCACGTTTAATACCTGTTACGCCATCTATTTCTAAGTAGTTAATACTGCACCTAAAGCAATGACAATTGACAATGCCTTTGTTGCTGTTGATGTATCAGTGTCAGATTTTTAAAGCTATGTAAACGTATGTAATTAAGTTTTTTTACCCACATAACTGGTACTCGTATGTTACATTTTTAATGTAGTTTAAGCCTACATAAGAAGTGTTTGCTCTAATTTAAGCCATTACCTACTATGAGCTAATGAGTATAAATATTTATATTGAGGTTATAATAGCCACATGCGTAGAGGCAATGCTAGCCGGCCAGTATTACCGCCAACTATTACCTCAAATTCTATTAATATATTACATGGTACTTCTTTATAAATTTTTATATTTTAGAAGCCTCGAGTTTACAAGAGGAAAAGTGACAAAGCACGATGGAATTCTGAACAACTTAGTTCACCAATAAATAAAATACGTAATGGTAGAATCGTACGTCAAGTTGCAAGAAGTTTTACCACCCCGAGATCTACACTTCAATTACGACTCAAGTGAAATGACATAACAGCTGCTATTTTAGGTCGTAATTCTGTATTTCCAAAATAGAAGGAGAAGTTCTGGCAAAGCAGGTTATAACGTTGTCAAAACATTTTTATGGGATAACTCAAACAGAAATAAAAAAATGTGCCTTTAAATACGCAGAAGAAAAAAGCTTCATCACCCATTTTTCAAGGAAAAACTAACTGTTGGAAGAGACTGGCTGGCCGGCTTCCTTCAAAGAAATCCAACTATTCGTTTACCGGAAACCAGAGGCTACAAGATTTTCGACAAATGTGAATTTTCGGCAACCAAAATATATAATGCAGACAAGACGGACATAACAACCGTCCAAAACCCTCGGAAAATACTTGCTAAAAAAAGGTAAAAGAGAGTCGGCTTTATCTCAAGCGCAGAAAGAGGCCAGACAACAACTAGTATGTGCTGCATAAGTGCTTCAAGAACATATATTCTACTTTTATTCATTTTTGCGAGCAAAAGCTTAAAACCAGAGTTGAAGAAAAATAGGTCACCAAGTGCAGTCTACTGCTACTCGGATAATGGGGGAGATAAATGAGGACATCAATGACTCCAGTTTTGCTAATCGTCGACAACCACAGTAACCAGTGTACAATAGAAACGTACAATTTTTGCAAACAACAAGGAATTGTAATGTTAACAATACCCCCGCACACATAGCATCGACTTCAACCACTGGATATGGGCTTCGCGTATAAGACTGAATGTGGCAATTATCGAAGATGCCATCGTCATGAGCGTATCACGACGTTTGAAATAGCTGAAAATTTTACCGATGAAGACTTTGTTCGAAGTGAATCATTCATACAACAAAAAATTAACAAAAACTAAATCAAGAAAAGGAAAGTGAATTAGATAAGGAGAAGAATAACAAGAAAGATAAAGAGAATAAGAAAAACTCAATACCTGATGAAAAACTTAAACTATTGTTTGTGGACATAATTTTACTACCATGATGCTCAAAAGATTACCCAAATGGAAATAAAAGCAGCAACCACAATAGCAGCAAGAAGCAACATTCAGAAATAATGACATAAGCACCAATGAAGCTACTTCTAGAAGAAAAACAGCCGAAGAAAGAAAAACAAATAAAAAATAAGGTTAACAAAGAAACCAAACGAAAGACATTCATCAAAGAGTCAACCCCCTTGAAACCCACTACTCCTCGGATAGTATCAAGAAAAAATTTCTCAAAAACACTGAAGAACACAGAAGATATATCTACAGAAGATGATGATGATCGTAATAGTGACGTCAATTAAGATATATGCGCAATTTGTGGCGAATTTGGTAGAAACAGAGAACTGTGGATCTAATGTAGCGTTTATTGCCATTGGGCACACAGGTAAAATTTATATTTGTAATTTTTGTAATTAACAATTTTTAAATGAGGGTAATACTGGCAGTGGTCAATTTTACCTCTGGGCATAAATAAATATGGCTACCTGTAATAAGTGAAAAACGGCTTGAATATTTTTCTTGTTCTGTTTAAAAAGATTTCGTAAATACAGTTTGAACTATTAAGCTTTGAAGTTTTATTTACCATAATATTACGAAAATATAACAGTAAAACAAACAAAAAGGCTTAAACGGCCAGCATTCTCTCTTTTTCTCCTATCTCCAATTAATGTAATATAGCAATATGTCAAAACGTACGTCAATTTTCTTTAGAGTTTTTTCGTGGGTGTTTTTAGGGGTTTTGGTGTAAATATAAAACATGGAAGGTGATCAGTACCTTACAGTACTCCATGGTCAACAAGAAAAACATGTTGTTCCTAAGAATCACCAGTTTGGTTTCCGGACCTGGTCATCAAGACCCTCCCGGATAATTAGGAAAAAATCTACAACACAATTTCACAAAATACAATCACATTACACACTTAATTGATATTATTACATGTGAATACTAGGGTGGGTAAGGGTTGGCATTTTAGGTTTTAGTGGTTTTCCTAAACCTTAAAGTAAATGCTTTGCCAAGACGGAGCAATCCACAATTGCACACGGTTTCGTCACCACACTGTACAGGTTTATACTGATCTTTTGGGGCACCATACATAACACTTACATCACAATACAATATTTAAAATGTACCATACGATTAAATAAATAAATCTCCAATTATACAAAAAAAGTTGTAGGAAATTCTGTTCTCTATAGCTTTTGTTTGAATAATTTTTTTCTAAAACGCAGTTTCATTTTTGCTTTGGTAGAGTGAGAATTTTCAATTCGTCTAAGGAACTTGCGCGCCCTATACCTTGTTTTGTCCAAGGTACTGACATAGTGTAGTAGGTAGCGTTCGTATAACGGCTTAGCAGTTAGATACATTTAACTATTGTTGGACATACTGAAATGTTTAATTTGATTTTACAAATTGCTTCGCAGCGCACATTTTCTTCATAAATGTAGATTTTTTTCCTACAACGTGTTTGATTTTAACTCCATATCTTATAAATAAAATGTCAAGAAAACTGTCGTTCAGATTTTTATAAAACTTTACACATGGGTTTTATATACAGTGGGCGGCGTAAGTAACGAATAAATTAATTTTTGGAGTTATTATTGCTTTTTATAAAAAATGCCGAAACGCGTCAATTTTTGTTGTTAATATAAAATTTTAAAGTGAATACTCTGCCGTGAACTTCTTTGTAGGGGTAACAACCCTCTCAATTGTTTTTAATCGGGAGGAGTGCTAAAACTTTTGTTTTTATACTTGTTCATAAAACAAATACAATTTCCTCGTAAATTTTTTTTAACTATCAGCCAAATCACCGTCTGTTGTGATTATTGTTTTATAAAATATTTTTTAAAATTTTAAGGTTTACTAATTAATTTATTTATTTTAGTATCACTCCATCAAATAGACAATTAAATTACATTTCAAACAAAGTAGCACAAACCACCCCTCCCGATTATAAAAAAGGAGAAGATTGCTACCCCTACGAAGGAGTTGGCATTGAAAATGAACAATACATTCTACGACGTATTTGGTCACATCAAAACTAAATATTTTATTGAACGTAAACTGCTTGTAAAAATGACATATAGAGTATAACGAATATATTAATATTCACGAAAAATGTAAATATTTATTTTACTTACTTACTAGTACACTTAGATCTAGCAACAATCAAGCACGCATTGTTGTCGCTGTGATATATTTTTTTTCCGTGCACATCAGAAAGCTTATTGGCATTTCGTGAATGCCAGTTCTTTACTCATGTTGTGATATTAGAGGTTAGGACATTCGGTTGCCTCATAAACTTAACTCTTATAATAAACATTGCAAAGAAAAGCCGTGGCGATTTTAAGTTAAATAATACAGATGAATGATAGATGTGGTAAGATACCCAACCCAGAAAAGTAAATTGTCCCAGAAAATTGCCTCGACATCTAGATTGCTCTACCGTCAACTTAACCAGAGTTGTTTAGCTGCTTCGTGACTGTCGTTGATAGAGCGTCGTAGTTGAATTAGAGTTTATGTTTTGAACTTACTCTAATTTCTGTGACAATGACTAAGTATGTATACGTCAGTTGCACAAATATTAATAAGATCAGGGTTAAATCGACGGCAGAGGCAGATATGACGGGAAATCATTTTATTTATATGCTTTGCGTATCTTCCCAAATTTTTCATTCAACTGTATTATTTAACTTAAACTCGCCACTGCTTTCCTGTTACCGCAACTTCACTTACTCTCATGTTGTTAAAAGGTCAATGCCCAATCTTCTACTACATACGGTAGTAGGTGTCATATCATTTCTATGGTTTCCTCGCCAGTATTTAAGGGAAGGGACGGCCATTTGCATGTTTTGTTTAGTAGACGAAAGACCCAGCATTCACAAAATATAATTAAACAACACAGTTGAATAAAAAAATTTAAAATAAAAATGTCAACCGACAATTGGTAGTTAATCCGAAATAAATGCAATTTCATTAGAAACTAGATTAAAGTATTCAACATTCTAAATGTTTTAGTGGCAGTTAATAGAAAAGTTCATAATCACGCGAAGTAAAATTTAATGAGCAAAAAATTCAATCAACACACATTTTTTGTTTCTTTATTCTTTTATACGCTGCAATTAAATCCATCAAATTTGTTAGTTCGCAACATTAATAAATTCCCAGCACGTTCAATTTAAAAAGTAATTTTAACTTTAAATTAATTTTGAATTCTTCTCTTTTAAAGAGACCAAATAAAAGCTTAATTGGACCACAATAAAAATTTCATTTCAACGTAAATTATCATTCCTATAAAATACAATTAATTAATACCCCTTTTGTATATGGTGTTTATGTATTTCCAATAACATTTAATTAACATAATATCTAAATACTTCTGCACAATGAATTCAAGTTTTTGAAGGATGTTTGACATTTATTGAATTTTAAAACAATCCATTTTGTAATAATTTATAAAATAATGACATGAATTTATGTGTTACACTAATCCTATAACATCAATGATTAACCCTGTAAATTTGACATTTTCTAAAAATAACTGTCTTTTATTATTTATTGTTTACGATCATATTTAATATTAGTTATTGATTTATTACATTTGGGTGTATTACCTAAGGTAAAAATAATCGGTAATTTTAGACACTATTAGTGTTAAAACGGTCAATTTGTCAATGCTGGTATAAATAAAATTAAGAAATCCTACATGTAAAGCACATTCGTTTGACTTATATTGATGTCATCATGTATATATTAAATAACGAAATGCCCGTCGCGCCCTCTGTAATTTAAAGCATAAATATGGACACTGATACCAACCTTTCGTTATTTACTTATTTGTTGATTGGGTTTATTTTGACTTTTTAATTACATACCACATTGACATGCAGTCATTTGACATATACATAAAGATGGTATCAAAACTGTTCGTACAAGAAAACAAAAATTGTTGTTTTATTTAATGTACAGAGTAAATCACCACCAACGGACAGAGATTTATAGCAAAACAGTAAAATTTTACAAGTTTTGTCAGTTTAAATTTATTTTGAAATATACAGTATGTCACAAAAAATTGTGCCGCGTCAAAGTTATATTTTTTTTTATGAGACACTCTGTATTTTATTGCACGTAAAAAATAAAGCATACCTTTATAAACATTTTATATACCTAAATACAGAGTGTTCTGAGTTACGTCGACTTCTCTTAAAAATATCAATATCTTCTAATCCAACAAATCATAACAAATTTAGTCTTATATCTAAATAAATATTAGGTAAATGTATTCCATGATTAAATATTAAACATATCTTTACAGGGTGTTTAGAATTTACAGCTTAAGTATTAGATATTCAATATATAATGAGAGCCTTATTTTAAATGAAAGACCTTGTATTTTATTAACTGATAACGTTAACAAAAAGTCCTCGTTTGAATGGTATAAGCGAATTTTTATGGTAAAGTATACCTTATTTTTTACAAGCAATCACAAAACACAATAAAATAGAATATGTTCTATAAAAAAATGATAACTTTGATGAGCCACATTTTCTGGGATATACTGTATATTTCAAAATAATTTTAAAACGTAACTTGTTTGTTACTAAAATAACAAAACTTGTAAAACGTTTTTGCAATAAATCTCAGTCCCGTTGGTGATACTTCAACCTGTATAAAGAAGGAAAGCCATACACAAGTGTGCGCTTGATTCATCAATCAATCGGGATAAATAAAAAGTATTGAACTGTACATATAAGATTGTATAGTCTAAGACGTTTTGGCGCTAAGACGTTTTGACTCCGGTACTTTTGGCACACGAATGTTTTGGCGCCAGGACGTTTTGGCGCCAGGACGTTTTGGCGCGTGGATATTTTGGGCCCGACCCATTCACATAAACACCGCAATGTTTCATATGTGCTTCTGCACGTTCATAAGTATCTGGACAATGTACAGTCTTGTTACAATATTGGTAGATGTATTATAAGTACCTACTAACGGATTAAGTGATGGAGTACGGCTTATAGTATGCACTTGAACTTCTAAAAGTTTAATTTCTTGCGACATAATTATTTAATTACTTATTTATTTTATTAATCTCTGTGTATGTACTTTCTTTCTTAAAATTACAGCAATGTTATTGTTAGTTTTATTGTACTCTTGCAGCAAGTTACAAATTATATATTTAAACACTTTTTGGTTGTAGAAATTAAAAGTTAATAAACATTTGAGTCTGATAAAAATAACAGAGACAGAGACAGAGACAACAAGAAAAAAACACCGTTCAAAACAATTTGCGTCGTGCCGCCGAAATATCCTACGGCCAAAATGGCTCGGCGCCAAAAAGTCCTAGTATACAAACGCTTTCGTGCCAAAACGGCGGTGCTCAAACGGCGGTGGCGCTAAAACGTCCCGTTCCGAAGATTTTATTGATGCAGTATGAGTTTGATCAATGCGGCAAACGTTTATTACTTTATACAGGGTAATTTTTAAGTTAATGCTTTTTTTAACTGTGCATAGAATTTTTTAAAATAAACAACTTTTTTAAATAACATTTTTTAATTAACTCAAAACTAAAGGAGATATTTCGTTTTAAAAGAATAAGCAATCAAGTTCTATTCCAAATAACATGTTTGTTTTGTTGTTGTTTACACTTTTTATGTCAAGCAAAAATGTGTCAATTTGTTGTCAGTTAATGCCGTGTTAGATTTCAGTCAGTTTGTTTTTATTGAAAAATAAAATATGGCTCATATTTTTGTAAATAATGAACTCGTGGACATCCTGTTGATTTATGGGGAGTGTGGTCAAAGTGCGGCTGCAGCCGCAAGGTTATATGCAAAACACTTTCCATTAAGAGTGCATCCGACATTCCGTAGTTTTATAAATCTTGTTAAGAGGGCAAGGGATACTGGTTATTTAAGAGAACATCGTGGAGGGCATGTAGGGTAGACCGAGACAACCTGTGAATGTGCAGAATGGAGAACTGATATTAAATCTTGTTGAGGAAAATCCATTGATAAGTACTAGAGAAATTGCATGTGAAGTCGGTATAAGTCAAACAAAGGTGTGGAAAACATTGCGGGAAAACCAGTTGTACCCATTTCACGTTCAACCTGTATACGTGCTACTTTCTCCATTGGAATACTCATTGGCCGCACATCTTGACAGGCCGTTTAACGGGCAAAAATTCTTGGAAAACCATTTACCTAATCTGCAGGAAAAAGTGCCATTGGATATACGGCAAAACATGTGGCTTCTACAAGACGGAGCACCTCCTCATTTTAGACAAGAAGTGCGGGAGTTCTTGGATTATACTTTTGCAAACAGGTGGATTGGTTGAAATGAGCCAGTTGCATGGCCACCTCGCTTGGCAGACCTTACACCATCCACAAATTTTTTCTGTGGGGTTACATAAAAGCGTTAGTTTTTAAAACGCCGGTAAAAGCGCGGGAAGACTTAATTGGGCGCATAGAACAGTCAGCAACAACAATTAAAAAGAAAACAAATGTTGCTATTACGCGTTGTCACCGAGCAGTAGTTACATCGCGCACAGCGTCGTGTAGAACAGAACGGTGACAACATTGAACATGTCATTTGGAATAGATCTGCGACTACTTAATCTTTTAAAACAAAAATCTCTTTTATTTTTGAGTTAATTGAAAAATATTATCTAAAAAACTTGTTTATTATAAATAGTTTTATACAGTTTAAAAAAAAACATCAACTTAAAAATCACCCTGTATATTATTGAGTTTTGTATTTAAACTTACTATAAGTGTTTCATCATTTATATTTTTATTAGTATGTTAACACTGACTTGGTATCAGTGTCGAAAGTAAAAAAAAGGTAGACAAACATAGAGTACGAAAACGTTAAATACAGGTTTATCAAAAATCACACAATGTAGCTAATGCATCAAAATTAATTTACAATTTATTTTGGTAAGAAATATAGTTTAATTAAAAATAGGTAATAAAATTTGCCAGTAACTTTTCTTTACGTGCGGTTCCTGCAGTATAGTTAGAAGCCGATTGAAATGTAAAGAACCTGTGACCTGCGCTATAAACGAAAAAGAAACAAACGAGTCTACTGTTTACAATAAAGAAAAGAAGGAATTGTAAAAAGGTAGGTTATGTTATTGTTACGTTCAAACAAATTTTTACGTTGTTCATTTTTTAATTTTTAATAACCACGTTGTAATATTATTTAGTATTTAAATGATTTGTTCTTCTTTTGATGAGGGGCACCAAAAACCACTAAATCCATTTTTCAGGCAACGTTTCGTGCAACAAATTTTCAGGCCTCTGTTTATTAAAAAGGAATACATTTAAAGGTAAGTAATACACACATACATCATATCCTTAAATATATTAATCTACTTATAGGTGACTGACTCGACTACTTACTTAAAAAAAAATGGTCCCCCACTTGAAATAGTATAAAAACCACATGGATATTCAACAAACATAAAATAAATTAACAATAAAATGTAATCAGGTGAGCGTATTCCTCCAAAATTATAAGTTTTATATAAAGTTTGCTCTTCTCGAGCCCTTCTAGATGGAGGTGAATGAAAAAACAAACTCAATAAGTTTTCAAAGCCGACGTTTCGCCCCCTATTCGTAGGGCTTTGATAAAGCCTACGCCCTACGCCTTTAAAATGTAAATAAATATTTCTAATACAAACATTTTGATTAGATCAAGGCGGATCTTTGCCAGAAGAATTCAATTAATAATGACGCAATCATAAAGCTGATAATTTTGTTTTGTTGTTTTATAATCGTTTTGTAGTAGCTAAGCTGCAGTAAAATCATTTACATCAATAACGTTAAAAATAATGGCATATACTACCACACTAAACCTGGGCAATTGATTCGGTGACACACAATATTGACATAAAGAATATTTGCGTGTTATAAAATGTAGTAGACCAATATTATCAACCACAACAGTAAAAAATAAATAATAAATTCTAATTTAATTCACCACATCAAAATAAAATTTTTAAATATTAATTCTTCTTATTCTTCCTTTAAGTGGAGGTAATTAAAACACTGCAGATTTTTTAAAAAATGCCGACGTTTCGCCCCTACAAATGGAGGCTTCTTCAGGGCTTTTATTGAAAGAAAAAAATTATATAAATAAAGTACAAATACAATTAATTAGACATTACAAGCAACAAGGTTTTTTTCTACACAGTAAATATCACACTATCGTAAATTTATATATATATATATATAAACAAATATAAACTTTTGGGGAACTACGTTAGTAAACCTCGTAAGGTGTTATTTTCAATAGCAGTAAAAGGAGGAACACAAATATTATTGTATTTTTGTTATAAGGATCGCAAACGCAATTAATTTAGTTGAACAAGATTAGTCAAAAAATAAAAATGAAAGAAATATACTGATGAACATAAGACCCTTTAGTGCTCTCAATGCCTAGTCGTAATATAATTGTGGAATTAAACAGATACTTATCGATAACGATTTAAAGAGAATAAAACTTACCTATTTTAGCTATTCCACAGTTAAGTCAAAAATAAGGCGACATGGATAAAAACAAAAACAGTTAAATATGTAACACATAATTAAAAGAGAAAACTCTTGCACGACATATAAAATAAGACACGTACGAATTTGTATAAAACTTACAATACGCAAAATGCGAAAACCAATTGATAAAAGATAAAGACTGTTGTTACGAACATAAAGTCGCTATTTGGATAAAATAACAATATGTAACATTATCAAAATTTGTTTATATTGTTTAATTGTAAATGTAAGTTATGGATAAGCATGTATATAATAGTTTTGATTTAGTTGCAAAATCGTAATAATTTAAATTAATCGATAATTGTTATACTATATATCTACAACACTAATTTAAAAAAAAAAAAAAAATTTATATAACTAAATAAGTAATCTAATCCAATTATTAAACAATTTTAATTATTAATATTATGCTAAAGTTAGTTCAGGTGATGGGTTTAATTAAGTTTAATATATTACTATAGATACAACTCAGATTATTGGTGTCTGAGTTGAAATTAACATTATTTGGATTAGTTTTTATAAAGATCATCTCCGATATAAGTCTTTTTTTTTAAATTGTGTTCTACATCAAGGATCTCGGGTTGATCAAAATCTAATGTGTGGCCAGTGAGTATATGGTGACATGCTAATCCTGTATCTTTTGTTTTTTGTTGCAATTGTATATATGTTGTTTGATTCTTTGTTTTAATTTTTGTTTCGTTTGTCCAATATAAAAACATGAGCAATCTTGACAGGGTATCTTATAAACTACATTGGACCGATCTAGACAGTCTGTTTTATCTTTTAACTTCGAATATATGTTATTATAAATTGTGTTTTTGTTGTACATAACTATTTTAATTTGGTCTGAGTTGAGTAATTTTATTATTTTATTGGTTAATGATGGTATGTTGATAATTTTTTATATGTCATTAGTAAATTGTTGTCTGTTTCATTATTAGGTCTTTTATTGGACTGATGCTGATGTTTAGTAGTTTTGAATCAAGTTATTGGGATAGTTATTATTTTGTAATATGTTTCTTAAAATTTGTTTGTTTTATTATGAAATGTTTCGTCGCTTAATTTAAGTATTTTATTCCGCATCGCTATTATAGTGTTGATTTTTTGGTGTAGAGGATGTTTGGAAAAATAATTTATGGTTCTTCCCGATGCCATTGGTTTCCTGTACCAATCTGTTTTAATTTTGTTTTGTCCCTTACTAATAAAACGTCTAAAAATGGAATTTTGTGTCTTATGTTCATCAGTATATTTCTTTCATTTTTATTTTTGACTAATCTTGTTCAACTAAATTAATTGCGTTTACGATCCTTATAACAAAAATACAATAATATTTGTGTTCCTCCTTTTACTGCTATTGAAAATAACACCTTACGAGGTTTACTAACGTAGTTCCCAAAAAGTTTATATTTGTTTATATATATATATAAATTTACGATAGTGTGATATTTACTGTGTAGAAAAAAACCTTGTTGCTTGTAATGTCTAATTAATTGTATTTGTACTTTATTTATATAATTTTTTTCTTTCAATAAAAGCCCTGAAGAAGCCTCCATTTGTAGGGGCGAAACGTCGGCATTTTTTAAAAAAATCTGCAGTGTTTTAATTACTCCACTTAAAGGAAGAATAAGAAGAATTAATATATAGAACCAATTGGAGGGACTTACTCAATTAAAATTTTTAAATTTTAAAGTAAACTGAACTTAGTAATTAAACTGCAATTAAGCATTGTATGAAATAATGAGACTAAAACAAAAGTTTCTAATTAGATCACAGCATAATAAACACACAGCAGCGTATCTTGGTCTACTAAGCTAATTATGCGAATGGCAGTTTAAAACAAGAGGAAAAACAACATAAGCTTCTCTGCCAGAACAAAACTGCTGAGATGTACACAACAAACATAATCAATTATGAAAAACCAATTAATTTGATTTTTTCAAATATTACATTTTGATGAATCTGAGTACATGGCAACTGTCCATGAGGTAGAGCTGTTATCCAGTTGACTAGTATTTTTAAATGCCTTCATAAAGACCGGACTTTTCAGGTCGAAACTTCGGCAAATGAAAAAGCCAATGGTTTTATTGATGACCTATCCTACGAAGCCTACTTCTAAAGAGAGCCCAATAATTAATTGAAAAGCCACAATTAATTTAAAAAATACTTAGGAGTCCAGTCCTTCTTAACTGGATTCTTAGGTATTTTCTCATTTTCTAATAACGTTCAAAACTCTCTTCTTAAAAATTGTAAAAATTTACGACCACTTAAATGACCATCAAAGGAATATGGACTAATTACTCCTCCAAACACATTTAAAGTCTAGCAATTTTATTAACAGAATTAAATAAATGTTATTTTTTACGCCATAATAGTGAAAATTATAACAGTTAGCTAAACCATTGCTATGCTTCACTATAAACGATTTTAGTGATTAATGAAATCTCAACCCATTTGCCATGTACATGGCTTACTTTGACTATATTGACAATTTCGTATTAAGTAACTGTGTTATTCTACGATTAATAACTCAATAATGGTTCAAGATAAGGATAACAAATCATTTATTTTGAAATCAGAAAAAAAGATCTCTTCAAGAATATAATAATATATAGGCTGTTACCTTAAAATAAAACATGATATTTATGTTTTGCTTTGTAAACGGCGAGTAACTGAACTATTGATAGCATTTTAAGAAAATTCAGTTAAAACCATACAACTTTCATGTATAACTTTTTTTTCTAAGAGCAATAATAACGATAGTGAGGGATGGGTAATTTATAGTGAATAACCCTGTACATGGTCCGGAAACTCAAATGTAGAATCTGTTAAAATTAATTTGTTTTTGATTACTCAGTTTTTTTAAGATTTTGTATTTTTAAATAAAATTAAATAGCTCAAGAACCTAAAGGTTTAGGTAAAGATAATCTTTATAAAAGTGTAGCTTTTTCTCAACTACAATTCAAAATACTGGGTGTTCCGTAAGAAAACATATAACTTTAGTATGCCATTTTTTATAGATCACCATATAGGAAAATATTTGTTGAATGCGCCTCTTATTGACCTACATCCCTAGGCTGAAAAAAGATTTACGAAATATATTCCATTTAGCCATTACTTTACCGCGGTCGTGACTTACCCTGTATAATAAACATCCCAAAAGTTGGATAAAACCTAAAGACATAATTTTTTTGCAAATAAATTTCCACTTGAGAGTTTTTGGGATCGCTTATTTCTAATTTAAAGTCAGATTATTTAAAAACGAAAAAGCGACTAACTACGAAGTGACGGAGATTTTTTGAAAATTGTTATCAGGTTTGCATAAAACTTAGTATAAGTAGGTTTTTAAGGTCGCTGATTTTTCAAAAACAAAATGGCGTCTGCCAATTTTAATTGTTGTTATTGTTATTATTATTGTTGTAAGTGTTTATGGTAAGTATGATTATTAAAACTATAATAAGAAACAATGTAAAGTTTATCAAGCCAGATTTCATACGATTTTGTAAATTTGTTACCATATTATTTGGCAATTTAATATTAATTTTGAAAATAACCATTCAAACCTTAAATCTGAAATCAGAAAAATTTAGATATATTGATTGTGAGTCAAATCCGAATTTTTGAGTTATTTTGTTTTTCGAAAACCCGACTCTACATTTGATATCAGCGAACCCAAAATCAAGTTTCATGCAAATCTCATAAAAAATTTTCAAAAAATGTCCGTTATTTTGTAACCGCCATTTTCTTTTTAGAAAATCTGACATTAAATTTGAAATCAACGACCCCGAAAACCTACTTATACTAAGTTATATGCAAATCTGTAACGATTTTAAAAAAGTGTATGCCATTTTGCAGACGACATTTTGTCTTTGAAAA
The DNA here is from genome assembly GCA_030710515.1 of Abscondita cerata. NCBI lineage: Eukaryota > Metazoa > Arthropoda > Insecta > Coleoptera > Lampyridae > Abscondita > Abscondita cerata. Next base: position 328,297 of record JALBCR010000506.1, on the reverse strand, counting down.
ATTGTGTTTTTAGGTTTTGACCAACTTTTGGGGCGTTTCAGAACTGTGCGCCGTCGTGGTTGCATGATCAAAACGTAATAGCTATTTTGCTTCATGAATCTTACTATAGAATTTTTAAATTTTAACTCAAAACTTAGATATCAGCAATTAATGTTTTACTACTGCACTAGTGCTAAATTTTTCACAAATTTTAAGTAAAGTGTACATTAAATCACGGTCATTATTAAAATAAAATTACTCCGAGGGTATTTTATAATTTTATAAGAGAAACACTTTCCTGTCCACTAATTCTCAAGTAAACTAATTTATTAAAGTCTACAATGTTGAATTAAATTTTGCATCCGATCATCTAATTGGGAGTGTTGATAAATACCTGAAATTTGTGTAATTGATCATTAAATTTTTGACCACCTGGACGCGATAAATTAAACGTTAATTTTAAAAAATTTTAATTCTGTGCATTCAAAAGCGACCAGAACATGTACAAAATTGGTTAAAGGCATCATTGACAGTTTTTATATCTAATTGATGATTTCAAGTTTCGAATACCTCCGATGTAATCAAGTGTCATGACCTTGAAAACATTATTTTTATATGCATTCTCAAACAATAATATCCATATTTTACATTATGTTGCTGAATTACTTCCAAAAATTAAAAATTTTAATAATACATGACAATTTTATAAATGATTTTCTAATGTGGGTGTAAATAAATAGCCCCTTCTTTTAGGTAAATTTACTAATTTCCTGTTTGAATTCATTTCCTCTACGTTTACAATGCAACACATTTTCAATCCTAACTAACAAACAACGTAGAATAATTAGTATTCCAACATGAAACGAGAAATACATTCCAAATTAACTAAGGCAGAGTTAAAGCACAAAAATCTTACTTGCTTAATTCGTTCAATAATATCAAATAAAAGATTTTTCTACACAAAACAAGCACTTCATTAGCTTTTGATTCATTATGTATTTTTTCCTCGGCGACGCAAATACCCTGTTTTTCTAATAATATTTCTTATATATTTTATAAAGAGACATTTGGCATTTGTCCATCGATCTTGAGACAATAAAACCTTCAGTTATCTACTCTACATATATATAATTATTTTTAAATAGAAGAGTAGAGTCGATACTGTTTATAAATATTTAAATTTACTACCTTTTAATGATGTAGACACATTTGAACTAAAACTTATTAATCCATAAAGTTTTGAATCTTTGTAGTACATAATTCACATTTTTTGTCACTTTAGTTATTAGTTATATGTACATTCAAACAAAATTATAATCGTTCTTAAACTGGAAGGACTAAGTATTTGAAGAAACTGAAAAGAAACACCATATTCACTAGAACACGTTGCATTAGTATTCAATAATCATGTAATCATAACGAACACTGTCAACAAATATTTTTGGCTCTCTTACAAATATATTTCAATTTACTTTAATTTGGTAGATAGCCGGTAGGAAGCAGTAGTTCACGAATATAACAAAGAAGGTTAAATTATGTTTCAAAATACATTTTTAGATTTTTATTTGATTTACAAAATCTAAACATTAGATTCAAGCAATAGATAAGAAAACAGAATAAGTATTTATCCATGGACGTATGTAATAATATTTTATAACAACTTCCATCTTAATTCTTAGTGATGATTTCCTTTTTTCTTTGTTATTAAAAATATATACACTGTGTCCAATTAAGTTAGAATCATATGGAAAACTTTTTTATTCTTAGTTTTATGAAAAAAATAGTTCTTTATAAAAAGTTGTGCATGGTCTAAAACTTAAAACATAACTATCAGATATCAAATATTTTGACCGTATATACAAGGTTTGTCAAAAAATATAAAATTTACTCAAGAGTAAAGAACCGTTATTTTTAAGAATATTGACAATTGCTATTAAAAAAGGTAATCATAATAGAAAACTATTGTCAGATATACAATGTTATCCATCTGCCATAAAAAAGTAATTTTTTAAATTTTTATTAACTCCTCTGTGTTAGCATTTGTAATTTGCCGATAATAATAATTATTATTATTATTATTATAACATATTTATTGCCCCAACAGAAAACTCCATACATAAGGACAATTACAAGTTAATAAAATACAATAAAAGTGTAAAAAAATAAAATTTGCCTTTGATAATACTATTTTTAGGTTGTCGTTAAATATATCACATTTGTTATTTATACGATTAACGTTATTGCAACTATAAACAATAGGTGAGCGATACATAACCGTTGTATTACAAAAAGTGATGTAAAAAAGAGTATGGCTACGACTATTTGACCTTGGAACAAGAAAGGGCAGCTGACATAATAAGAGCGAGCAATCAATGTTATTGTTAACCAATTTATGAATAAGTGTTATAGAATTAAGTGCCCTTCTTTTTCCAAGGGATTGAAAACTAAACCTACTTAATAACAAAACATGATCAGTTCCATTCGCAGGATAATTACCATCTATTATAAAAGACAAAAATTTTTAAAATCTACGTTGTACCTTTTCGATCGTTTGAATATGACATTGATGTGACGGTGACCAAACTAGAGAACAGTATTCTAATTTAGAACGCACTAGAGAATAATACAAGCTAACTAACGAATTGTTTACATTTTTGAAATCTCTACAATTTCTATATATAAACGCTGAGGAAACAATGCGATCGATATGTGAAGTAAAGTTTAGTTTTTCGTCAAATAGAACACCCAAATCATAAATATTACTACAACGTTCTAACTTTATTCCATTAATGTGATAGCAGTGTTGAATAGTGTTTCTTTTTCTACTAAAAGTCATGACATTACATTTCCCTATATTAAGTTGTAGATGATTTTTATTACACCACTGATGTATTAGATTAATATTACTCTGTAAAAAGTCACAGTCATTTGAAGATCGTATTTCACAATATATATTTAAATCGTCTGCATATAAAAGTTTCTCACAAAGAATCAGATTAGATAAGTCATTAATAAATACTAAAAATAATAATGGTCCAAGATTAGAGCCTTGAGGTACTCCAGAGTTAATTTCATAAAAATGTGATGTATCGTGATTGTAAGTGACTGCTTGCTTCCTATTCAGTAAATATGAATAAAGTAATTTACAAAGCAGATTATTGAAACCAAAGAACTTTAATTTATTAAGCAGTATATAAATGTCAATCTTGTCAAAAGCTTTTTGCATGTCAGTGTAAATAACATCGACTTGGCTCTGATTCTCTAAAGCGTTGGATAGAAACTGTGTAATACAGACCAAATTAGATGTAGTCGATCTATTCTTTATAAACCCATGTTGATAATGGGACAAATGGTTGTGTATGTTGTAGTATATATGGAAATAAAGAATTGATTCAAATGCTTTAGAAAAATTACACAAAATAGAAATTGGTCTGTAATTGATAATCAATGAAGCGTCACCTTTTTTAAAAACAGGGCACGCTAAAGCTTTCCTCCAAACAGTCGGAAAAGTTGAAGCTCTAAGTATAAAATTAAATATATGTAGCAACGGTTCTGCAAACACATATGCACAATCACGAATTAAAAACGATAGAATATTATCTACACCCATAGTACTTTTGTTTTTCATTTTTTAAAAGCCGAAACGACTTCATCCAAGGAAAGTGTAGGTATGTCTACACAAAGCGAATTATTAAACTCTAAAGGGTGATCAGATATGTTACTAACATTAGAGTTGATGTACACTCATGAAATTTAAAACTTGGACACCACAATTTCTGTAAACAAAAGTTTGCACATTGTGAAGCGGGCTTAAGGGTATCATTTACAATTCTAACAGCAGGTAGTCTCAGCAGGGGTTATCTTATAGAAGGACTGTAGAATGAATCATTACACTAAGCACGTTTTAGAAAATAGGTAATTTACGTTGCTTACTTAATTTTTTCTTTAAAGAATATATTTGAAGGTATCGCTAATTAAACACCATAGCTCGATTAATTATCGAATCAAAATTTTGTTTAGGAAATGTTTACAAAATAAAATTAGAAATAATTTTGATTTAAAAACGTCTACAAGCAATAACTTTTAAATTAAATCAAAAACTAAACATGGTTATTTGGGTTGACTGATTATTACTTATTTTTAAATAAATCTAACCTACTAATTATTGTAAGTTATTAAAAAAATCATTAAACTCTCTATTCATAATATTTAGTCCTTACAAAATGTATATTTTATGACGTTTCATTTTTTTCTGTAGTTAATATAAAAGTGAAAATAAAAACTAAGGCAATTCTTATTGTCAACGTATATATTTAGTTTTTGACAAGAATTTATTACATAATTATAATTAAGATACCAAGTTATAGTTTAAAATTAAATGAAAATTTTTTTTTTAAATAAAGGTATTACTATATAAATAAATATAAGAAATCAATAATGGGTGTGACCTCCATTATTATTGATACATTCTTGGAGGCGTCTGCTCATTGACGCTATCAAGGTATCAATATAATTAATATTAATCGTTTCCCATGCGGTATCAATGGCTGCAATTAGTGCATTACGGTTTACTGGTATAAAATTTGGCCCTTGTTGTCTTCGGATAACAGCAAGTATTCGAGCCCAAACATTTTCGATAATGTTAAAATCTGGGCTTTTTGCTGGCCAGGGTAACAGCTCCAAGTTATTTGCTTGTATCCAGTTGCGCACAACCTGCGAAGTATAGGGTCATCATATCCCGATAGTTAATTATCGAATGTTCCAAGAAAATATGTGTAAATAGTAAATGGAATCTACTAACGTAACGTTAAGTCGTTAATTATAGTTACATAACTCTCCTTTCATAAGATATAGTTCATATTAATATGCTTATTGTAAAGCTTCGTACACACCTGAACAACAAACCGAGGAACAAACAGAACAACGAACCGAACGGCAATCGGAACATTAATTTGGACGGTGCTACGTACGAATTTTAGAACAGATTCGCAAGTCCTGATTGTTCCACGAACGGTTTGCGGCGTTCCCGTAACTTGTCGGTTTTTTCTCCGACATCAAAGAAAATGCGCGCGAATGCGTTTGCAGGTTTGGACGAATCTAAACAAAACGGCAAACAAACTTATGCGGGAGAATTAAATTATTTATTTTTTGTCCTCCCTTTTGTGGGTTTGTTGTGTTTTAGGTAATATTATGGAGTTGACAGAAGAAAAATGTTTTAAATTATTCAGAATGCAAGAAAAAAATGATGTCCCTATTAGCATCATTTGGGCGGGAAATTTCCAAAATAAAAAAAAAGCAAAGTAAATTATAATTTTTTACTCTTCTTTGTGCGTAAAAATTTGGTTGGCACTATCTTCTTGTTTTCCGCAATTTTCTCTTCTCAATAATAAATATATATGAACTGAAAACCACTGAAAATAATTATGGGAACAGCACAAACGTTCCGTTTGTTGTTCGGATTGTGGAAATCATAAAAGATCGTTTGTCGTTCTGTTTGACTTTCGGTTCGTTGTTATGTTTGTTGCTCGGTTTGTTGTTTAGGTGTGTACGAAGCTTTACAACTTAAGCAACAATTTTTTGGCGAATAAAGATTAGTTTGTGATGTAATATTAGAAACACAAATTTATATCATATCAAATTTATGACAACTTAAAACCAAGAACGTGTATGTTATTGCTAAGAAATTATTAAGGAAAAAGCGCAATTGCAGTGTAAATATTGATAATTAGATATTTTCGAAAGTTTAAAAGTCCTCTATTGTAATCTTAATATTTAAAAAAAATCCTGCCCATTAGCATTATAAGGAAATGGCTTTTACTTTATGAATAAGTTTCAATAACAATAGAATATCCTTGCTTGTTTAATTTACTTCCTTTGAGTCATATTGCTCTAAGGGTTGTTACATTGGTCATTAGGAGTATGTAATAAATCAACAATTACCTACTGTTTGAGAAGGGGTAGTGTGAACCAATAAATAAGGTAAGAAATGTAAATTCCATTTTAGTTTAAAATTTCAAGTGCTTGGAAAATGCCACCTCATCTCGGTGCTGATTTGAAATCGCGGATTGTTTCGGAATTAGCGGCGGGCCGTAGCGTGCGTGAAATTATACGTAACTAAATATATACGTTGACAATAAGAATTGCCTTAGTTTTTATTTTCACTTTTTATATTAACTACAGAAAAAATGAAACGTCATAAAATATACATTTTGTAAGGATGAAATATTATTAATAGAGAGTTTAATGATTTTTTTTTAATAACTAACAATAATTAGTAGGTTAGATTTATTTAAAAATAAGTAATAATCAGTCAACCCAAATAACCATGTTTAGTTTTTTGATTCAATTATAAGTTATTGCTTGTAGACGTTTTTTAAATCAAAATTATTTCTAATTTTATTTTGTAAACATTTCCTAAACAAAATTTTGATTCGATAATTAATCGAGCTATGGTGTTTAATTAGCGATACCATCAAATATATTCTTTAAAGAAAAAAATTAAGTAAGCAACGTAAATTACCTATTTTCTAAAACGTGCTTAGTGTAATGATTCATTCTACACTCCTTCTATAAGCTAACCCCTGCTGAGACTACCTGCTGTTATAATTGTAAATGATCCCCTTAAGCCCGCTTCACAATGTGCAAACTTTTGTTTACAGAAATTGTGGTGTCCAAGTTTTAAATTTCATGAGTGTACATACTACTAAAATATTGACTAAACGCATTTACAATTACAATTTGTTAATAATTTAATCAAGGATTCCCTGACAAATTCTGTTTATTAGCAATTTGCGAATAGAATGATGTACTGACGACAAACGTCAAATCGCTAGTTAGAATTTATAAAATACAAGAAATGGCGGTTCTGTTAAGTGGTGAGGAAAAAATTGAAATAGTTTTGATTGTGTGAGATAATTATAAGACTCATCGTAAAGCAGCCGCTATTTATAACAACATCCGAATAGAAATATTCAGCATTCGACAGTTACAAAAATTGTAAATAAATTTAACACGTTAACTGCGATACATATCCTCTACGATATGTATCGCGTTCTCTTGATATGCGGCTCTATTTTACTCATGATTGTCGCGACATGCGAAACGAATTTTAATAACTTATACTGAGAATTTTTTTATGTCAAATGTAGATATTGAGTCGTCACAAGTCAAAGAACATATATAAAAAATAATTTTCTACATTACGCGCGAGATATGTACCGCATATGAAGGGGAAAATCATGTTCACTTGCTGTACATATCGTCAAAGATATGTACGGTTATCGGTTGATTGATGAGTAATTCGATGGTAGACTTGTCAGTACTTGTTTTACTACAATAGAGAATGGTTGTTAACATGTCTGCGCGCAGTAGAAAAATTTTAGAATTAGCTGTGCAACGTTTAAGTGATGAATTGAATACACCTTCTACTTCTGCACCTTCGTATCTTGATGCAGAAGTAGAATGTGTTAAAAAAGCGGGAAATTCTGGAATGAGCAGTCCGATCACTGCTTTACAAATAAGGCGAAATAGAAACCTCATCAACTGTAATGTAATAAGCGATTCGAAGAACTCTGATCCGTTTGACAGCGATGACTCTGTGACAGATAAGACTTATCAAAATTCGTCAAGTGAAGATTCTGAGAGTGATGAATTAAATCCTGATATTTCTAGTGGCATTCAAACTGAGAATAATAGTGACAGTGACAAAGATATGGATGTAGCTGGTGTCTGTGAAATGCCATTTGTAACGAAAATTGGAATGTCATCGCGAATTCTGAAAATACCGAAATATTTGATTTATATAAAGAGCAGAGCTCACTTAATCCTAATTTAAATAGTACAGAGGTAAAGCGACTCTTGGATATTTTTAAACACTTTGTAAATGATGAATTGCTTCACTTACTTGGAACTGAAAAAAACATTTATGCAAGTCAACAGCTTAACAAACTGCTTCCAAATAAGTCAAGGATTAAGTCATGGACAGATCCCAATAAGATTGAAATCTGCAAATTTTTAGGTGTGACTTTGGCAATGGGTTTGGTAATAGTGCCTACTATAAACTTTTATTGGTCGAAGGATTCTCTATATAACAACAAATTTATTTTTTCTACTACTAGCTGTGAAGTGGACAATTATTGCGTCTCCTAGCCAACTGAAAAGTTGAATTTCTCTATTAGTGGTTAATAATTTTTTCTATTGTTGACCTAGGTTAATAATGGACAAATTCAATTTTTTGAGAATCTAAGAATAGTTGTTTAACAAAAACGAGTGAAACATAATTTTGTATATCCAGGTAATTATCTTTAACTTATTTGCTGCTTAAAATTACCTAACACGATAAAATTATTTGAATAAAAAAATGCCGTTAGTTTAAAATTCGCGCCCCATCCCATAACCGCAAATACATAACCTGAATTTATTTATTTATTAAATATGATGGTAGAATCAGTTTTTTCAGGTTTCCCAAAGGAGATTTAACCAGGGGAGTTAAGTTACATCAAGAATTTTAAGTAAATTACAAACATTTTGTTGTAGATATTTTGAATGGTTAACAGAATCTGGAAGGTTCGATCTGTTACATAAAAATCTCGACTCTAAAAACTTATCGAGTATGTGGTGAACACTTGCCATTCTAAATGAATTACAAGTGTCAATTTCTGAAACCAATATTCAAATCATGCCAGGTATATTGGCGAAGCAATAAATGCCCGTTAACATCTCTAGCTATACCAAAACTACTCAAGCTTGCAGCTCAAATACTCTTAGGTAAAGAAAACTACGGAGGAACATTCTTAAGTTGCAACGTGAAAAGGAAGCACTTCAATTGAAGTTAACATCTCCCAACGATTACTTCCCGAAAGCAGAGCATAAATTGTGACAGCCGAAGTGGATTTAAAAAATAAACCACTAAGAAGCAGGAGATAAATAGAGGAATACAAACAATTTTCACTGAAATTATATTTTACGAGCCCCAAAATGTTAATTTTAAAGTAGGTTTTAAATTTTTGCCAGCTCAAACTGCTACGTGATCATGGTTAGAGTTATATATAAAAATTTAAACAACCCTTGTGCTACATCTTTACAAATACGATATGTAAAGGCGACAAATTGAAGTCGATAGTATTAGACTGCATAGAAAAGCTACAATTACAATGCGGTGCGAATGTTAAGGCAGTAGTAAAATTATCTAAGCCTAATTAAAAGAATATATGTATCACCTGAAAAACCAAACCTTCTCGTAAACGATAAGAAAATCTATTATTTCTACGATGTCTCCTATTTATTGAAGTCGGTGCAAAATAACTTGATTAAATACGATATAATCTTTAATAACAAAAAGCATCTTGGAAAGACATTAAAAATTTCTACATGTCAGACAAATCTAAACCGCTGCGATTGGCTCCTAAATCAACTAATTTACATATCACTCCGAATAATTTTCAGAAAATGAAGGTGAAATATGTCACACAAGTGTTTAGTGAATCAGTTGCAGTTGGTTTATCAACGTATGTAGCTTTTAATGCTTTTTGATTTATTTGCATTCCTGTGCTACTTGATTTTTACAAGAAAAATGTTTATTTTTATTTTTCGCTTAAATTTGGCTAGTAGTAGAAAAAATAGTATATACACCATGGTTGTGAAGTCCATTATTGCCTTAGCACCAGTTTATTTCGCGAGAGGCTGACAGACTTCACAACCTTGGTGTATAATAAACTATTGTCTGTTATGGCAAGAGATCAATATTTACTACTTCTGAATTGTTTACATTTCGCTAACAATGAAACCGCAAATCTTGACAACAGACTTTATAAAATAGCGCCACTAGTTTCTTTTTTGCTGAAAAACAATCATAGCATCTTTTACCCTGGTAGAGTATTGGTTATCGATGAATCCATGATTCCCTTCCGAGGAAGGCTCCGATTTCGACAATATACTGGGTGAGTCGGGAGGAGCGCACCAAACTCTAGGAGTGTATTATACAAGTGAAAATAATGTAAAAAAACTCATATGTTCTTATCCGATTTTCATTTGTTTTCAAGTTATAGCATATTAACAAATAATCATATTATATACATAAAAATTTTCTTAATCATAGCGTTCTTTCAATAAATGTTCAAAAATACCGCCATTGACTTCTAAACATTTTCTGTTTCGTCTACGAAGAGCGTTTGTTGCTCTCCCAATTGATTCATTTCTTTTTTCTTTAATATGGACCGCAGTATTCTCATTTCGTCTAATTAGTGCATCCCGTGTGTCTACTTCTATTTTGTAGACTTCAATTTTCATCCAGCCCCATAAAGAAAAATCTAGTGGTGTGAGGTCTGGAGATCTTGCAGGCCAATTAATAGGACCTCCACGACCAATCCAACGCCTTGGAAAACGTTCGTTCAAATGTTGCTTGACCTGACGAGCGACTTGTGCAATAGCTCCATCGTGCTGATAGTACATCTGCATTCTAATATTTACAGGAACATCCTCTAGCAGACCTTGTAATTCATTTTGTAAAAAAATGAGGTAGTTGTCTCCTATGAGACGATCCTCTAAAATAAAAGGGTCAATTAAATAACTATCAACCATACTACACCACACGTTCACAGAAAACAGATGTTGAAAATTGCTTTCGATTGTTGCGTGGGGATTTTCGTCTGACCATACATATAGTTACGAGTATTATTAATGCCATCACAGGTAAATGTAGCTTCATCCGTAAAGAGTATAATCGATACAACACGATGATTATTATTTATCCACCGACAAAACTCCATTCGGTTAGCGTAATCCTCTGGTTGTAGGTGCTGTACTCTCTGTACGTAGTAAGGATATAAGCCTTGCTCGTGGAGTGTGTTTATCACTCTTTTTTGTGGAATTCCCAATTGAGTGGCAATTCTCCGTGAGCTAGTAGTTGCATCTTCTTCTACTAGATGTAGAATATTTTCTACTTCTACAAAATCTTGTCGAGTAGCGCGTTCAGATGTTATGTTTGCACTGGGAAACTTACCAGTCTCGCACAATTTGTTGAAAACTCTAATAAATACGTTTTTATCAAGATGTCTTTGGTGTAGAAAACGTTGACGATATTCTTCAGCAGCAGCTGTAGCATTTCCATTAAAGAAACCATAAACAAACACCATATTTGCATATTCCAAATTTGAATAAGTAAATGTTCAGTTACTGTTCACTGTACACTGAAAGTTCATCAAAACGTCAGAATTATCAAATGTCTTTGAGCCTCAAACATGGCATACTTTGATAATGTTAAAATTCAGATAATAAGTGGAAAGCTAGATGAACATTTTTAATTACGCCATAACTTAAAAACAAATGAGAATCGCATAAGAACATATGAGTTTTTTTACATTATTTACACGTGTATAATACACTCCTAGTGTTTAGTGCGCTCCTCCCAACTCACCCAGTATACCTAACAAATCTCATAAATATGGGGTTAAACTTTATAAACTTTGCACATCAAATAGTTACACATACAATGTGAAGGTGTATGCAGGAAAAGGAGATACAATTCCTGGACTCTCTCACTCTCACTCCATAGTTATGAGTTTACTTGAGTCTATACATGAACGAAAAGGACGAATACTGTTCGCTGATAACTTTTATTCCAGCATACCTTTATGCAGAGAAACTTCTGTACTGCGAGTAAATCGGAGAGGAATACCGAAAGATTTCTCTAAGAAAATGGAAAAAGGAATGGAACAAGATAATGTAAAAATCATCAGATGGGTAGATAAAAGACCTATTCTGATGATATCAACTCACCCAATGCATACAATTACTCTAGTTTCTACAGGTATTTATTTTTTTATTTTCTAACTCATTCTTTGTAATTTGCCGTTTTCTTCAGAAAAGCATAGTAGGTCAGGTGAAGTCATGTAACCACAAGCTAAAAAGGCGTAGATTTTAGCGACCAAATGTCTGCGTGTCACACTGTTATAATAAAGAGCTTCAAGTGGTATATGTAATTTTATCTAATGTTATATACTCTTTCTAATCGAGTAACTGCTTTCCTCTTTTAGAAAAGTGTCATTTGAGCTATTGTATACAATATGATAAATAATACAAAATTTGGTATAACGGAATTTCGAAGGCAGTTGGCAAATAATTTGATAGAGCTTACGGAGAATGTAGAATCTGCTGCTTTCACTTATTCAAGAAAAAGGACCCACAAATTTATCAGACCAGAGGGAACTGGGGTTAAAAAGAGAAAATCATGCGAGGGTTGCTACAATAAGCTGTAAACAACACTTTCTAGTCGCGAAGCTGACCAAAAAAGTACGTCGTATCATCAGCTATTGTGAAGACTGTCCAGGGAAACCAGGGTACGATCTTCCTTGTTTTAACAAATGTCACGAATAAGGGAAACATTTTATAAATAAAAACATAATCAAGTCCAAAATTGTGAGTCAATTATTTTCCCGTTTATATGCGGTTCTACAGTTTGGAGATATGTACGGCTAGAATACGGTGGTGTTTGGTGCTGTAGTAACAGATTTCTACTTAGAAAATATTCATAATATAACATGGTTCGTCGCTTGATAGTCATCTATTCAAAATTGATTACATATCTTCGAAGGTATGTATGTACCGCACTATAAGTTGGTCGTCTTACATACCCTTGGCGATATGTATCGCACTTTTAAACATACAACCAATTTTACCTCCGTAGTCAAGGTGTTAAGAAGTCTGGAAGTGTTCAAAATAATTTCAATAGCAAACGTCAGAAGCGGGTTGCTAGTGAGGACACGGAATTAGAAGTAATGCTATCTGTAGTAGAACATCCTAAAATGTCATTGAGAAAAAAAATGTATTTGATCAGAAATGAAGTAAGTAGAGATACAATGACAAACGTTTTAAAAAGTAACAAATATTATCTCCAGTTTGTTCATACATTGTTAGAAAGAGATTATCACAGACGGTTTGAATTTTGCTCGTTAACACAAGGAGAATTAGAAGAGTATTTCTTTTTGTTAAGAAATATAATTTTTACCGATAAGGCAACATTCACATCAAATGGAACTATCAGTTTACAAAATTGCCGCTGGTGGTGTGACAGTAATCCTCACTTTACAATCAAAACTCGCGACCAATATTCATTCAAGACCAACGTATGCTGTGGTATTTATAAAAATAGTAATAGGACCATATTTTTTTCGACATTCCATCAATGTTCAACTTTATCTAAATTTTTACAAAATGAATTATTCAACGATTTTATTGGCGAATTGTCCTTAGTAGATCGTCAACGTATATGGTTTCAACAAGACGGTGCTGCATGCCATACCACAGTAGCCGTGAGAAAAGACCTTAGAATTATATTTAATGACAAAGTATTTGTATATTTTTTGGCTAGCTAGATCTTCAGACTTAACCCCTCTAGATTATTTCTTATGAGGCTACTTAAAATATAGGGTTTACCAGCAAAGGTTTTTACAATATTGACCATTTAGAAAGTACAATTATAGAAGCATGCCAGGAAATTACGGCAGATATGATCAAGAATGTAATAAGAGAATTTGATAGACGAACCATTAAGTGTTTCGAAAAATATGGAGGATATATTAAGGCTTTAGTCAGTTGAATTAGAAACAAATTGTTTTATTTCCAATATATTGTTATAAATGTTATTTATTAGGTTTTAGTTTAACTTGTTTATTTTTTCATTTGCATTGTTACATAACTTAGTAATTACCAAAAATCATTTTTTTATGGCAGATGGATAATATTGGATATCTGTCAATAATTTTCTATTACAATTAACTTTTTTTAATAACAATTGTCAATATTCTTAAAAACAAAGGTACTTTACTCTTGAGTAAAATTCATATGTTTTGACAAACCTTGTATATACGGTTAAACTATTTGATATCTGATAATTATATTTTAAGTTTTAGACCATGCACAACTTTTTATAATGAATGACTTTTTTTCATAAAACTAAGAATAGAAAAGTTTCCCATATTGTTCCAACTTAATTGGACACAGTGTAGAATGAAAAAAGTACCTAGATAAGAGAAAGTGTGTTACTGGAGTAAGTGGAACAAGTAGTAAACAATAATTAAAATAAATAAGGAGAGGTATCTTCTAAAAATTTTAATATGTTAGGACCCCTTCAATCTTGAAGGAGGTGGAAAGACAAGAACAACCCAAATATTTAAAATTGTTAACGTTTCGCTCTCTGTGTGAGAGCTTTATCAACGCTTAATGCTTTTTCCAGAAATCCCGAATTGAGATATTTGATTATTAAAACTGCACATTACATTAATGACATTTATTTTTAATTAATAATTTTTTTTTATCTGACAATTCTTGTTTACATAGTTATTTAAATTTAGATCATTACAGACTCACTTCAAATTGCGTAAATAGCTATTTATGCACCAAGTGCGTTACTATAATGATTACGCCCGGAGAACCATGAATGCAGCTCGAGGGCTTTAGCCCGAGAAATGGATATGGTTCGATGGGCGTAATCATCATGCGAAATAACTGATAAGTGAGAGGTGATTTTTTTAACTCATCCCTTTCGTCTGCAATTAGCTCAAAATGCAATCGTGCGCTTCAATTGAGAGTTTGATTCCGTAACCGTTACTTTCTTCCTAAATTTAGTAATTTTATTTTAAAATTTTTTTCTCATTTCCTTAACACTTGTCTTTTTGACTTTTCAGGAAATAAGCAATTTATCTATGCACCTATATATTTAGCATAAAAGTAATAAATAATAATAAATAAGAAATAATGTAATTCAAAAATTAATTGAAACAACATGAGGAGCAAATGCAAAAACACTTCGTACAACTGCATTGTCATTAGTTCCAGTAAGCGCATCATTTTCAACGTCCTAGGTCGTACCTGAGCGCAGCTGATATCAAGTGCAGAGATGAAAAGCAAGTAGCATATTATTTATCTTGTTAATACATTTACGATGACACACAATAATAACAATCACACAAGTACTACTTACATAAGTACCATTCAACTACAACATTCAATCGCAAATACAAGGATTTCAACAGCCGCAAGCGTATTCACAACCGTTCTACCCGACGAACACGCAAAATAACACGTTTCCCAGTCAGAATTAGCCCAACCAACACCAGCAATACCAACAACAGATAAGTAATAAGATTTTCCACCGCTGACATCACACGATTGGTAAACAGTCAGCTACTGCAGCAAGAAAAGAGTGCTTAGTCCCGAAGCACTACAAAGAACTAGTAATCAGAAAAGATAATGGTTGAGTAGTAATATATAGGATAATTTAACAGCAGATGAAGAAATGGAACAAGACAAAAAAACTAAGGAAAACAATGAACTAAAATCACCACCAATTTTTATATCTGGGGTTAAAAACTTTAAACCATTAGTAGAACTGCTTGAACATATAGCAAAAAACGGATACACTCTTAAATCGACTAATAACGACCAAGTCAGAATTCAACTCAAAGCACGAGAAAATTGTAGCACAATTATTAAAGCTCTACAAAAACGCGACACAGAATTCCACACTTATAATTCTAAGCAAGATAGAAACTTTAGAGTTGTTCTTAAAAACGTACATCCTTCGACATAGAATCGCTAAAGGAAGAATTAGGAAGCTTGGTCATAAAGTAGTAAATAAATGAAATATTAAACATCGCGTTTCAAAGAACCCTCTTCTCATGTTTTGTATCGATCTTGAAAATAATGACAACAATGAAGATATTTACAACATCAAACTACTGCAAAATTGTGTGATACACATCAACGCACCGCAAGTTAATAAAGAAATCCCCCAATGTGCCAAATGCCAGAGATATGGACACACCAAGGACTATTTCTTCCAATCATATCGGTACGTGAAATGTTTAGTCAGTCATCCATCAAAAGATTGTCAAAAAAAAGAAAAAGATGACAAAGTCGAGTGTGTTAATTGCAACGGCAATCACCCGGCCAACTATAGGGGTTGTTGCATTCATCAGCAATTACAACAGAAGTTCTACTCCGCTTTGCGCCAATAACATCCCGTCAAGAATGGTACAATCTGGCATTACATACGCACAACAACTAAGAAGTACTATAGACGATACACACCACACAAACACTAATAACCAAGCTACTATAAACACGACAACCCAACAAACAAATGAATTCGCTGAATTACAAGCTATGTTCCATAAATTTGTGGAACAGATGAACACGATGTGCTTACAGCTGTTGTGAATAAGCTAGCATAATAGTTGAGCTACTTAAAATTGCTATTTGGAACGCTAAGGATTGAGTCAACATGTTTAAGAAATCTTTCATTTCCTACAAGTTAATAAAATCGATATCATGCTAATTTCAAAAGCCCATCTCTCAGATAAATCATATATAAATATACCAAACCACTGCACTTACTTCACAAATCATCCAAGCGGAAGAACCCATGGAGGCATAGCAACTGTCATCTGGAAAACATCAAGCATTATGAAGCAGAATTATACTCATGTGAATACCTACAAACTACAAACATTGTCATGGTAGACCACACAGGATCGCTGGTTCTCCACCCAAACACAATAATGAAAAACAACATTATGAACTATATAGATGAATATCTTGTCAAGGATTCCTTAATGTGGAGGTATGAAATTCAACCACTACCCCGGTTTCAATATGCCAAAGTTTCGCTTGGCCTATCCAAGTTTTATTAACG
Organism: Abscondita cerata; assembly: GCA_030710515.1. Lineage (NCBI taxonomy): Eukaryota > Metazoa > Arthropoda > Insecta > Coleoptera > Lampyridae > Abscondita > Abscondita cerata. The sequence goes on along the minus strand of JALBCR010000506.1, from coordinate 311,628 downwards.
AAACCACCATTAATTCGCATTAATGGTTAATTGTTGTATGTTATAATGTTTTGTAACAACCATGTCCTAACTTTAAGACGCCTTGATAAAGCTTAGATAAGGCAAGCGAAACGTCGGCATATTGAAACCGGGGTAGTGGTTTAATTTCATATCTCCACATTAAGAAATCCTTGACAGAATATTCATCTGTAACTATTATTTTGGAGGATTTATCAATTCAACTTGACTATTGTGAACAATATTTCAAAACACTGGGAAATAGATTCATTTCCGGTGGCAATTTTAATGCCAAAAACTCACTATGGGGATCAAGGCTCACAAATACTAAAGGCAGGGAGCTACTGGCTGCAATTAAAACATATAACATACAATATCTGGCAACAGGAGAGCCTACCTACTGGCCAAACGATCCCCAGAAAATCGCTGATGCCATAGACTTCGCCCTGACTAGGCAATGCAAGACCCAATCGTCACTAGACCTATCTTCAGATCATTCTGCAGTCATTGTAACTATGTGTGTACAAATATAACAACAACCTTCACTATACTCAAGACACACTGACTGAGACTCATTCAGAACCCACCTGGACGAAATGATGTACAAAAAAAAACATAGATAATACAGTTTGCAAACTAACTGCAACCATACAAGAAGCTGCTTGGCAAGCAACTCCCGATGTTATTGCAATTCAAATAAAAGATTTATGTTGTTAAAAAAAGAATTGCCGAAAAACGCAAACTGCGAAAGAATTAGCAAATAACCAGATCACAGGAAGATAAGAGAAGACTTAATAAAGCTGCACAAGACCTCAAGTAAACGTTATTGGACATCAAAAATCAAACAATACAGGAATATCTAACTAATCTCACTGCAACTCAAACTACCGATTACTCCCTGTAGAAGGCCACACAAAAAATTAAACGCCCAACACAAACAGTTCCTCCAGTCAAGGATGAAAATGGTATCTGTGCAAAAAGGCGATAAAGAGGAAGTTCTTGTTTTTGCCAAGCATTTAGAAAACTTATTTAAACCATTTCCTTCACAACTTAGCGCAGAGGAAGAAAGCAAAATCTATAATTCCCTGAAAATACTTTTCCAAATGGAAATACCCATTAAAAAATTTACTGCATCAGAAATCCAACAAACTATTCTAACGGAAACTAATCATAAAAAGTTGACTGGTTGGGATCTAATTACGGGAAATGTTCTGGAAAGAATAACACCGCAGTGCCTGAGACTCATAGCATTCATCTTTAACGCCATACTGAAAATGAAATACTTTTCTAGCCAGTGGAAAGTGGCCGTAATAATCATGATCTCAAAACCCGGGAAAAATACTAGCAGTATAGAATTATATAGTCCCATAAGCTTGTTGCCTATCTTATCCAAGTTATTTGAAAAATTATTATTAACACGACTTCGGCCAATACTAGACAAAAGGGAACTTATACCTAGCCATCAATTTGGATTCTGCAAAGAACGTAGTACGACAGAACAGGTCCATGTAAAATCACTAATGAGTTCGAATCCAAAAGATACTGCTCAACAGTATTTCTAGATGTCAAAAGAGCATTTGACACAGTTTGGCTACCACACCACTTTTATGAAATTTTCAAATCGTACCTAAAAGGCAGATGGTTCTTGGTAAAGATGAGAGAAAAATGTTAGAACTGTTTTCATTAACAGTAGTATTTCTCAGGGCAGCGTAATAACCCCAGTACTGTATACGCTCTACACAGCCGATATACCTGCAACTAAGTTAACAACCATAGCCACATTTGCCGACGACACGGCCGTACTAGCATCAGATGCTGTCCCGGCCGTTGCATCTAGGCACCTACAGAACAACCTCACTTAATTGAAGACTGGTTAAGGAAATGCAAGTAAACAACTCCAAATCTGCGCACGTTACATTTAGTCTGAGAAGAGGTACATACCCAACAGTAACACTCAACAATATCGCCATTCCTCAAACGGAATATTTAAAGTATTTGGGTATACTAGATACTCTCTAGACCGACGGCTTACTTGACGGAAGCATATATTTTCCAAGAGGAAGTAGCTTGGAATATTAAGTTTAGTCAAATGTACTGGTTGCTAGGCAGAAACTTGCAACTAAAGATCGAAAACAAGTTCTTACTATATAAAGTCATCATTAAGTCTATTTGGGCATATGGAGTACAGCTGTGGGGAACTGCCAACACGTCTAACATTGAGATTTTGCAAAGATGCCAGAATAAAGTACTTAGATGCATAATTAACGCACCATGGTACGTGCCTAATCGTGTAATCCAAAGTGATGTTAATATTAAAGTAGTGAAAGAAGTGAAAAGAAAAAGCATTGTATGCGGTGCAAAAATAGACCGTCTGCGCATCACAATAACTTAATTACTCAACTTTTAGATAATAATGAAAACAGAAGACTAAAACGCTTCAAACCCTCAGACCTATCCATTAAGTTTGATTAGTTTATTAGCATGTTATACCAAGGCAATAATTATGTTTGTATATACAGGGTGCGGCATTAGTGCGTCGAAGTACGATATATCGGTTATTAAAGGAGATATCAAAAAAAGTCTAATTAAAAATGAAAGAACTGAAAGTGTATTTTCACTTTTTAGAATAAAACACAAAGTGATTCATTTGAAAAAATGACAAAATCATGTGCTCGCGTTATGGCTCGCTCTATATTCCATTGGTGCAATAATAAAGAAATCGCACTTTCTCGTAACACTGTATCAATGTCAAAAAGGTATGCTTAAAAAAAATTATAATTAGGTTGTTTTGTCTAGGATATATAAGAGGTTGAAATGAGCATGATTTTTGTATACCATCGACTATAACTTTTGAAATATCCTGTATAACGTAATAAAACCCTATATTTAGAGTACGGCGGATATAGTTTAATCTAAATTTGAAATAATATATAATGTGTCCCATTTAAAAAAAAAAGTATGTTTCGTTCACCCTGGTAATTATAACACCCTGCAAATACAAAAATAATTTTAAAATATGAAGTTTGAAGCGGCCTATAATTTTGTTAATAACTTTTTTTTATATCTCCTTTAATAACCAATATATCGTACTTCGACGCACTAATGCCGCACCCTGTATGTAACCCTACGATTAGCTTGTATCTAATAATATACGAAAAGAGAATTATCAGTGGATTATTTTCTGTAAGTCATTAATAGTATGAGTTTATATTAGTTAGTCATTATCAATCAAGACATTTACTTATTGTTAATTTATAACAGATTGTAAATAAACGATAAATAAACTTAAAAAAAAAAATTTGTTAGTTCTACAACAGAATATTATGCTCCTGCGTAGATAAGTAATTATCATACAAAAAAATTGATGCATAGTAGCATTGCATCATGCGTATAATTATTGGTACATGTCAACAAATTCGAATAATATTGAGAATCATCGACTAATAGACTTAAAGAGAGGCTTTTTCTTAAGTTGAAGGGTGGAAAAAATATTACCTGAAATGTTATTGATGACCCAACAATAGAAGTCTCAAGCTTTGATCAAAAAGAAAATTTTAAGCCATGTAAAGTATAACTCTTTGTTGATTAAATGGGGTGCGATTTTTAATCCAAATTGTGACTGTGTAAACAAAGCACATATTGTGGAGAATTGTTCATATTGTTCATTAACAAAGTGTAAAGAAGAGTTTGTAAACATTCATAATTTAACGGATAAAGCCCTACTATTGATTACTAATCAGAAGGACATCTAAAGTTAAGTAATATTTTGTATTCTCTGTCCTGATTATATGTTCTTTAATTATTTTGTTTGTTATTTCTTTATCTTACATTTTTGTTCGTCATTGTCCTGACTGACCCTTAGACCAGTCCATTATATATTGTCATACAATAATTGTGTTGTTGTATTTTATGTTCTCATTTACACACTTAACAGGAATACATACTAGCAATGTGCCATCGCTAAACATGCTTTTTAATTTTATATGTTTGAAATAAAACCTAATGTTTTATGAAAGACAAAACTTAAGGCGTTATCACTGTAATATTACTTTTTTTTTCAAAATGCTTACTTTTTGTTTTTTTTTAAGTTTAAGTTTGTACATTATATAGCATATTTAGCACCAAAATTTTATTAGAAATAAGTACAAAATCAAAATTCTACTACAACCACAACAAAGTCCCTTCTTATATCTTTTAATTTCAATTAAAACATTGCTAATAACTTGAAAATTTGAGTCAATTTTATAAGTACTTCGAGACTATTTGACGCATTAAAATGCTTACTTATAGTGCATGATTTAGCGAGAGCACACTGGTTAATCAATATTACTACATACGAATACTAAAGTGGATCAGGTTTGGCATGTTTAGGTTTTTGTTGTTTTCCTAAACTTTGAAACATTTGCTTTGCCAAGACTAACCAATCCCTAATTGCATACGGTTTTGTCTCCACACTAGACAGGTTATCACGTATAAACGTTATGAAATTACATATTTTATATAAATTAAATTTAGTAGGTAATTATTGTGTTCGTTTATTTCGTTTTTTGATAGCAATGCCACGACTACCTCAGTATTTTGGGGTAGGTTCGGTTTCACTCACTTTTTCTTGTAAAGGGGCGCCAGACTGGAATAATAGCTTTAAGTACTTATTTCGGCCGAGTCTACCAAAAAGCAAAAATACTGAGAGAGGACGAATGACACAATAATGAAACAATTGGTAAATCAGTTGTTTAACCAAGCATAATTTATTTTATGGTATGTACACTCATAAAATTTAAAACTTGGACACCACAATTTCTGTAAACAAAAGTTTACACATTGTGAAGCGGGCTTAAGGGTATCATTTACAATTCAACAGCAGGTAGTCTCAGCAGGGGTTATCTTATAGAAGGACTGTAGAATGAATCATTACACTAAGCACGTTTTAGAAAATAGGTAATTTACGTTGCTTACTTAATTTTTTTTAAAGAATATATTTGAAGGTATCGCTAATTAAACACCATAGCTCGATTAATTATCGAATCAAAATTTTGTTTAGGAAATGTTTACAAAATAAAATTAGAAATAATTTTGATTTAAAAAACGTCTACAAGCAATAACTTTTAAATTAAATCAAAAACTAAACATGGTTATTTGGGTTGACTGATTATTACTTATTTTTAAATAAATCTAACCTACTAATTATTGTAAGTTATTAAAAAAATCATTAAACTCTCTATTCATAATATTTAGTCCTTACAAAATGTATATTTTATGACGTTTCAATTTTTTCTGTAGTTAATATAAAAAGTGAAAATAAAAACTAAGGCAATTCTTATTGTCAACGTATATATTTAGTTTTTTGACAAGAATTTATTACATAATTATAATTAAGATACCAAGTTATAGTTTAAAATTAAATGAAAACGTTTTTTTTTAAATAAAGGTATTACTATATAAATAAATATAAGAAATCAATAATGGGTGTGACCTCCATTATTATTGATACATTCTTGGAGGCGTCTGCTCATTGACGCTATCAAGGTATCAATATAATTAATATTAATCGTTTCCCATGCGGTATCAATGGCTGCAATTAGTGCATTACGGTTTACTGGTATAAAATTTGGCCCTTGTTGTCTTCGGATAACAGCAAGTATTCGAGCCCAAACATTTTCGATAATGTTAAAATCTGGGCTTTTGCTGGCCAGGGTAACAGCTCCAAGTTATTTGCTTGTATCCAGTTGCGCACAACCTGCGAAGTATAGGGTCATCATATCCCGATAGTTAATTATCGAATGTTCCAAGAAAATATGTAAATAGTAAATGGAATCTACTAACGTAACGTTAAGTCGTTAATTATAGTTACATAACTCTCCTTTCATAAGATATAGTTCATATTAATATGCTTATTGTAAAGCTTCGTACACACCTGAACAACAAACCGAGGAACAAACAGAACAACGAACCGAACGGCAATCGGAACATTAATTTGGACGGTGCTACGTACGAATTTTAGAACAGATTCGCAAGTCCTGATTGTTCCACGAACGGTTTGCGGCGTTCCCGCAACTTGTCGGTTTTTCTCCGACATCAAAGAAAATGCGCGCGAATGCGTTTGCAGGTTTGGACGAATCTAAACAAAACGGCGAACAAACTTATGCGGGAGAATTAAATTATTTATTTTTTGTCCTCCCTTTTGTGGGTTTGTTGTGTTTAGGTAATATTATGGAGTTGACAGAAGAAAAATGTTTTAAATTAATCAGTGTTTAAGAATGCAAGAAAAAATGATGTCCCTATTAGCATCATTTGGGCGGGAAATTTCCAAAATAAAAAAAGCGAAGTAAATTATAATTTTTACTCTTCTTTGTGCGTAAAAATTTGGTTGGCACTATCTTCTTGTTTTCCGCAATTTTCTCTTCTCAATAATAAATATATATGAACTGAAAACTACTGAAAATAATTATGGAACAGCACAAACGTTCCGTTTGTTGTTCGGATTGTGGAAATCATAAAAGATCGTTTGTCGTTCTGTTTGACTTTCGGTTCGTTGTTATGTTTGTTGCTCGGTTTGTTGTTCAGGTGTGTACGAAGCTTTACAACTTAAGCAACAATTTTTTGGCGAATAAAGATTAGTTTGTGATGTAATATTAGAAACACAAATTTATATCATATCAAATTTATGACAACTTAAAACCAAGAACGTGTATGTTATTGCTAAGAAATTATTAAGCGCAATTGCAGTGTAAATATTTATAATTAGATATTTTCGAAAGTTTATAAGTCCTCTATTGTAATCTTAATACTTAAAAGAAAATCCATTAGCATTATAAGGAAATGGCTTTTACTTTATGAATAAGTTTCAATAACAATAGAATATCCTTGCTTGTTTAATTTACTTCCTTTGAGTCATATTGCTCTAAGGGTTGTTACATTGGTCATTAGAAGTATGTAATAAATAAACAATTACCTACTGTTTGAGAAGGGGTAGTGTGAACCAATAAATAAAGTAAGAAATGTAAATTCCATTTTAGTTTAAAATTTCAAGTGTTGTGAAAATGCCACCTCATCTCGGTGCTGATTTGAAAGCGCGGATTGTTTCGGAATTAGCGGCGGGCCGTAGCGTGCGTGAAATTTCACGTATGTTAGATATACCAAAAAGCACCGTAGGGCATTACCGAGTAAAATGGAATCTTGAACACACTTTGGAAAGAGCCATCGGAAGTGGTAGACCTAAAGTATCTACACGTGCTCAAGATCTCGAGTTGTTTCATTACGTAACAGAACAACCATTTGCTACATACTCCAGGGCTATAGCAGATACACATTTTCCCGGATGCCGTATAACTGCACAAAAAAGATTAAAGGAGATGGGAATAAAGAAGTATAATGCTGCTGCGAAAGAAGTTCTCAGTGACGAAAATATGAGACGTCGTCTGAATTTGCAAGGCGATATGTGAACGAACCTTTGGAATTTTGGAATCGAGTGATTTTAGCGACGAAAAAACGTTCAATAGCCGCAACGATGGACCACTAAAAGTTTTTAGAATGGAAGGAACTCGTTACGAAAATAATCACATATGTCCTAAAAACGAAGTGGTTATTTTTCTGTGAATGTGTGGGGTTGGGTTAGCGCGCGGGGTCCAGGAGTTTGTTGGGCTATCGATGGACGTCTTGATTCTGCTGCGTATTTAGATATTTTGGAAACTATTATGAAACCTTCAGTCGAAGTGTTTTATCCAGACGAAGATTATATTTTCCAACAAGTAAGTATTCTTATTTCACTATACTTTCTCCAAAAAATAGTTCGGGATCTGTTGAATTAACATTTTCATAATGTATTTTGTTGTTAAAGGACAACGCCCCTATTCATACTTCGCGGGTTGTGCGCAATTGGATACGAGAAAATAACTTGAGCTGTTACCCTGGCCAGCAAAAGCCCAGATTTTAACATTATCGAAAATGTTTGGGCTCGAATACTTGCTGTTATCCGAAGACAACAAGGGCCAAATTTTATACCAGTAAACCGTAATGCACTAATTGCAGCCATTGATACCGCATGGGAAACGATTAATATTAATTATATTGATACCTTGATAGCGTCAATGAGCAGACGCCTCCAAGAATGTATCAATAATAATGGAGGTCACACCCATTAGATTTCTTATATTTATTTATATAGTAATACCTTTATTTAAAAAAAGTTTTCATTTAATTTTAAACTATAACTTGGTATCTTAATTATAATTATGTAATAAATTCTTGTCAAAAACTAAATATATACGTTGACAATAAGAATTGCCTTAGTTTTTATTTTCACTTTTATATTAACTACAGAAAAAATGAAACGTCATAAAATATACATTTTGTAAGGACTAAATATTATGAATAGAGAGTTTAATGATTTTTTTAATAACTTACAATAATTAGTAGGTTAGATTTATTTAAAATAAGTAATAATCAGTCAACCCAAATAACCATGTTTAGTTTTTGATTTAATTTAAAAGTTATTGCTTGTAGACGTTTTTAAATCAAAATTATTTCTAATTTTATTTTGTAAACATTTCCTAAACAAAATTTTGATTCGATAATTAATCGAGCTATGGTGTTTAATTAGCGATACCTTCAAATATATTCTTTTCAAAACGTGCTTAGTATAATGATTCATTCTACAGTCCTTCTATAAGATAACCCCTGCTGAGACTACCTGCTGTTAGAATTGTGAATGATACCTTTAAACCCGCTTCACAATGTGCAAACTTTTGTTTACAGAAATTGTGGTGTCCAAGTTTTAAATTTCATGAGTGTACACAGACAATTTAATTAACAGAAATATATTATTCTCTTTGTTTATTAGATATGGACAGCCAACATTAATTACCCAAAAATACCATGAAATTAACCTACAATATCGACAGATGTTCATACGAGTTGTCTTTTTTGATTTTGATTGTTTTAAGAGTTATGATTTATTTATAATTAAATTAATCACGAGTAAATAAGGTCTTGTTTACCGGTTAATTGATGTTAAAATGTTAATTATGTTTGAAGTAAAAGATAAAAGATAATCCCGTAGTACACCACTGAATATATATATTAAAACAAAAATAAATCAATAGGTGGCAGCACCAAATCACAAACAAACCGTATCAAGGTTGTAAGCATTAATTTGTACAAGAAAAAGATAACGTGTGTAAAGATCGCAAAAAAATATATATAGCAACGTTATTTCTACTAGGGTTCTACCCATTGAATGCTATAGAGTAAGAGAATTAATTATTTACTTCTTTTAGATTAACTCAAAATTGAATTTTCCTTCAAGGTTACAATATTAACCGCAGGTAATACAAAGCTTCTCTGACCTTCCTGTTATCAACGATGGACCGCCTTACAGATGTTTTGCGACATCTACTTTGTCAAGACTGACTGGACCTTTGGACTTGATGACCTTTTCGAACTTTCGACGAATTATTTAATTGGTCCTTATTGATGAACAAACGTAATGTAAGGCAAAGCAATGGTAACGGTATCGGTAGTGGCCCAGGTGGAAGTGGCCAAAGAGTTATTTACGATAATCCTAGCAACTATTTTGGTATAAATTTATATCCTAAAATGAAGAAATCAATTGCTATAAAAATTAATAATTATTTTTTTTTAAGATTACCTCACGATAAATAAAGAAAAAGGGCCTAATTTTCAAAGAAGCGTCTGGCTTCAACGGCGTGAACAGGAAGAAGGACAAGAGTAGGAAACCTAATCTTTTAAATGGTATGTTCTTATCAATAAATTTTGAAAATTATTCCTAATATGAATTTTTAAAGGGTATACAACCAACAATACTCAGAACAAATATGGTACATATATACAAGAGGGACTTTAGTCTAAAAGAAATGTTACAAGGTTTAAATTCATCTTATGGGGCACCATACATAACACTTACATTACAAAACAATAATAAAAAATAATAATGTACAATACGTATAAATAAATAAAATTTGTTAAAGAGGTTTCAATTGCTAATTGATTTTTTGAAATTAAACCTCTTGGGAAAGTCTCAATAAAAATTTAAACAATTCAAATTTTGTTTAAAGATTACATTATGAAAACATTGTACTTTAAGGCACATAATTTCCTGTTTGTCGACATTGATTAGAACTGCTATCTATTATCATTAGGACTCTAAGTAATTCTAACAACAATTAAAAGTTTCAAAACAAATGTATATAAATAATTGCAGTTACAAATTATTAAGCTCAAAGTTCTCCCAAACCTTATTTAAATAATCACCTCTATTTGTACATAAAATGTATCACATATTACGAATAAGCTAGCATTCTTTGTGTAATGTTCAAATATTTGTTTATAAGACTTTATTAATTTAACTTTATAATGCGTTCAAATTTACTATTATAAAGGTGGTTACTCAACAAAATTTGAATTAGTAATTTTGTAAGATGTTTTCAAATCTGTGTGTTATTAAGATAATTACTCAATCTTTCAAATTGAAAGTTAAAAAAAAGAATATTTTCATATATGAATTACGATTAACGACAAGAATAGGTTTTCAAAAGAATAGTGATGTTTTACGACCAATCAAGCACAGTTTTCCGCTTCGTCCGTTTTCGAAAATAGTTGAGACGGAAAAAACAAATCTGCTCTTTAAAAATTTTCCAAATTAATATAATGGTCGTCTACTATTTATTATGTTTCCGTGCTATTATTGACTCTATTACGATTTATTCTTTCGAACTTGATTAAAGCCAATTCACTAAATGAGATAAGGTAATTTTCATCCATTCAAGAAACTCTGGATTTAATGTATCTCCCTTTATTACGTACTCACGAATAAATTGATTTACCGTATTGGTTTCAGTATTAGATATTTTGTACAGTAGAACTTTTGATCAAAGTTTCCTGTTGTTTCATTGAACATTCATTTGGGTATATTATTTACAAGCGGTCGCTTTTCCATTTTAACATAATTTAAATTGAAAGATTAAAGTATTCTACAATACACCTAAAAGCTAGCTGCAAGACTATCGTATGAAGTTAAAATTATTATTAGAAGTAAAAGAAATAAACAAACAAAATTGTACATAGTCCTACACTTTTTGATTTTTTCATCCCTAATTAGTTGCAAAACTTAAGTGTTGGAAAAATATTTCAAGCTTATTCTAAAACCACTTTTTCATTTGAAACTAACCTTCATATGGATTGTGGTTTGTTCGGATGGTTATGGAGGAAAAAAAATGTAAGGGTGTTATTAAAAAAGAATTTTATTACCGTAACTATAACGTCAACATATTTCAGCTCATCGAATGTGGTTTAGATGTGATTTATATGGTTCATAGTATTTTCTCCTTACAACAAAAAAAGTAATAGGTCGCTTACATTAAACTGTATCACCTGGTATATGTTGTTATACAGTGCATTAAAATTAAATAAAAGTTAAGCTAAATTCATGTCATGATCTTAAAAAACTCTCAATATCTCAAGAATAGTGTATTATACAATTTTAATTAATTTATTTAAGTAACTCAATAGTTAATAAAGTCAATTTTTAGCAAAATAAAAAGACGTTTTATTTAAAAAATACTTCTACTTATGATCGGTACGCCTTATTTTGACGCAGCTACTTTGATGCCGCCATCTTGACACCGCCGCTTCGAGTGAAGCTCATCTCGACGCGAGCTCATTTAGACGCCAGTTGATCTTGACGCCAGCTCATCTCAATACGATCTCATCTCTACACGAGCCTATCTCGACGCGAGGTCATGTCGACGTGAGGTTATATTTGCGCTAGTGAGTGTTACGGATAGTGTTTTTGTATTTTCAGTTTGGTTGTAACTGCAAACAACGCATGTGATTGATATTTGGTTTTTTCGAAGTGTTACAAAATTAAAAGAATAACTATTACTATTATATATAATAATATTGTTCTGTCAACTTTTTTCTGAGATTTTGTTACTGGTTTTTTTTAATTTTGCCGGCTTTGTTACCACAGTTTTTTATTCCGCCTTCAAATTTTTGAAATAGACGAAATCGATCAATGTCCAAAATTTTCAATTATAATTGCACAATATTTTGCATTTGCGAGTAAATTTGGGTGTTTTAATAAAAAACCTGTTGTCTAGTAGTTTGTAAGTATAAGAAAACTAGAACTTATCAAACTATTTATTTTAGATAAATATAAATATTAAATTAAATATACGGTCAACTTTTAAATCAATGCGAAACCCCAATAATAATTTGCCATTTGATTAAAAAGATACTATAAGTTAAAAAACCAATGCATTTGTTTTCATTTTAATTTTTGTGTTAATTTCCTAAGTTTCATTAGAGCGATACGGTAAACCGGTGCCTTTAAGTTTACAATATCTTCACTGCTATATAATGCCAAAATAAAGTTTTGTAAGTATATATTATCAAAACTTTTATTTAAACATATGTTAAGTACATTGTTTTTTTTTTTAATTTTAAAGCAAAAAGCTAATAAATATAAGTTTTAAACAACTTTGTTTTCATTATGCAAAATAAACTCCATTTGAAATGGGCTTGCGTGGTGTGAAAACTAATCGAAGACTGCGTCGAATTGAGCTTGCGTAGAGATGAACTCGCGTCGAAAGGAAGTATCTTTGAGATGAACTCGCGTTGAAACGGCTGTGTCAAGATGACGGCGTCGAAGTGGCCGCGTCGAAATAAGCTGTTCCGGCTTACGACACCTTTGGTTTTGAGAGACGTTATACCGTGTGTCTCACAAAAAGTTAAAGTAGGAGTTTATTATGTAAAATAAAAATTAAAGTACTTGTATCTTCTTTTTGGCATAATTCAAAAAACAATATATTATGTTGAATCGACAAAATAAAACAAATTCATGTGATAATAATGAATATACAAAGCGTATTTTACTTAAAAAATTGGTAAATTATTATTCTTTGGAAATTTTATTTATTAACCGAATGAATTTTCATTTATTACGCGACCTTCGTAAACAAATTGGTTAATTTGTTGCCTAACATTTAATTCCTATTACAATATTATTTTTATTAACTTTATTGTCATTATAATACAATTTTGAAAAGTGATTTTAACATTTTGAAAAAAGATTAAATTCAATTTATAAAAATTTTATTAATAAATAATATCGATTATAATTTTATGAAAAAAATTGCGTAAATCATTATAACAATTTTACTGATTTTTTTAATTAAAATACGTAAACGCTTACATTGCCACATAAATTCTATCTAATAAAATATCTTGCTACGTATATTGTGCTCAAATTGTGCTAGAAAATAGATATGCATTAATTTTGAATTTAACACAGAAAACACCTGTGTCAATTTTTTCGGGACACACGGTAGAGGAAGTTGGGCACATTATATAAGGGGCACATTGGTACATCAGCTATTTTCTGTAAAAATAAAGCGACCAAAAAATTCAATTTTGCTGCAATAGATGGCGCTTGTAAAATAGATTGTACCGGCAGAGATTATAGAAGCTCCAATGATCGTTACGTGGTGTACAAAATCAAATAACTTTTAGAACTGTGGAAGTAATTTGCATGCAATATACTTGGTAAATTTTTTGCCCTTTATTTATAAGGTTAATTTGACCGAAATTACCCTCGGTGGGGAGGATTGATGCATTAATGCATGGGGCAGTTTGATGCTGATCAATGTGCCACTTATAAATTGTGAATATTTTGTAATTTTTATTTTCAGGAAGGATGGTAAAGAATTACAAGAAATAAAACAGATAGGACTGCAATAGATGAAGAGATTATCTACAGGGTGTTTTGATAAACATTGGGCATAAATTAAAGGTAAGAATCCTTGGGTGAAAATAAGATAACAAGTTTATATGAACATATTCGTTTTCGAAATACTGGGTGTTGAAGTCATATTAAGAAATTTATTTTTTATTATTATTTAAAAAATTTTGACCGTTTTTATTCAAATTTTAAAGAAATCTATAGAGTCCAGGGACCTAACAGACCATGAGTGAGGCCCACCACGGCCAATCCAGCGATCTTAAAATCTTGTTCTTAAATATTGATGCATCATTTTGGGTAGATAAAAGAGGTAAAAGAAAAATGTGATAGGAGTTTATATCACAGAAAGTTGGATTTTTTAATTTAAATTTTGTCGTTAGTCACTTTGACAGTTATCAAATGTTTTTGTTAGTGAGTTTTACTACCTCCATAATTACTGCTGGTGTTATTGTAAATTTTTTTTAAATTAATCGCTATTCGAATGCCGAGATGACAGACATGCACTCCATTTATGGCCTGCTAAGTTTCCGGACTTTAGATTTCTTTGTTTGGAGATAATTAAAGTCACAAGTTTATGCTACTTCAATAGAAAATTTAGACAATTTCAAAAATCGAATAATTGGTTAGTGTAATTCAATAAGAAACACACCTGTTGTTTTTGAAAGATCAGTAATCGTTTAGGAGAAGATTAGATTCAAGCATCTTAACTGGTGGCAGTTAATTTGAACAATTTTTGTAGATATAAAACATGTTGCTTCAATTATTTTAATATTTTACCCCATAACATTAGTGAGTAACAATAATAAATATTTCCGCCCTGTATTTCGGAAACGAAGCGATTCCGGACATATGTTTATATGAACTTTTGTCTAATTTTTATCCAAGGATTTTTTCTTTTAATTTATGCCCAATGTTTTTGAAACACCCTGTATATTACAACATCGTATTGAAACACGCTAAAAAGCAAACCTAAATCAAGAAAAGCCAAGAAGTGAAACTTTCAGCAAAATACACAAGGTATTCACTAAAGAACAAGAACATAAATTAAACAAACATGTTGTAACTCTTTATATATTTTTTATAGTTGTTTCTCTAGATAGAAAAACCCTTCTTTATAGGAGTTAAAAGTGATACTGGAGTGCAAAAACATTTTGTCCTTTTTTCTTGTCGACGTTTGTTGTGTTGAATGTGTAACTTTCAAGTATATTTGTTATTTATTGTTAAAAATTTTAACGTCGATAATTAAGAATTATCGATTTTTATATATTTAATGTTTTGGACCAAAGATGTTTTTACCTTATGGGAATACCTAATTATTACCAATTATTTTTGATGTTTTAATAAAAACCAACCTTTGTCGGTCCAAACGACGACAAGAAAAATGGATAAAGTGTTTTTTGCACTCCAGTATCACTTCCAACTCCTATAAAGAAGGCCATTCCTGTCTGGAGAAACAACTTTAAACGAACATATAACCAAAAGCAACAAAATGCTAACGATAAACAAAAATCGAAATTTAGATTTTGAAAATCAGTTTCCGTAAGCAAAACCCTAATACTAAGTTTGAGGAAACCAGAGAATACTAGTAAGAAGTTTTTCATTTAATAAAATAGCAGTTAACCTTTTTTTTTTGAAACTTGTGAAACTTGTGGGACAGCTTGTTTCCAGTGAGCCAGGAGAGTCACATTTTGTGATATTATAACTGCTGCGGGTAAAAAATTGCCCCTACTTATGTGCTCCCAGTTTTGTTATTATGTGACAACCAAGAATCGAATATCTCCATTCAAGCAATTATTTTCTCCAGAGAAAATGGTATTGTTTACTTATCGTTATCGCCACACACTTTACACAAACTGCAATCTCTGGACGTGAGTGTCTTCGGTCTGTTACGGTTTATGTGTAAACAAACAAAAAAAAATATAGCAGTGCTCAAAGACCTTGCCGGCAGCTCCTCTTAGTGGAGAGTGGTCGTGGGCTTATGGAGAAACGTTAGAATGAAGGCTTTTACACTGCACGAAGAATTTATAAAGCGCCATCTAGGATTGCGTATAAAAGATATTCTTGAGCCACTCGGAAGTTGCAGACACAGAAACAAACCGTACACATAGAAATACATAGACACACCAATAGATAATATCATTTAGAATTAATAGTCAAATTAGTTATAAAATAATAATGACTCACGAGAGCGAGTTAAGACACGAGTAATAATTCGTAGCACCGATTATTCCATGCAAGCGATTCACCTAGTTCACGTGGCAAATATTGTTCGGAATGTACTTGACAAAATTACCGTGAGTACCGGACCTTGACCGATTATTTAAATAGGCAAAGCGCACAAAATTAATCATGTACTTGAAAAGATCTTTTTAGTTTACAAAATTGTCTATACATCGTCAAAAAGGTACGTTGCTAAACTCACGGCCGCGGTACGTATACATAGAACGCATTAAAATTTATGAATGACATGCATAAAAGAATTAACTTAGCTTGTATAAATAGAAAGTCTTCGGTGTTCAACAGTTAATCGGCAGGTGTGACAGATTTTGTATCCAAATCCAGTATTTTATTATCCAATAAAGAAAAGAAAAAACTAAAATGGACTCCGTTGATAACAGTTGCTGAGCTGATTTATCTTGGTGGTGTCCTTGACCAGAACGTTGGTGAAAATACCAGACCCACTTCGGTATTTTATAATTTTCAGATTATTATCCTTGCTAGCATAACCATAATTAAGGATCCATTGTATAATTAATTCCTAGTAAAAAACGGAGTACGTCTGAAGTGACCAGCAGAAGAAGCCAAAGAGGAAAACAACTGATAGAACCCGTAATAGCAAATATTTTATTAAAACAAAGGAAAGTATAAAAGGTACTTACACAAGAACATTAGTCGAAGACTTATTTCCTAATTTGAATGGAATTATTTTACTTTAATTAATACTACAAAGCACATGTCTAATTGTTCAATTTTTAGACAACATTTTCTATGTACACCTTTTCACGACGGTCAGCAAATAGGAAATAAGGTATATATTTTGCCAGCAAATCAAGATAAATTGTCGGAAGTGGCAATTTCAAATAACTAAAATTCCCAGAAGATTTTTTACTACAAAAATTCATAATCAAACGCATGAGTGTAAACACGCTGTCTATACGGTAGGGAGAAATTGGTCTATAAATCTATTATTGGCGAAATAACACCGTCACAGATTCTTTTAAGGGGAAACCAAAAATTGCATTTAAAGAGTGGCATCTGATCAATCCTGGAAAAACATTTCAATTTATAACATCTCAAAACTTTCAAAACTGATGTTTTTGGAATCTTTTTCTCCAAAAAACATTACTTAGGAATTCAGTAGACTTGGTATTTGACCTTTTAATAAAATGGCGTTTGAAGACGAAGACAATGCTCCTTGCGAAATTTTTAGGCATCTTCGATTGTGAACCGTTTACCAAACCCCGCTATCTAAACAAACAGAATTTGTTTTGCAAGACCCGATATGACCGAGTACACTTGTTCCATACACTTCAAGCGTCCATTAGGCCGTTTCCGAATGTTGTACAAAAAACTAAGAAAATAAAATGTAGAGGAAAGAGAAAATCAAGGATTTTTACAAACAATAGATTGCAGATGATGCTCGCTAAAAAAGAACAAAAAATACAAGTAGAAGAACAGAAAGAAAAAGCAAAACTATTGAAATTAAAAAGAACGATAAGAAAAAACCACGAGGATATAAAACTTAGTCAGATTCAAGTTCTTACGCGTCTAAAGAGCCAGTTTTGGATAATAGTGACTCTGACATATGTTACGGTTTATTTGTAAACAAACTAAACAATGAGATAACAGTGTTAGAAAACCTAACCGGCAACACCAGTAGTCGGGAGTGGTTGTGGGCATATTTAAAATCGTTAGAACAAAGGCACAAAAGAATTTATAGGCGCCACCTAGTATTGCGAATAAAAAGTTTTCTAGAGCCACTAGAAACTTGTAGATACAAGAAACAAACCTTAGGTTGGTAGAAATATATAATTATAGCGACTAGACTTCAATCACAACGCACATAGGAATACATAGACACAAAAATATAACACGGTTTAGAGAAATGCACAATATTCAGTTACGAAATAATAATAACTCAGGAGAGCGAGTTAAGGAATAAGTAATAATTTAGACACGAGCACCTAAATAGGTAGCTGTTGTAGTGTACTATAAAATATTGACAGTCGTAGCACCGATCGTTCCTTGCAAGCGACCCACCAGTTTCGCGTGGCAATTATCGTTATTAACTTACTTAAAACAAGACGATTCAGCTATACTTCGATTGATCTTTCAAGTTTACAGAGATTTTTTAACACAACACAAACAGTATGTTGTTAAATTTACAGGCGTAGTACGAGTACATAATACGCAACAAAAATAACGAATAACATGCATAAATAGAATCAACTTAGCCTGTACATAAAAAGCTTTTGGTGTTCGAACGTTAATAGATAGGTGTGGCAGCTCTCGTATCCAAATCAGACAGTACTTAGTTTCCAGCAGAGAAGAGAAGACAAGATAGACTTCGAATTCCCTTGTTTTACGGGATGCTTTTACTTAGGTTTATACTAAATAATTAATGCATGCGTAGCTGTTCGAATTTCAGATGATGTTCATGTAGCACCTTTAACAGACAGGTGAAGAAGAAGGAAATGCTAATGGGAAAATTTTTTGATCGAGCAATCCCAAGTTAATGAAAGTCACTATAAAAATTCATAACACAAAATTAAAAGATTTTTTTCCCCACTGCATAAGCGTAAACACAGTTGTCTATACTCTAGGAAGATTTTGATTCACAAATCAATTTTTATTTACAAATTTTCGTTTATTCGTAAATAATACCGTCACAAATTATAGAAGAGGAAGAAGAAACTTGATTTATATACAGTCCGAAAGGGACACGGAAAGTATTAAAGTTTAAGGTTTTTTGTTTGATAAATTTGAAAATAAGAAATTGGTAGTCCACTACGTAGGCAGGCTGATTTAAAAGTATGGAATCTCTAAATTTAATGTATCATTTTTATGTAAAAAGCCCACATCGTGGATCTTCGTTTTTCCTAACGTGGAAGATAAACCTACTGTCGAACTGGCCGACATATTTTTTTCAAATATACAAATTCTTATTTATAAATTAAATACTTAAACTTACAAATATACCTTGCTATGTACCAATGTGCTCCAGATCACATAACAATGTGCCCCATATAAGGGCGGTTGGGTGCAACTCTAATTTTTAGAAAAGCACTTAATTTTTTTATTTTTCAGTGGTTATATGAAAGCACTCTTAGATACAAATAAACTACTTTAAATTGTGCACAATTATCGCAGAAAACTTTTTACCAAATGAGTTTAATTAATCAAAAATTAATTTTAAACTTCCCTATATTCGCCAAAAGTGTGAATCAAATTAGTGTTTTCAAGGAAAAATTTGTTATCTTACATCACCAGAAAATTTATTTAAATTGGTACTGTTGCCATTCATAATAACTCCTAGTTCTGATCCCACAATTTTACCATAAAAGAACCGCGGCGTAGAGTTTAACCCGGTTGCTTAACTCTCAGGCGTAAAGAATAAAGCTTTCAAGCCATGTATTTTCAAATAAAGGTTTTAGAGACTTTAGGTACTTAGTACCAATAAAAATCCAGCAACAAATTTATTAGACATTAAAGGAATAGAACTGTAAACTGCAGCGTATATCTGCAACAGAAAAAGACACCAAAAGCAGCCCAAAAAACTATATTTCAACAGGTGTTCGCTTAGCTATCGAAACACGTGTTATTGTGCAGTTTTTGGTGTTCTTTTTTTTGTTATTCTTAGTAGACATATTAGTCAACAAACTAAATTTTTAATAACAAAATATTCTAAATATAGTAGTGAAACATCACAGAACCCTACATCTAAACTTGTTTAATTAACTTAATCGAATAAAGGTTATTTAATTTGGCAGCATCTTTTAGTTTGATATTTAGTTAAACTTGCTTAAAAAATTATTATTAAATTGACTGTTTATAAGAAATTTTACGTAGATTCTACTTCAAATCTCTATATTATTATATTTTTGAAAAGAAACCTCACAAAGCTAGCTTGTTATTTTGTAAAGTAAAATAAATTGAATAAATGTGTGCATTGAATGATTGATTTTACTTACACAGGGTGATTTTACAATGCGTTCTCGGCCATTTACTGATTAGTATTGAGTTAAAAAAAGTTTAAAAGCTGCAGCATGGATCGATCCCAGCAACATTATAAGTTTATTTACTTCGTGCTCATTTCGTATGAAAATGCTATGCTACTTTATAGTTTAAATAAAACACCCTGTATTTTATTACATTTTCCCAGAGTGCGTCAATCATTTGCAAATGGACTTGAAGTGTATCTTTCCAACAACGGTTGCTACTTTAAATATTTGTTGAGATGACACCTTATTTTAATATTGAATACATTTATTCTTTTTCTATATAAGATGCAAATATTTTTTATTTATATTATTTTATGTTACTTATTGTTTTAAGATTTTTCACAAACTGATCACAGTTACATTCATAGTTTTAAAATTATAAGGTTGATTGCTTTTCCAGTTGAGTTAAAAAACTGATTGTTATGATTAAAAAAGATTCTACAGTCCAAATATAGATTTCTTAATGGAAGTTTTAAGTGCATCAGATTCTTTATTTAATTACTTTGTAGAGTTTCGGACTTAAAAATTATATAATAATAATAATAAAATTATGTATAATTACCTTTAGAGGTAGACGACATGTTAAATGTTAGTTTGTTTTGTACGCTTTTGCTCTCGTAATAAGGATTCCTCGCCTTGACTTTTTTTGTTTGAACTTATAAAGTAAGGGTGGCGCAGGGACACTTGTGTGTGAACCTTGTAACTTGTTCCGGGAGGTATGTACAATCTGTTTTAAATAAATGTTGGGGATGATTTATTTTAAACCGTATCTCATGAGCTGTTTGTCACCGATTTATCCAAAATTTTATTAAAGTTTAATTTAAATTGAGTTCATATATAATGCTCTAGAAAACTATCTATAAAATGTAAGTTAACAACGATTAGTTCAGATTGTAAAATAACCACTGTCGTGGTGGCATGAATTCGGACATTTTCATTCTATTTTTAGAACATATGTAGGGGAACTTTTAAAGCAGTGCAACAAGATGTGGAACTCAACTAAATTATGATTTGTTTTAAACTGTTTGTTTTAAGGGTCATTTACATCCACTTGAATTGAATTAACGTATCTAAAATGAAGAGATGGCAAATGTTTAGCGCCGTTCCGCTGACACTTGCGTTTACAATTAAATATACATATGGAAAATTAACGTAGTATACGAAATTGTTGGGTCAACTTAAACTTAAGTTACTTACTAGATAATTTATTATGTTTAGGTGCAATTTTTACTATGAGTGATGGTAAATTAATGTTCAACGAGAACTTTTAAGTAGCAACACCACTGTAAAATTTTTAAAAATGAAAAAGTTTTATGACAAACTTCTAGAAAATTTTTTTCCCCATCCCTTTACCGAGCGCGTCAGATTGTATCGGAACGGCTACCTGCAAGAGGTCGGTTACTTATTGCGAAGGGACTTACTTAATTATGTCTACCTTCTGTAAGATATTAATAGATGTCACTAGAAGTTTTTTTTATTTATTGGATGAATTTTCACATAGAATGACGTTAGTATTGCGTCAGTTCATGCACGAAAAAGACAGATTCCGCGTAAAATCAGCAATACACAGCGTGTTTTGGTGCGTTTTTTAACAGTTTTTCCGTAATTTTAAATGTTTGGAAATAAAATAATTGCTAAAAAACGTACGTAGACAAGAAAGGTACGAAAGAATCGTATACAACGCGGTTTCGATACAACGTTTCAAAAAGACGACCTTTGAACAGACACGAGGCTGAAGACAGTAGTGAAGGAGTCAGTGCTTTTGCCAAACAGGTAAAAACAAATTATGAAGATTTTGACGTAAAGCATGATGCCGCTTATAGAATTATAAATTTTTTACCGTTTTTTCAACGATTTGTCAATATGTGAAGTGCAAAACATGTAATTCCAATATTACATGGCTTGGGCTTCAAAATTGTCATCACTTGCCCTAAATGCTCGGAATTTGAAATTCCAAACTGCAAATTTATAAAAAACGCATACGAAATTAATCGTAGAATCGTCCTAGCTATGAGATTATTAGAAATAGGACTAAATGGCATAGTGAAATTTTGTGCTTTTATGAAACTTGTCATCCGATATTTCAATCTTACTACGATAAATTAGTAAACATAATTTCGATCGCAACAACATCAGTAAGAACAGCCAATATGGAAAATACAGCAAAAGAAGAAAAAAAGAAAAGCAAAAAAATGGTCAACGTGAAAGAATAACGGTTTCCGGCGATGGTTCTTGAAAAAAGCGCGGGTTTTTTCGCTTTTTGGAATCACGTCGTTAATTGGTTGGTATACTGGAAAAATCGTCGATGTTGAGGTAACATGTAAGTACTGAAAGACTTACGAACAATGGAAGAAGAAATTAGAAACATCTGAATTTGAATAATGGTACAAAACGCATGCCGAGACATGTCAAGCAAACCACGAAGGCTCATCTGAAAAAATAGAGGTTGACGCGGTCGTCGAAATGTTCAAACGCTCCAAAGACTTGCACGAACACAAGTACTAAATTACATTGGAGATGGTAACAGTAAAACTTTTACAGGCTTGATTAACGGTGAACCGTACAAAAATTTGGCAGTGACAAAGAAAGAGTGCATTGATCATGTACAGAAGAGGATGGGTACACGTCTACGAAATTTGAAAAAATCAAAGAAATGCCTCGGAGGGAAAGGCAAGTTAACCGCCAAATTAATTGATCGACTTACCATTTATTATGGTTTGACCATTCGTCGGAATCCGCACTCTTTGGAAAACATGAAAAACGAAATCTGGGCGATTTTATTTCATATGTTCTCAACTGACGAAAATCCGCAACACAAAAAATGCTCAGAAACTTGGTGCGACTGGAAGAAGGCACAGAAAGCACATACTTTGGACGATTATCACCACAAGCCACCGCTTTCTCAGAAAGTTTTTAAAGCCATCAAAGGAACTTAGCCGGGACGAGTTGTTAACCCGTGGCTTGGGCGAGTACACGCAGAATAGCAACGAAAGTTTTAATGCGACAGTGTGGCAATTAGTTCCAAAATCATATTCAAGCGGCAAAACTATTTTAAATATAGCGACAGATATCGCTGTCTGCAATTTTAACGACGGATTGAGTAGCGTTTTACTAATTTTTAAGGTGCTGGAAATGGACATTGGCGTCCAATCTTACAATTTTTGTGTCCAAGCCAATGCCAAGCGGAACCAGCATGGTGAATAGTCATTGACAGATGCAGCAAAAGAGGCGCGTTCTGACATTAAATTGTGGAGGAAAGAGCTTGAAAAGGAATACTCTAATATAGAAGGGTTCTGGGATTGCAGATTAATGGCAAAAAAATTGCAATAATAAATTTTTTTTTTTTACATATGTATAAACACTCATTGCGCATTCAACTTATCTATTATTGGCCTTTATAAAACCTGAAATATTTGCATTCTCAACTAAACGCATCTGCTTGGAATCACAATATTTCTACATGTTTGCAAAATTTTACTTTGCCCGCACTAGGTATAGGTAAAATGTCATGAAGTGAAACAATTTCAATTTTTGTAAGGCGGATTGAAGGAGTAGCTTGGTTTTCATTTCAAAGCATTGTTTCAGCAGCTGATGTTGTAGGTTGGTTCTCATTACAAAACAAACGATTGTTTGTTTTTGTAACTGAGGTTGTAGGTTGATTTTTACTACTAAATGAACAATTAGTTGTTTCAGCAGCTGAGAAAGCATCATCAGGAAAAACTCATTAGAAAAGGTATATGCCAATTTTTTGAAAGCCTGAAATTGCATTTTGTCAAGAGGCTGCTTTTAGATATGCATCACTAAAAAGGGGTCTAATTTCTTGAATACTGACCACTTTACCAGGATGCTCTCTCAGCCATATCCTTACAGCTTGCTCATAGTAAGCTGAGAGAGGAAACATGAACGTGGCGTCCAATGGCTACAAGCGGTGAGTGCAGTGTGGAGGTAGTACTAAAATATCAACTTTATTTTCCTTTGCCAAAATCATCACTTCCAGAATATTGATGTTTGTACCATGTCTGTCGAAAATTAACAAAACGCTCTCTTCAGCTGTAGGTTTGGAATATTTTATAAAATGTTTAAATCATTCCACAAATATTTCTGACTGCATCCACCCAGACGGATGTGTGAAAACTTTCGTGTTTGGAGGAAGGCCTTTTTCAAACAATGGATTAGCTCGAACTCTTGGGAAAATAAGTGAAGGAGGAATGTAGTAAAGCAGATTTTGCCCGTCACTAGTGTTTCTCTTTCAACTGATGACAAAACACTGACCTGCTTCTTCCCCTTTTGAGATATTATTTTTGACAGTCTGTTCAGCACTGTGCTAATACCAGTTTCATCACAATTGTACACTTTATCATGAGTGTAGTATGTAATTCGTATTATCCTTCAAAGTGGTCCAAAAACTTATTAACGTAAACTTTGTGGAACGCAGAAGCCCGTGCCGAAGATGTTTTCTCAGGAAGCCGTAGATAGTTCAGAATGTCGTCTTAGAAACCCCTTTACCCAATTTTTTCCTTCCTTTTTGTCTCGTTGATTAAAGTTGTTAGCTATTTTTTTGTGTTCGGCAAATTGAAAGGCAATATACTTGAGATCTGATATGGTAAAAAAAAAAGTCGAGATTCCATGGTAAGGATATATTCAACCATGATGTTTTCTTGTTCGAAGTAAATACTGTCCAAAATCGTCTCAATTCTTTTTGATGCTAGATTTTCAGGTTTTTTTAATCTTCGAAATAATTATGCTACTGAAACGTGGTAATTTTTTGCAGCTGCATTAATACTGTTAGTACTTTCCCGAACTGCACTTATCGCAGCCTTCATACAGTCTTCTTCCCATGCTTGTTGATTACTGTTTCTGTTGTATTTATGAACTATTCTTACCTGCAAAGTATTACAAAAAACCATTCTTAAACATGGCCGGCAAAGTGAAATAATTTCATTTTGCCCGCTACATCCCATTCCACTTTGCACGCCCTGTATCAAAATAAATAACTTTTTACATAACCGTCATAACGAGACTATTATTAGTAAATATGTTCTCAATTCATTATTTTATGTAATCATTATTAGCAAACCAAAACAGGCATTATCACAAAAATGTCAGAGCATCGGAAACATCAATATTTACTTACAATTTTTTTGAAGAAAACACAAAAACACGAACGACAAATATACCTTCAATAAGATTGCTGCCATATTAGTTTCAGGTGGTGCCAACTGTCTTAATCTACAAATAAATGGTACTAGATGGAAGTCACGGTAACAACTAAAAATTTAAAATAAATTTTCACTTTGCCCGCCCATTTCGCTTTACCCACTCCTCCCCTAAGTAACAATTTTGACAATATATAGCTGTCAACTTATACATATGTATAAACACCACTCAAAACTTTAAATCCGTTTTTCTCAAAACACGTTTTTTCAATGCGGCACGCAGAATAACTGATGCAGTTTATATTTTTTTTACTCAAATTTTTTACTACACCTTTAAAACAATATTTCAAACAGGAGTACGTAGTCGATTTTCAATAAGTTGAAATTTTTATTTTATATGGATAAATTAGTACCCAAATTTTAGGTGAAAAATCGAACTTTATTTTAAAATCACCACCAATTATTTAAAAATTAATATTTTCAAAAACCCCTAGCTACACTTATGTAAATTAAAATAATTTTTTTTTGTTTCAGATTCATTTTT
This sequence comes from Abscondita cerata, assembly GCA_030710515.1. Taxonomy (NCBI): domain Eukaryota; kingdom Metazoa; phylum Arthropoda; class Insecta; order Coleoptera; family Lampyridae; genus Abscondita; species Abscondita cerata. The sequence goes on along the minus strand of JALBCR010000506.1, from coordinate 285,954 downwards.
GCGGTACTTATACTGCGTGCCTCAAAAAATAATTAAGTTGCCGGAATGACTCCTGAGCCGCCATTTTGTGATATTATGAAATAAAAAATTTTATTGAGTACTTCAAAACATGATTAACAATATCCTTAATTATTATAATCCTCCTACTTTTCCTTCGACCAAGAAAAAATCCGAAAACACAGTTCATTTTCCCACTTTACTGTGGTGTTACCCCTTAAGCTAACTTAGTAAATGTAAGCGGAAAGCTTCGTTTATTTGTGCAATGATTCTTATTTTTTTGTGTTTGCATTGATTTAGTTTAACTGAATGTAAACGATACATTACTCATGAATTCTTTTGTACTTAACTTTTATAAGAAGGGGAACGTTTTTGTACAAAAACTCTTATCGATGATGTTTTTTTGTTATATTGATTTAGTTCGATTCGGATGAGTATATTTTAAGCCGCCTGGCATCAGCCGTTGGTTGACTTAATGTCCTACCTGGTTTGATGCAAGTGTATTTCTCAACAGACATTAATGTCAAATTATAGAGAAAAAACTAATAATTTACATAGAAAATATTCAGAACAAAAAAAGAAAAATCTAAATTCAAATCCAAATTAAGATAAACTTGAAAGTTCAATTAAACAATTTTTAAATTCTTTTGGGACGTGCCTTAAATATATCAATATAATCTTGGATGGTATGATATAAAATATACATGCGATACAATGGTGAGTTGAAATGATGCTGTGTGTGAGGGGTCTTGTACTCAATATTTCGACCACATAAGCGTGGAACATGAATATTTATCGAATTTAATATGAACGGATCATCAATAAGAAAATTTATGATTTTGTACAGATAATATATACATATATGGTTATGCTTAGTTTTGATCGGTATAAAGTTGAATTCGCTTAACAAACTATTGTAACTAATACTATAAGGAGGAAAAGAATGGTGTTTGTAAAGGTACAAATATTTAAGAAAGCGTTTTTGTACTTTCTCTAACAGATTTATCAAGTGCTTATTTGTTTCAATTGTTTGCGGTCAGTATATTTTCACTTTATTGACTACAATTCTAAATAGTTCATTGGAAGTTTTCACATACCACATTCTTAGGTTCTGCAACCAAGTTATCCTTCTCCGCTTTGGGCCTCATTTGCCGGATGTCTTGCCTTCCATGATTTATTGCAGTGTGGTGTATTTATTTGCAAGCTTCATTAAATACTTGAGGTGTTAAAGTAGTTTGATTATGTCCAGGTCTTTATTTTTTTTTTGTTCTCTGGAGAACTTCTTTGTTTCTTACCATTTTCAGCTCACGATTTTCTATATTCTCCGATATAGCCTCATTTTAAATGTTTTTATTTTTGTACTGTTTGTTACTATGCTAATTCTACATTTGACATTTTCTTAACTTTACTGATTCTAGTTACTAATGACTATGACCTCAGTTTTGCTGCTGTTTATATCTAATTAATATTTTTTATTAGATTTTACAATTGTGTTCATCAGTGTTCACAGACTCTTCCTGTTATTTTTATCTCTTCTGTTTGTTATTGTTCAATCTCAAGTATTAAAACCGAGTTCCGATATATAAGGTGTACTTCAACGTTTTTGACAGCCCATATTTTGAAAACTGTTCACATGACAAGTATGAAAGTTGACAGCTATATATTGTCAAAATTGTTACTTAGGGGAGAAGCGGACAAAGCCAAATGGGCGGGCAAAGTGAAATTTTTATTTTAAATTTTTAGTTGTTACCGTGACTTCCATCTAGTACCATTTATTTGTAGATTAAGACAGTTGGCACCACCTGAAACTAATATGGCAGCAATCTTATTGAAGGTATATTTTTCGTTCGTGTTTTTGTGTTTTCTTCGAAAAAATTGTAAGTAAATATTGATGTTTCCGATGCTCTGACATTTTTGTGATAATGCCTGTTTTGGTTTGCTAAAATGAATGAATTGAGTACATATTTACTAATAATAGTCTCGTTATAACGGTTATGTAAAAAGTTATTTATTTTGATACAGGGCGTGCAAAGTGGAATGGGATGTAGCGGGAAAAATGAAATTATTTCACTTTGCCGGCCATGTTTAAGAATGTTTTTTTGTAATACTTTGCAGGTAAGAATGGGTTATAAATACAACAGAAAAAGTAATCAACAAGCATGGGAAGAAGATTGTATGAAGGCTGCAATAAGTGCAGTTCGGGAAAGTACTAACAGTATTAATGCAGCTGCAAAAAATTACCACATTCCAGTAGCATCATTATTTCGAAGATTAAAAAAACCTGAAAATCTAGCATCAAAAAAAGAATTGAGACGATTTCGGACAGTATTTACTTCCGAACAAGAAAACATCTTGGTTGAATATTTCCTTAATTTGCCGAACACAATAAAATAGCTAACAATTTTAATCAACGAGACAAAAACGCAGGAAAAGATTGGGTAAAGAGGTTTCCAAGACGACATTCTGAACTATCTACGGCTTCCTGAGAAAACATCTTCGGCACGGGCTTCTGCGTTTAACAAAGTTTACGTTAATAAGTTTTTGGACCACCTTGAAGGATAATACAAATTACATCACTACACTCATGATAAAGTGTACAATTGTGATGAAACTGGTATTAGCACAGTGTCAAAAATAATATCTCAAAAGGGGAAGAAGCAGGTGAGTGTTTTGTCATCAGTTGAAAGAGAAACACTAGTGACGGGCAAAATTTGCTTCAGCGCTACCGGCAACTACATTCCTCTTTCACTTATTTTTCCGAGAGTTCGAGCTAATCCATGTTTGAAAAAGGCCTTCCTCCAAACACGAAAGTTTTCACACATCCGTCTGGGTGGATGCAGTCAGAAATATTTGTGGAATGGTTTAAACATTTTATAAAATATTCCAAACCTACAGCTGAAGAGCGCGTTTTGTTAATTTTCGACAGATATGGTACAAACATCAATATTCTGGAAGTGATGATTTTGGCAAAGGAAAATAATGTTGATATTTTAGTACTACCTCCACACTGCACTCACCGCTTGCAGCCATTGGACGCCACGTTCATGTTTCCTCTCTCAGCTTACTATGAGCAAGCTGTAAGGATATGGCTGAGAGAGCATCCTGGTAAAGTGGTCAGTATTTAAGAAATTAGACCCCTTTTTAGTGATGCATATCTAAAAGCAGCCTCTTGACAAAATACAATTTCAGGCTTTCAAAAAATTGGCATATACCTTTTCTAATGAACTAATTAAAATGAAACAACTAATTGTTCATTTAGTAGTAAAAATCAACCTACAACCTCAGTTACAAAAACAACCAATCGTTTGTTTTGTAATGAGAACCAACCTACAACATCAGCTACTGAAACAATGCTTTGTAATGAAAACCAAGCTACTCCTTCAATCCGCCTTACAAGAATTGAAATTGTTTCACTTCATGACATTTTACCTATACCTAGTGCGGGCAAAGTAAAATTTTGCAAACATGTAGAAATATTGTGATTCCAAGCAGATGCGTTTAGTTGAGAATGCAAAAATTTCAGGTCTTATAAAGTCCAATAATAGATAAGTTGAATGAGCAAAGATTATTTTTTTTTAGGTTTATTTTTACTTTGGAAACCATGTCATTTTGTACGCCCTTTCCCTACTTGTACCAAAATAGTGAATAACTCCCTCCCAGAATGTTAAAATGTTAAAACAGTCGCCCTTATAATTGTGACAAGCGTTGTCTTCGCCGTAGGTAGAATTACACCCGTCATTCCGTCAACAACAGAGCTCGATGACCTTAAATAGATCAAATTTGTTTTCTTGTCTAGAAACACCGTATCTTTACTTCAGTTTTTAAACTTTCAGGAAAGCGTATATATCCCGATTTTCAACATACTAATTCCATCAGCAGAAAACTTTGCAACCTTATTTATCTCCATTATTTCTCTCATTGTTTTATTTGTCACTTTTGTCGGTTTATCTGCTTTAATTTCTATTTTTAGTTAGTTACTCTTAAATTCCTGTCGTTATAGTATTTTTATTACAGAGTAGTTTACTCTTGTTTCTTGTAACATTTCCTCAATCATTCCAATTAATATGTTGTCGTAAGTTTTTCTAGGATCAACAAAAAATAGATGTAATTCTCCTCCAGTTGCTACTTTTATTTCGGCTCATGCGAGATCTCTCAGCACTCTATCCGCTTTGTTCTTTAGTTTTCTTTCTCTACGTTTCTTCTATTACTTTTCATACATTCGTCTAATTGTATATGTAATCTTATCGTTGTTCCTTGGTAGTTTTTTAGTTTTTGGTGAAAAAATGTATAAGGTTGTGAAATTTCCAGTAAGAACTCAAATACAGATCCGAAGAGTTCCCACCTACACGGCGGGCGCTTTATCCCATTTTGCACAAAAAACCACCCCCAAACGTAACTTCATAATGGTCTTTTTGCGCGTAACTTTGAGAAGAAAAAGTTATAGGAATTTCTAGATTCAACATTAAATTTTCCACAAAAATTGACCCATAATTTTTTTGCGCATTTCCCAACCAACGCTCATAAATGACCTTGGAAAAGAAGCATAGTTTCCAGCGCAAAAGCAAAAACGAGCATTACGCTGTTTTTTGCGTCGATTATATCGACTTTGATTTTCTATTTTTCTTCCAAACGCTCTATACTTATGGTACCTTACAGTAGCAAACCAAAATTTATACATGAGTACCTTTATGAACTAGAGATGTAAATAAAAATTGATTTAAATAACTGTATGTTTTGTATTTCAATTTGATAAAATTTTTATACAAACTTATATAACGCAAGATTGTATATTTAATTGTTTACTGGCAAACACAAGGATAGAGAAAGTTATAAATAGGGACAAGAAATATAGTTTTTAATTATGTTGTGTGTGTTTTTTGTTCATGAAAAACCCGCCCATAATAGTGGAGCCAAGTAAGCGAAAAAAAGACGATTTGCAAAATATCGGTTAGAGCTTAGCGATCAGGCACAAAATGTTTGCTTTGGTGCCAATAACAACACCCTTGAATTTTCCCCATCTAACGTTTGAGGCAACATCCTTTATTTTGCAAGAAAAGGGAGTTTAAAGCCTTTTTTGTACTACTTTTGGCTTTAAAAATTATTTTGACCCACTTTCCCTTGGAGTTAAGGAACCAGATTTGCACTTTTTTATTAGTTATTATTATGTTTAAAAAACATTTTGGTTTAAGGTACACCCTCCTGTTCATCACCCCTCTTGTTATGTGTATGTATATACAAAAATACACGAAATAATTCAATGGCATGTAACTCGGTCAAATATAGATTGATTGAGCTGAAATTTTTAGGAAAAGTAGTTAATATGAAATAGAAACAGCATACCAAATAGTAGTAAGAAAAAAAGACGTAGTTTTTTTATGTGCTTTCACGTGATATAACTCAAATTTGCTATTTACGATATACAGTGTATCCGCGGATTGAGTTGAAAAGAGAAGAAACGTTTTATTATTAATTTTACGACAAAAATAATTCTTTATAAAAAGTTTTGTTTGTCTAAAAATTATATTTGCAATATACAGGGTGTCCAGAAACTCTCCTGACAAAAGAAGACCGTAGATTCCTCGGATAATTTTAAGACAATTTAACCCAATTCACCTAGACCGAAAATGCTTCCTAAGGGAGCTAGAGCTCTTTGAAGATGGCGCCTGGTAAAGTAAAAATTAAAAGATGAACTTCGCGAACTGAGAACAATTTGACAATGAAAAACGTAGGTTTTACTTTTGTTGGCAGTTCAGAGCCAACTAGTGCAAAAATATAAATTTAATTTTAATGACAAAAAACAAAAATTTTCAAATCCATTTTTCTAGAAATCGGTGTATCCTAATGACTTAAAGTAAGAGTACCTTTTAGTACTAGACTACCTGAAAATTTAATAATCTAGTGTCACAAATGCTTAAAAGTTAAAGACAAAAAGTTATGCGTTAAAATAACCGTTGACCTACCCAAAACGGACGCCTATGACCGGTACTAGAAATTCGCAATTGATGGAATCGATTCATCTCTGAAGGCTAAACAAGTATACCAGTTTTTGCTTTTCTAAGTAAGTAAGCGTTCTGGAGGTATTTATAAAAAAACTATTCACAAGGCGCCATCTTCAAAGAGCTCTAGCTCCCTTAGGAAGCATTTTCGGACTAGGTGAATTGGGTTAAATTGTCTTAAAATTATCTGAGGAATCTCCAGTGTTCGTTTGTCAGGAGAGTTTCTGGACACCCTGTATAAATCTAACATCAGATGAACGTAGCTCAAAATAAATTAAGAAAATGTGAAAAAGCTTTACGAGAGAAGTGTCATTATTTATCATGTTAGGATACAATTTTATATGAAAAAGGTTTTTATAATCTGAAGCGAAGTCTACTCTAAATACAAAATTTGATTAATAAAGTTAGAGTTTTGGTTTCCTGTTGTATTATTTTTAAGTTTAAATTTAAAATGAAAGTTACGTATCGACGACAATTGCCAAAGTTGTCATTGTACAGGGTGGACCGATTTCGATGGGATTGCGGGCTATTTTGGTAACTATTAATGTTAGAGCAAAACTATTCATGTAGCATTAGGCCAACTTTTTGAGACAAATTAAACAGCGAAATCAAAAATTTGTTTTGTTTTGACAGATGTGCAGCGTTTCATTGTTTTAAATTATTGCATCGCTTACTTACAAAAGTGCAATCTAACAAATTCGCTTGTAATTTCGTAATTTTCTAAAAAGAACCTCTATAAACTATATATTGTTGAAAAGCTTACAAAATAAAGATTATAATGATGTCAAAGTCAACTACGGTTTCTATTTCAAAAACCTAAGTTTATATGGCATCTCGACTATTGGTAACCAAAGTGAAAAATTGACTACTCCATTTGATTCTACGCTAAAATGTCTTTACACTTTTTCCTAAATATTTATCAAGAGATGAGATATGGAACCATATCGAAAGTTAGAAAAATTCAATTTTGATCCTTGCATCAAAAATGAAAAGAGATAGCAAATTTTTGTTTTTGCTGTTTAATTTGTCTCAAAAAGTTGGCCTAATGCTACGTGAACAGTTTTGCTCTAACAGTAATTGTTACCGTAATACTCTGCAATCCCATCGAAATTTGTCCACCTCGTACAGCAGGATCGTTGCCCTGCCCATTGAACACTTTTGATACGACAGTGGTTAACACATCACCTGATCTGACATTCATGGATTTTTCCCTGTGGGGTATTTTAAAACAAAAGGTTTATGCGAATGACCTGCCGTATGACCTCGAAGTCCTTAAAAAAAGAATACGGGATGCGGTAAATGATATAAATGTACACTCATGAAATTTAAAACTTGGACAACAATTTCTGTAAACAAAAGTTTGCACATTGTGAAGCGGGCTTAAGGGTATCATTTACAATTTGAGTTGGAAAATGGCGGACGCGGAACAAACAGATTCCGAACGTAGTGAAAAAGTTAAACAAATATCAACCATAGCAGCCCCTAAATTATGTAGTTGTGGAGCAATAGCAAAATCAGGTGTGCAGTGTCCAGTGTGTGGGTGCTTTTACCATAATAGTTGTGTAAACAGGATTAAATCTTGCTGTAGCATTCCGCTGATTTATGCAACATAGCCAGTACCTGATTCAAATAGCGCATTACCTATATTGAAATGTGAGTATGTATAGTATTTTCGCTGTAGCTTTGCGGTTAAGTGATTAGCGCTTAATTTCAGAAATCACATACTCTTATAGTGTTGTCCTCTTCTAACATTTTATATTATACCTACCTAAAATATTGGGCATGTCTAATCGCCTCGAGCAATAAACAGGTAAACAACACCATTAAGTATTGTTTGGTGACAATGGAATAATGAGCTCCCTTTTGTTCAAATGTAAACTTTTAAATAAGAAGTCAGGGGTTCTAAACCTTTTATTTTTATAATTGTTACATTCCTAGCCAATTGCAATTTTAATGACGAATACCTATGTAGAAATTTTAAGTACCACTGACTTTCACAAATATTGAAGCATACAGTTTGCAAGTGGAAATCCCTAATCACTTAACCGCAAAGCTACAGCGAAAATACTATACCTCACTTATTTACTGCATTTAAAGAATTAATAACTGAACTTAAATTATCAAACAAACTACTTATGGATAAAAATGATTTACTAGAAAATGAAAATAAATTGCTAAAAAATCAGATCGATTTAATGAATGCCGAAAAGCGTGCCAAAGTTCAAATTAAATCGGGTGATTCCTGCAAATATTTGTGACATTGAACCTTCAATATCAACTATTCAAAAACCGGTCAATATTTCATATGCAAAAGCAACAAGATCGTCACAATCGTCCGAACCTCTCTCTTATCTCCAAAAACACCGTTTATTAATGAAACTCGTGTTGGGGAAAACAAAACCCGGAATACAAAGCAAACACTGTATTAGAAGAAACACAACAAGCAACAACTAGTCAGGAAGAACAGTAGCAGTCTGTCACGTATAGACGCCGCAAACCACCGTCTACACCTGCAACAAAAAAAAATTATTTCTAGTTTTATTTTTTAAACATTTCCTAAACAAAATTTTGATTCGATAATTAATCGAGCTATGGTGTTTAATTAGCGATACCTTCAAATATATTATTTAAAGAAAAAAATTAAGTAAGCAACGTAAATTATCTATTTTCTAAAACGTGCTTAGTGTAATGATTCATTCTACAGTCCTTGTATAAGATAGCCCTGATGAGACTACCTGCTGTTAGAATTGTAAATGATACCCTTAAGCCCGCTTCACAATGCGCAAACTTTTGTTTACAGAAATTGTGGTGTCCAAGTTTTAAATTTCATGAGTGTACGCTCAACGATTTGTAAAGTCTACGGTAATTTCATTCAAAGGATGAAAAAGGTGTTGAGATCCTACGTAGAAACTTAATATTTTTTATAAAATTATGTTTGAATAGGGACAATGTGTTTTGAGAAGATATGAATTTTGTTGTTAACTTTTATTTCAAATTTTGCATTAGACATGGTTTTAGATTTTAAACAACTTTTTCAAATAAATTTTCTCCCTAAAATGGTAAATAATGGCACTTCTCTCTTGAAGCATTTTTACATTTTCTTAATTTATTAACACTACGTTAATCTGATCTTGGATTCAAATATTGCAAATACACTTTTTCGACAAGCAGAACTTTTTGTAAAAAAATTATTTTTGGCGTAAAATCAATAATAAAAATGTTTCTTCTCTTTTCAACTCAATCCGCGGACATACTGTATATATCGTAAACAGCGAATTCTAAAGTCGCGCTTGAGTTAGATAATATTTAAGTTACATCACGTCAAAGTACATAAAGAAAGCTACATTGTGGTTTTTCCTTTTTCCTACGACTATTTGGACAAACTGGGAAGCATTTTGAAGACATAGTCACAATTCGACTAAAAGTTAAATCTTTTTAGTTAAAATCTGGCTTGCTGTTTCTAATCTATAATGACTACTTTCTCTGAATATTTCAGCTCAATTTTTTGATATTTGACCGAGTTACACGCGATTGAATTTTTTCGTGTTTTTTTGTATATACATATACATAATAGGAGGGAGGATAAACAGAGTAGGGTGTACCTTAAACCAAAATGTTGCATGAACATTGATAATAAAAGGGTGCAAATCTCGTTCCATAACTCAAAGGGAAAATAAGAGAAAATAGTTTTTAAAGCCAAAAGTACTCCAAAAAAGGGTTAAAAATCACTTTTTTGCAAAAAAAGATTGTTGTCCCAAACGTTGGATGCGGAAAACTCAAGAATGTTGTAATTGTCACCAAAACAAACATTTTGTGCCGGGTCGCTAAGCTCTAACCGATATTTTCGCTAAAAATTTTACTTCACTCCACTATAATTTCTAACAAAATTGAATTATTGCGGCATAGTAAAAGAAAACGTGTGTAGTTGTGCTTAAATAAAGCGGTAAAGTCTTCTTAATGAACAAATACCTACGGTACCACCAGTTTTACTACACATTTTGTTAAAAAACATTTCTTTTGACACTACCGCATTATATGGCGTTTTATGCATTTGAAGTAATATTTTTTGTTCAAAAAAATAATACTACAATGTAATGATTTAATTAATTGGTTATTAACAAAAACGCTTTCCAATATTACATCTGTTTTCATTAACTTAAAGCATATACAATTTATCTTTATTTAAGCAATTGTAAAATCGGATTTAATATTATGTTCACGTACAAATTCTTTGCAAGCGGTTCTTAATCGAATTGTTCCTTTACATTTGTTCGAAAAAGGTATCATGTTTATTTGACCAAAAATTTACTCTGTGTTTGAATTCGTATCAAACTTCGTCATACATGACAGAATGACAAAGAAAAAATGTAAAATTGAATTTTATTGGTAAACACCTTTCACTCTTACCAATATAGACTGAAATAAAGTTAATTGATTGGAAACTCCTTACTATAAATTTTTTCTGTTAGATATTTTCTCAAGTATCTTAAACCTTCTTAGGAGTGTACAAGGGGCTTAGCTAACGTTTCGACAGGATTAGTCCAGTCTTTGTCAAGGCATCTGTATTATTAAAAGAACATAAATATAATCGATACATTCGGTAGTATATATAAAATTGTATATTAGTGTTTAAGATATTAGATAACGCTTACCTAACAATTAATGGATTACAACCTGAACAATTTTTTCCGTGGGTCCAGTTAAACAGTAAATAAATTAAACAACTACACGTCAATTAATTAATAAAATTTCTTTAATAATTTATAAAAGACACATTACTACTAGAACGAACATACGTAAAATGTTGCATAGAATGCGAAAATTGATAAATTTCTTATATGTAAAATGCGTGAATGTCATGGTCCAAAGTTGTTGTTGGAGTTATTTTTATTTGTTTATCTACGACCACTACTGGCTTGGAATCTATTATGGCGCATTTTACACGTACCAGTTGTGTAATGTGTACATCCTGTCCACCTTGCATGGAGCTCCGACACATTCAACTTAAATTGATTTAATATAGTATTTTGATCAAAGGAATGGAACACTAAACTGCAGCGTCCAAGTAAATTTTTTTGGTGCAGTTTTTTGGTGTTTTCCCGTTTGTTTAGTATTTTGAATAAATAGAATTCTGTGGAATCTCAATACAACGAATAAATTAACAAAAAAAAATTGGGGTTATGTTGGTTAGGGAATTTAACCACAGAAAAATAAACTATACAGAAACTACACTCGCAGATTTTTTTGTCATTTTATCAAACTCGCGCATCTCTCCACGCACATTATTAATATGGCCGATATAACTTCTTTGTTTATTAGTTATTTTTACAATACAGTTTTTTTAAAGTATGCATTGCCTGTATTAAATTTATAAGAACGTTACTTAAATTATTATGTACGCAAGTACATCTAGTAACCCTCAAGAAGCAAGGAAACGCCATGCGGTGTTTGGAAGTACCGGGAAGATTGTGTAAAACAATTACAACTTTTTTAAAAGTACGAATTCATGTAATACAGTAATTAGATAACCGTTTATATTTAATTGAATTCTTATAGGCAACTCATTGTCATTAATTGTACAAATGCAATCATCAACACCTAAACTTTCTTCTCAATCACTGATGATCATTAAAGGCGAGAAAACCATTGGATACTTGCGAAAGGAAACATCTTACTTAATATAACAATGAAACAACATGAAATGTGTATTTTACTTTGTTTGTACATGGTTCGATCACTAATTATTAAAAATCAGGACAACTAATTATATAATACTGGTTGATTCTCAAGATTATAGTTATGTACCTAGATGTAACGTATGTAAGTTATTTGCTTGTATCCAGTTGCGCACAACCTGCGAAGTATAGGGTCATCATATCCCGATAGTTAATTATCGAATGTTCCAAGAAAATATGTGTAAATAGTAAATGGAATCTACTAACGTAACGTTAAGTCGTTAATTATAGTTACATAACTCTCCTTTCATAAGATATAGTTCATATTAATATGCTTATTGTAAAGCTTCGTACACACCTGAACAACAAACCGAGGAACAAACAGAACAACGAACCGAACGGCAATCGGAACATTAATTTGGACGGTGCTACGTACGAATTTTAGAACAGATTCGCAAGTCCTGATTGTTCCACGAACGGTTTGCGGCGTTCCCGCAACTTGTCGGTTTTTCTCCGACATCAAAGAAAATGCGCGCGAATGCGTTTGCAGGTTTGGACGAATCTAAACAAAACGGCGAACAAACTTATGCGGGAGAATTAAATTATTTATTTTTGTCCTCCCTTTTGTGGGTTTGTTGTGTTTTAGGTAATATTATGGAGTTGACAGAAGAAAAATGTTTTAAATTAATCAGTGTTTAAGAATGCAAGAAAAAATGATGTCCCTATTAGCATCATTTGGGCGGGAAATTTCCAAAAAAAAAAAGCGAAGTAAATTATAATTTTTACTCTTCTTTGTGCGTAAAAATTTGGTTGGCACTATCTTCTTGTTTTCCGCAATTTTCTCTTCTCAATAATAAATATATATGAACTGAAAACTACTGAAAATAATTATGGAACAGCACAAACGTTCCGTTTGTTGCTCGGATTGTTCGTTGTTATGTTTGTTGCTCGGTTTGTTGTTCAGGTGTGTACGAAGCTTTACAACTTAAGCAACAATTTTTTGGCGAATAAAGATTAGTTTGTGATGTAATATTAGAAACACAAATTTATATCATATCAAATTTATGACAACTTAAAACCAAGAACGTGTATGTTATTGCTAAGAAATTATTAAGGAAAAAGCGCAATTGCAGTGTAAATATTTATAATTAGATATTTTCGAAAGTTTATAAGTCCTCTATTGTAATCTTAATACTTAAAAGAAAATCCTGTCCATTAGCATTATAAGGAAATGGCTTTTACTTTATGAATAAGTTTCAATAACAATAGAATATCCTTGCTTGTTTAATTTACTTCCTTTGAGTCATATTGCTCTAAGGGTTGTTACATTGGTCATTAGAAGTATGTAATAAATAAACAATTACCTACTGTTTGAGAAGGGTAGTGTGAACCAATAAATAAAGTAAGAAATGTAAATTCCATTTTAGTTTAAAATTTCAAGTGTTGTGAAAATGCCACCTCATCTCGGTGCTGATTTGAAAGCGCGGATTGTTTCGGAATTAGCGGCGGGCCGTAGCGTGCGTGAAATTTCACGTATGTTAGATATACCAAAAGCACCGTAGGGCATTACCGAGTAAAATGGAATCTTGAACACACTTTGAAAGAGCCATCGGAAGTGGTAGACCTAAAGTATCTACACGTGCTCAAGATCTCGAGTTGTTTCATTACGTAACAGAACAACCATTTGCTACATACTCCAGGGCTATAGCAGATACACATTTTCCCGGATGCCGTATAACTGCACAAAAAGATTAAAGGAGATGGGAATAAAGAAGTATAATGCTGCTGCGAAAGAAGTTCTCAGTGACGAAAATATGAGACGTCGTCTGGAATTTGCAAGGCGATATGTGAACGAACCTTTGGAATTTTGGAATCGAGTGACGAAAAAACGTTCAATAGCCGCAACGATGGACCACTAAAAGTTTTTAGAATGGAAGGAACTCGTTACGAAAATAATCACATATGTCCTAAAAACGAAGTGGTTATTTTTCTGTGAATGTGTGGGGTTGGGTTAGCGCGCGGGGTCCAGGAGTTTGTTGGGCTATCGATGGACGTCTTGATTCTGCTGCGTATTTAGATATTTTGGAAACTATTATGAAACCTTCAGTCGAAGTGTTTTATTCAGACGAAGATTATATTTTCCAACAAGTAAGTATTCTTATTTCACTATACTTTCTCCAAAAATAGTTCGGGATCTGTTGAATTAACATTTTCATAATGTATTTTTGTTGTTAAAGGACAACGCCCCTATTCATACTTCGCGGGTTGAAAATAACTTGGAGCTGTTACCCTGGCCAGCAAAAGCCCAGATTTTAACATTATCGAAAATGTTTGGGCTCGAATACTTGCTGTTATCCGAAGACAACAAGGGCCAAATTTTATACCAGTAAACCGTAATGCACTAATTGCAGCCATTGATACCGCATGGGAAACGATTAATATTAATTATATTGATACCTTGATAGCGTCAATGAGCAGACGCCTCCAAGAATGTATCAATAATAATGGAGGTCACACCCATTATTGATTTCTTATATTTATTTATATAGTAATACCTTTATTTAAAAAAAAGTTTTCATTTAATTTTAAACTATAACTTGGTATCTTAATTATAATTATGTAATAAATTCTTGTCAAAAAACTAAATATATACGTTAACAATAAGAATGAAACGTCATAAAATATACATTTTGTAAGGACTAAATATTATGAATAGAGAGTTTAATGATTTTTTTTAATAACTTACAATAATTAGTAGGTTAGATTTATTTAAAAATAAGTAATAATCAGTCAACCCAAATAACCATGTTTAGTTTTTGATTTAATTTAAAAGTTATTGCTTGTAGACGTTTTTAAATCAAAATTATTTCTAATTTTATTTTGTAAACATTTCCTAAACAAAATTTTGATTCGATAATTAATCGAGCTATGGTGTTTAATTAGCGATACCTTCAAATATATTCTTTAAAGAAAAAATTAAGTAAGCAACGTAAATTACCTATTTTCTAAAACGTGCTTAGTGTAATGATTCATTCTACAGTCCTTCTATAAGATAACCCCTGCTGAGACTACCTGCTGTTAGAATTGTAAATGATACCCTTAAGCCCGCTTCACAATGTGCAAACTTTGTTTACAGAAATTGTGGTGTCCAAGTTTTAAATTTCATAAGTGTACCTACATACATGCTTGACCCCATATTCGTAAAGGAAGTGGCAATGAGAGATGTTATTTTGAACTAATATTGCAAAACTAGTTAGAATTTGAAAGTATTTGTGAGAAGGAACGGGAAGAAGTTTTTCGAAGAGGACTACATAAATAAGAAACATAATAGACAACTTGTTTTATCCTTATCCTTATTTTTTGTATTAACCATAAATCGTGCAATATCAATTACAAACAATCTTGATACATATTTTCAAAAAAAAATGACGTCGAGATTGTTACTGCAAATGCAACGCGTTAATAGTTGTCGAACAACTTTTGCAGTGAAGTAACGGTCACTTCAACTGATTAGTATTAGTAGTTCAAATAATAAGCAAATGGTGAAGATGACTTTATGGCAATGAAAATTGCATCAATATTACCTAGTTGAAAAATCAGAAAAATACAGATTTCTTTTTATATAGGACTATTATTATTATTATTATTATTATTATTTCCCTCTGTTGTATTAATGTGTGATTGTAATATTGTACAAATTTTGTTTTATTTTGTGTGTTTCTTTGGGTTAAATAAGTAATTATGTGAGTTTCATATAATTTTTTAACCTTAATTTACAAAAAAATTTACTAAAACAAAATAAATACATATAATATCATGCAGACATGATATAAGTAAACAAATAATTTTGGCCGCGTAAATATTTAATGTTGACCTATATGGTTGCCTTACATGAGCTAATTTGTATTTGAACCGTCTGTGCTGTGATAATTTGTTTAAGCAATAACAACAATTGCTTTACGAGCTCGAACTACGAACGTCGCGTTACTTTCGCTCAGTACATACTAACGCCGCACTGCATAAAGACGCCGTCTGTGATACTTTGTTTAAGCAATAACAACAAATAAAATATAGTTTATGTTACGTTGTATTGAGAAAGAGTCTATTGAGCAGGTTTAAAATTGTAAAACGTTTTTATTTATAATTACAATGACATTACGTTACATTAAAACATAATCGACAGCACACTATATGTTTTTAAAACAACAGCAATACAACTTTGAACGTAGCTAATTTAATATTTCTAACACGCTCCCTTAATTTTCACACCCTAAAATAAATAACATTAGTTTCGAAGACCTATTTCCTTTGTACAATATAAATGTTTCGCTGCTGGCAAGGGTTTAGTGAGTCCATCAGCAATCATTTTTTTCATTTGGGAGATAAATAACTTCAAAAAAAAAATCACGAAATGCTTCACTTATAAAGCGAAGTCTTGTACCAATATGTTAGGTTTTAGAGTGAAAAATTGAGGGCCAATAGCTCAGTGCATTTAGGAATTGACCCACCATTTAGGTATACATTTTTTCTCCTACCCCCTGTTTGAAAGGGTTTTTCCCGGTTACTTTAACTCGAAGTTTGCGCACCCCTAAAACAAACCCTTTTGTCGCCATCATAGATTTGGTGTTTTTTTGGAATTTTTATATCTCGTTTTTTGATTATCGCACAGTCATAAACTTGGTGCTTTTGGATTTGTTTTGAGTTATGACAAAAAGCTGTGCCTTTAACGGGAAAAAAGTTATTGCTCTTTAAAGTCGACAGAACGGCTTAAAAAAAATTTTCCTTATCGGCTCCTATTTTTTTTCCAGTCCATTTGACGCTTTTTTGTAACTGAACTTTATTAAAGATAAAGTAATTTCTAGTATTTTCAAAAAAAAATTATCCTGATACAACCATTTGTCGCCTGTCAGTCTACGCGCAAAGTTGCTACGTTCTGGGTGGGATTTTGAAATACGCTAAATAGCGCTCGCGCTCCGCGCTGCATTTTGTTGAAATATGGGTTGTCGTTATGTGTTAAAATATACTATTATTATACATGATACATTGTTTAAATATACCTATTTGTTTAATAAAAAGTTTGATGGAGCGGATTTTTATTTAAAAAAGAACGTTTCGATGGGTTTAATGATGACTTTATTCTTTCCAAATATTATTCAATTACAATATTGATATTTGTTACTAATGTATTAGTACAGTAAGAAATTACTTTTTTTGAAAGCAGAACTGTGTTTGTATTGAAACAATTAATATATCGACGGGTTTAACCTTTATAAAGAAATTTTTTTCTCTTTTTTCCAAACTCAATTCCGCATACCCTTGAGGTTGAGTTTACGACGCGTTTTTTTTTCATGTGGTTTCCCGATAGATCTACTCCACAGTTTCCACTTTTTCTTTAGTGGATTTCTCACCCCTTACATAATATTGATAGCAATCGTCATTTTCATTCTCACTTATCAATGAAGCGGTTGATCTTGCTAAAGGTACCATTGTTGAAAGTTCGTCATCAACATCGTCGTCTTCGTCATTCGAGTTCTCTACATCTTTTTTTGCGGTCGTGCAGGTTTCTCCACAGCAAATCTTGCATAAAACAGAACATTTCATACCTGATTTTTGACATCCACAAGCCCTGCTGCAGGTGGTTGTACATCCACAGAATACAAAGTTCAAAAGTAGACGTGGTATCGGTTCCTGATCGGTTGTCATTGGTTCCAAGTGCATTTATCTTTGTTTGTAATATTGAACTTGTTGAACACTCTTAATAGTAATTTAACAGATAAGTGTGAGAGTTATATTTTAACGCGTGAGCGAAGCGAGCGCGTTAATATTTGAGATTGTTAATCGCCGTTTAATTCAAGAGTTAGTTACACAACCGTCGACCGTACATTATAATTTTAATAAAATTATAATTTAATAATTTTAGAAAAGATATGCTCACCTTTAGAAAGTACCGTTTTGTGAACTCACCACAATTCTTTAATTGTATAACATAACTTAACTTTATTGTTTTTACTTTTTTGTGAGCTTTGTATTTGATCATTCTTTGCCTTATCGTCTTCTGTATGGCTATTTGACAACAGTATTTTAATTAAGGTCACTAAGTGATGGAAAATTGAGATACTGAATTCCAATTGTTGTGTCGAAATACAATAGTTTTCATCACAGCAAAACAAAGTGTATAAATCTTTTTTGTGAGAACGGATTGGTGCTTATTAATAGTGATGCAGCTACAAAGACCGAACCAGAAATGGTTGACAATGTTTGATAAATGGTACAAGAAGCCCAAGTACATCTCTACGTTGATTGTGAACAAGTTGAACTTTTGATAATGACTTGCCACATTATACCAATCAAAGATATTCATTCATATCGCTATTGTGTACAAGTGGTCTACCAACTTATTGAGACAGGATTGATTATCCTGCATGTGTTCCAGCCTAAGATTCTTTAACGATTAAGCTTGATTTCACTTTAATGTTATTTTACACAACATGCGCATGTAGAATTTATAAAAACAAACATTTTCTCTAAAGTGATTTCACTACACCTCCACAAAAGATATTTTTAAGAGTCGGAATGTTTATTGGGCCATTCCTTTTTTATAGTTTTTATTTTCTCTTACAACCCTGCTTAAAGAATTTAACTTTTGAACAATGAGTAAACAATATTGAAGAACTGCGTAAGACAATAGTTTGTAAAATAGATGAGCTGAACACCCTTAAATGTTATTAATTGTTATCATTGGAATGTTGTGTACAGTACAAAAATGTTTCAAAGTTTATGTAAACAAATTGAAGATTTATTACAACTGTAAATTAATGTTATTAAAATTTGCTTAAAATTGCTACTTTAGGTGTTACACATGTATGCTTAGTTGCCTATACTAAAATGGTTCATTAATAGAAAATCTTTCATTAATAAGGGTCATTAATAAGCGATTCTGTTTACGTTAATGTAAGTCAAAATAGCAACGTTATTATCCTGCGTACAGTGTAAAAATGTCTCAAAATTTGAACAAATTCAGTATTTAATGAAATTGTAGATTAATGTCGATTTGTTATTATTAAAATTTGCTTTGCTACAAATTACGACAGCGTTTTATTTACGTTTTCATCTTGAATTTCATTAAAAGATATTGGCGAAATAGCAACTTGGTTTACTGAAATGTATGTTTAGTTGCCCATACCAAAATCGTTTATTAATAGGTCAGTAGAATATTACTCAAAAGGGTGACAGTAATAAAAAACTTTTCCTACAAAAGTATCTTATTATTTAAAGATCTTTTCAACGATACCACATTTGACATATGGTGCCATTTAAAATTCTTAAGTTTAGAGCCATCTACTTGGAATCCCAACTTTTCCGGGAAATAATAATATCACCATTCGATTCTTTACGACGTTTTTTATGATAAATTTTTTTGACGCAACTCTCTAACGACTAACCGTTTTTGAAAAAAAATTACTGATACGGGTAGTCTCATTCACCCTGTATAATAACTATCGATTATTATTATTATGTGAGTTTAGTGTTGAACTGCTAATAATTGATAGTGTCTATAAATACCGGCAGGAATAAGGTTCTTAATAAGATATACACATACTATATCAAATTGTAACTTAGTCAACCAAAACAAGAAAACCTTCGACAATAGCAATATTCAGTTACAAATTTGTGCGAGTTGTTATAAAACGTTTGAAAGGTGAAAACGTGAGTATAATACCAATGAAAGTAAATTGCAGAATACTGATAGAGCATTCAAGTTGCTAATACACACTTCAATTTCAACTTAATTTATTATTTGATTAACTTTGTACTCGTGAGTTAATGAGTGAATTCAATTTCAAAATTTTAATTTACACATCATTAACAAAAAGTAGATTGAAAGTAATAATTGATTAAGGCTACGTGTAAGCGTGTAATGAATTGATAAATGTCATAGTTAATAACGCCCAAGTATTAATACTCTGAATAGAGACAAATTATTACATACTTACGGTAATGACCCCAATATGTTGATGGAATACAAATCATATAAAAAAAGCCAAACCGTATTTTATTTCTTTTCATATGTTTCAGACGAGTTATGATTCGATTTTAGAACTTTCAGGTCAATTTAAGGTTGTATAGATTTCTTAGTTTATACGCCTAAGTATGCCGGAACACACTTTGGCATTTAAACAACTGTCTCAAATATTTGTACAGTTGTAACCTATCCTTCGAAACAACTTGATAGCTTTGAAATAAGATTAGAACTTTTAAAAGGAAAAGTGACCTTCTGTATAACAAACAAATGGGTTTGCAGACTCAACCTACAAAAATATGCACCTATTTGTAAATCATATAAAAGCACTCGTCATTATTTAAGTACCTAAGTATAAAAATCTACGAAGACATCAGAACTTTATTTTTATTGCAAACCTGTACATATGGAAAAGTTTAATGCGGCGACCATATAAAACAATATTTTTTGTAAGTGTCAGTCATTCCATAAGAGCATAAAATAATTTTAAGTTGAATCATAAGAACGTCAATTGGTTTTGTTCAAGAACAACAAAATTTTATTAACCCAAATTAACGCAGCCGTTGTTAAATTTATAAAAATTAAACTTGTTGAAATAAATTCTACAAAAATTCAATTAATTAAACCTAATCAACAAACAAAATCCTGTGTTCACAAAATAATCGTTATCCCAAAAACGAGTTAAACAAAAACTTTAAAATACCCTAGTAATTTAGAGATCCTTGATGAATACAAAAAATACAAAAGTAGATTAATGTAATAAAAAAAAACTAAGGTAAAGTATTTTAGGAAAGAAATTGAATAAAAAGTAAGCGAAAATAAGTTGCTTTTTAAACAAAAATGGTTCAAACAAAAGCTATAGACAATTAATTTTCCAACAATTTTTTTTCCTTTAACTTTTTTGTATTAGTGGAGATATTGTTACAACAATTAGTGTCACGTGATTGTTATACCTCACTAATTACTTATCGGACCAAAAAATAGTATAAACAAAAGTTGTGTATAATTAAATTCCAAACAACTTTTATTTGAAACAAAAATGTGTAAAATGAATATTTTCTTAAAAATTGAAAAATCTGTGTAGATTAGCACCCCTTTTGGCTACATAGATTATGCCCAAAATCTGATCAGATCTGGAGAATTATCAATAAGATCCATTAAAATGTTTAAAAAAAAACGGACGGGTGGTTTTTTTGATATCTTTTTCACATACGCACGTGCAGCTGGCCGACTTCATTATAACATACTAACTCTAATTCGTCGAAAAAACTAAACTTAGTCAAAAAGTTAGAAACTTTAATATTGAAAATTTTCGCATGATAAGATGTTGTAACTTTGGATATCTTATTATTAAAAAGCAAATACACAAAAACACTAATTGCATACCTACTTAATAAATTAATAGTTACTGGCATTTTTCCAAATGCATTTAAAGAAGCTGTAATTAAACTATATTTCAAAATGACAATAAACTCGATATAAACTTCTATTTACTACACATCTCCACACAGGTCGTTTATAAATGGCCGAAATGGCCGACGCGGATGCGGATGCTAATAAATGTGCGGGCCTTTGCGAAGGTTTAGTCGCGAAAAAAACGATATGTGAATTGTGTGAGCAACCCTGTCACCCAAACCAAAAGTGCAAGTCATGCAAGTGTTTGTGGTAAAATTGAGGATACCTTGGATAATAATGATGCAGGTAATAAACCTTGTCTTAATATTCATGAAGATATTTTCAATACTCACTCTAATATGAGTTTGGAAACGTGTTTAATGGAAAACAAATACTTAAAAACGGTGCTCTCGCACAAAAATTACATAATTAAATCACTAGAAAACCAAATTTGTTTACTTCAAAATAACTTGAAATTGTACAATAAATGTGATGGTATCACAAATAACGATACTACGTTACAAACATCTGGATCGTATGCATCAGCTGTTGCAAATGTACGAGGTCCAAATGTAAAACTGAAGCACAATAATAGTCAGCAATTAAAAGAAACACAGTCTAAAAACTCAAATTTACTTGTGCAAAATTAGAAGATACACAAAGTAAAGTAATGAGTAATTTAATACATATAAACCAGGATGTATCAACACAAAAACTGATAGATCAATTAAAAATGTTCAATTACTAACGAAACAATTAAAATCTATTGAAAATGAGGCTACTGATTCAACAATTTCAAAAAGTCAAAGTCAAAGATGAAACAATTGCTATAAAAATCTTAAATTTTCAAATAACATCAATTTTCTGCAGGAGTAAAGGATATGGTGGATCAATGATAATGGATTCATCAAATCAGCACTTAAAAGATAAGGCGATTGAGTTAGGAACACATGCAGCTGAAGAAAAAAGTTTGTGAACTGTCAGCAGTTAAATATCCTAACAATGTTTTAGTGCTTAATATTTACAGATCCCCGAATAGTGATTTTGATAAATTTTTGAGTTCAGTTAATAAAGTATTGAGTAAATGTGACTTTGTATATAATAAAATTATAATAGGAGAAGACTTTAATGTTTCTTTTAATAAATCGGATGTAAAAGTTAATGATCTATGAAAAATGCCAACAGTTAATTGTAACGACATGTGTGCGTTTAACGTGCATATCGCTATCTAAGCAACAGCTTTAATGCTTGAAACGCACGAGTGTCGATAAAGCCAAGTACAAAACTTGTACAAAAGCATAACACGCAACGAAAGAACACCTGATGCCGCATTTCGCTCTTATTACGAGCTCATCAGAGGTGTATACTTAAGTGCGGTATACAACTGTACAAGACAGCGGTTGGTCTTTTAAACTCTCGTGGAGCAATGAACATAAGCAAAATGTGTGTCTTGCGACATCTCGTGTAAAAGCATTGACACGTATGATTAGTATAAACTAAGAAAAATGCCAACAGTTAATTGTAACGACATGTGTGCGTTTAACGTGCATATCGCTATCTAAGCAACAGCTTTAATGCTTGAAACGCACGAGTGTCGATAAAGCCAAGTAAAAACTTGTACAGAAGCATAACACGCAACGAAAGAACACCTGATGCCGCATTTCGCTCTTATTATGAGCTCATCAGAGGTGTATACTTAAGTGCGGTATACAACTGTACAATACGGCGGTTGGTCTTTTAAACTCTCGTGGAGCAATGAACATAAGCAAAATGTGTGTCTTGGGACATCTCGTGTAATAGCATTGACACGTATGATTAGTATAAACTAAGAAAAATGCCAACAGTTAATTGTAACGACATGTGTGCGTTTAACGTGCTTTATCGACACTCGTGCGTTTCAAGCACTAAAACTGTTGCTTAGATAGCGATATGCACGTTAAACGCACACATGTCGTTACAATTAACTGTTGGCATTTTTCTTAGTTTATACTAATCATACGTGTCAATGCATTTACACGAGATGTCGCAAGACACACATTTTGCTTAATGATCTATGTGGACTTATGACAAGCTATGGTACTAAAAGCGGTCATTAATTTTAATACGCGCTCGTTAAACTGTATTGACAATGTTTTTACCAATATCCACGCGTACAACTGTTATCCAGTAGAAACGGGTTTTTCTGATCATAAAGGGATTATTTTTGAGTATGAATCATCGACAATGCAATTTTCATCGTTAAAACCCACTGTGTCTACACCAATTACTAAGTTTGGGAAATACAATTTTTTTAGAATTATCAGGGACATTAATTGGAATTTCGTTTATAAAGATGATATAGATGCTAATACTAAATGTAGTATTTTCCAGAATATTCTTCAATCTACTTTTGAAATCTGTTTCCCAATCATAAACAAGAGATCAGTATCTAAAAGTTCTACTAATACTTGGTTCACTGAGAAGCTAAGAAGAATGAGATCTGAAATGCAGTTAATAAACGAAATGTTTAATAATAATAACTCTAATAAAGAGCCCCATAGGTTAAAATTAAGTCTTAGAAAGAAGTACCAACAAGAAATTCGTATTGCTAAAATTAGTGCAAATGATAATTTTGTAAAAACATCTACTAATCAGATTAAAGCTATGTGGACACTGATTAATAATAAGAAACCGTATAAACGCCAACGAAGTAATACTGGATCTATTAGTGCTGAGGATTTTAATAATCATTTCTTAAGCGTCCCTAGTACCACTATTACGAATAGTAGTGTATCAATTCCAGTTGCTAAATCGTATATAGTAAGTGACATTAATATTAATTCTACATTAAATTTTGAGTTTAAGCCAATTTCACCAATTTATTTAAGAGATGTTATTAAAAATTTAAAAAAAACAAATGCCAAGGATATGTATGGATTAACTTCTAATCTTATCCTAATAATCTTGGATGTTATAGTTATTCCCCTAACAAAAATTATAAACAATTGTATTACAGAAGGAGTTTTCCCAGATTGTTTAAAATTAGCAAAAATAATTCCGATTTATAAAAATGGTGATACTAATAATAAAAATAATTATAGACCAATAGCATTGTTACCAATTATATCTAAAGTTTTTGAAAAAGTATTATCTGTACAACTTGCAACTTACTTTGAAAAAATAATTTATTATACCAACATCAGTATGCTTACCGAACTAAAAGTCTACTACTGATGCACTTTTATGCTTTCTTGATCAGTGTTGTGATGCGCTGAATAATGAAGAATACTTATTAGCTTTGACTTTAGATTTAAGTAAGGCGTTTGATTGTGTGTGCCCGTTATTACTGTTAAGTAAGCTATATTCCTATAACATTAAACCTATTGCCTGTAGAATGTTAATGTCTTACCTTACAAATAGACAACAATGTGTGAATGTAGGTGTGGATATATCAAATTTTAAATATAATAATGTAGGTGTTCCTCAAGGATCGATATTGGGACCTTTACTATTTATTGTTTTATAAATGATTTTCCTCGAATTGAAAACAACACTACTACAATTTTATATGCAGATGATTCAACCATTCTGCAACGTGGATCAACAATGCACGATATACTTATTGAATCTAAACAATTATGGGTTAAAGCAGAAAACTGGTTTTATAAAAACAAATTAAATCTTAATAATGACAAAACTGTAAAAACTATATTTAGTCTTAAGAATATTAATCAATCTACAGATTTTTCCAATAAATTTAATTTTTTGGGGTTTTGTGTAGATTCTAAGCTACTATGGCATGACCACGGAAATTTGCTTTCCAAAAATTAAATAAATCAATCTACTTAATAAGGAACTTAAATTGTTGTGTTTCTCAATTTATACTAATCAAATCATACTATGCATATTTTCATTGCCATTTGCAATACGGCATATTGGGTTGGGGTCATTCTGCTATTAGGCATAGAATCTTTGCATTACAACGCAGAGTCCTTAGAATAATATGTAATATTGGTTATGCGGAAGATTGCAAAACACATTTTAAAAATTTGAAAATACTACATTTCCATGTTTATATATATACAATTGTCTACTCTATCTTAAGAAAAATGAGCATAATTTTGGAACACACATGGATAAGCATAATTACTTAACTAGAGCAAGATATGACGTCTACATTAAGTCAATTCGTTTAAGTCGATTGCAAAGTGGTGTTAATTACTGGGCAATTAAATTTTACAATGCTCTACCTGTAGATATTAGACAATTGCAATACGTTACTTTTAAAAATAAAATAAAATGTGTCTTGCAAACAAATGCGTACTATTCTATAGAAGAATACCTAATTTTGACTTGTGTAAACCGTTTTAGGTAATCACAAATAAAACATTATTATTATTATTATTATTATTATTATTAACTTTACAAAAAAAGTTGAGGGGAAAAAGTTGTTGGAAATTCTATTGTCTATAGCTTTTGTTTGGACTATTTTTTTCTTAAACGCAATTTTATTTTCGCTTAAAGGGGCGATGTGGAGTTCTCGGTAAACGCTTGTTTTTCTTAATTTTAATTTAAACCATTACATGTGCAACATTTAACTTTCGCTACATACACTATATAAATAGTTCCACAGATCACAAAATGGGGTATAATTTGATTCTACTATTTTGTAATAAAACGCCATATTTATGGTAAAAAAACGTTAAAAACAAATGTCAGGAAAAATTTGGCCAAACTCAAGAAAATTTGGTAACAAAATAATTTGGAGTATTCTATATACAAATTTGCCGAGAAAAAATATTATGATGGTAATATTGGCGGAGCCATTCGTTTGCTCACATCTTTTCACGTATTTGTTACAAATAACTCTGATTCGTTAGTTTAACTAAAGGATAAACATCCTCCTCCATCAAGAAGTTTAAATCTATTTCTACCTCCAAATAAAACTTTTGATTAGGTACTTGATGTTTCTAAAGATCAGGTTTTGAAAGCCATAATGTCGTTTCCAAATGATTCTTCTTTCCAAACCTACTGTATTTCCTTTCTATTTCTATTACATAACAACAATTGATCTAATAAAGAAATCTGTTACTTTCGTTATATTTTTAGAATACACACATTGATAACGCTATAAAATGTTTAAATTGCATCACTAATTGCACACTCCCCAAGAAAGACTGGCTAGTCAAACCAAATAACTCAATTATTAATTTCCTGAAAGTCAAACTTTTAAAGTTAAAAGTTGGTAAATTGTTAGTAATCAATTTTTTCCTGAAAGAACATTCTAAATCAATGTTCGGAAAGGTGGTGATTCCTCTTTATTTTTATGCTGTAATCGTTTGTTTGGCCGAAGAAATATCAACGGACACTTCTATTGGAGGATAAGACTTGACGTAGAATCCATAAATGTAATAATATATAAGGTGTTGGCCACTTTTCATTAATTAACGCTAATCTACCGCCATCTTCAACATGGAATTCAATACCAACAAACATAACCTATAGTATTACATACAAAACACAAACTAAAGTAGCAGTACTTACCATCGATGATTTATACATTTACACAAAAATGCAGTCTCCGTTGGTATTCACAGGTTGTAAATTGTAGTTATAGTCGTAGTTAGAAATACAGTCACTCTAATTAAAGACCGTTGATTAGTCATTTAACCAATGGTATCAGAATTCTGTACAATGATAACAGTTCAAAGCTCATCATAGTCGGGTAATTCGTTTAAACTACTAACAAGTATCAAGTGTTACATCATAACTTACCTAGTCTCCCTTGAAATTGAAAAAAAAAACGGTTTTCTGGTTTGAATTCAAATCAAACATGAAAGAAAACATATGACGTGTTTTCAACGTCTTAATGAAACCACTTTTCACTTAATAACGTTGTTGAAAGTTTTAACAAAATATAATTTGTGTCAAATATATAAAATTATACAGAAAAATAAGATAAACAATAAAATTATTATTTTAATTTTTTATTACGTCTACAGTCCACCAAAGTCACATAAATTCAACGTCGTTTCTACGTTATTCGACGTCTGTGTGCTGGCTAGAAACTCGTTTAGCGTTTAGCAGCAGCTAGTACTTCAATGTCAGCATCAAAAAAGAGGTACCTATACGTTTAAAAATTCTCCAATTTTTTCTTCGATCATCTTTCTTCTAAGGCACATTACAAATTTCAAGATTTGATCTTGAGTATTGTTCATGTTCGTCAACCTTAGTTTTGAATTTTTTTTTATGTTTTTTTTCAATTACTGATAGTTTAGCAGAGGAGAAATCAATGGATTAGTTTTTATTTTGAACAGTACAGCAAACATTTCGTTCTACAGAGTTTCTAATGTAATAGACTGCGGCGGGTGAGGATGCTCCAAGGAGGAGTCGAGATCATAGTTTCTGACGTTGATAGAAAAGGCAAAATAATTACATCAAGGAGTGTCATCTACGTATCACTCTCCGAATTGATTTTAGTTACACATGGTTATTTGCGATATACAGAGTGACCTACTAGAAAACAAAACATTATACAGCGTCATCCCCAAAGTCCGCACCAAATGGAAAACTTATTTATTATGGGTTTTTCGATAAAAAGTTATTCTTTATAAAAGTTTGTGCATCTCCTAAAACTAAAAATGCACCAACAAAATGTAGCGAAAGACGCGTAATATACGAAGTGCATTCGAAAATTTGATTTTGAGTCAAGAGTAAAGTGCCCTTATTTCAGTAAATATAAAAAAAAATTATTTGAAAAAGTTGTTCATCATTAAAAACTACATCAAGATTTGAAGTCATGGCCATCTACGAAAAATTTGAATTTTTTCCAATTTTTTTTAAATGGAGGCTATAAGAAAAAAGATTGGCTTTAAATGATAATTAAACGATATTTTGTATACAACACTTTATTTAAAAAAGCTTGTAATTTACAAATTGTCCAATTATTGTGCTAATTATAGTCAATTTTTTTATTCATTAGAAAAAACTTCAACTTTTTGATGCAAAGTTCTTTTAATTTTTGTTGACACCAAAAATTGCTCAAAACAAGTCAGTATCTTAACAAAAATATCATTTTCAATAATATTGAGGCACTAAACATCGAAATTAAATTATGATCTCCATCCCGCAACAGACACAGTTCGGTTCTTCTTAAAATTTTTCCTAGATGACCATGACTTCAAATCTTGATGTTTTTTTTAAATGAAGAACAACTTTTTAAAATAAATATTTGATATTTACTGAAATAAGGGCACTTTACTCTAAACTCAAAATCAAATTTTGGAATGTATCTCGTATATTACGCGTGTTTCGCCACATTGTGCATTTTTAACTTTAAAGAATGCACAAACTTTTATGAAGAATAACTTTTTATCGAAAAACCCATAATAAAGAAGTTTCCCATTTGGTGCGGACTTTAGGGATGAGACTGTATAATAATAATAATAATAATGACTTTATTCTACCACTACGTTTCTTTCACTACATAAAGCTAAATAAAAACAGAATGTATTGTACACGGTTATTCACTATAAATTACCCACTCTTTATTATCGTTATTATTACTTGTAGAAAGAAAAGTTATATATGAAAGTTGTATGGTTCTAACTGAATTTTCTTAAAATGCTATCAATAGTTCGCCGTTTACAGGGCGAAACATAAATATGATGTATTCTTTAAATGTAACGCTCTGTATATTATTACAGTTTTAAAGAGATTTTTATTCTGATTTCAAAATATATTGTATGTTGTCTTTATCTTTAGCCGTTATTGAGTTATTAATGGTAGAATAACACACTTACTTAATTAACATTGTCAAAGTAAGCCATGTAAATGACAAATGTTGTGTTTGATAATTGACATTTCATTAATTAAATTACTTAAATGGTTTATAATGAACCAGAAAAACTCCGTATACTACGAGCAAGAATAACGATAACAAGGGGTGGGTAATTTATAGTGAATAACCCTGTACAGTTCAGCTTCACAGGTATACTGCAGCTGCTCTACCATTGTACCGTTATACATTTTATACATTTTCAAAGTAGTAAAATTAAAATTAATTATAATAATAACATAAATACAAAAAAAAATACTAGAATATTCCAATACATATTTTAGTTATACAGAGTGAGCCATTAGTTCGAGCACGGGCGATATCTCGGAAAATATTGGGTAGTAGAAAAAAACATTTCTAATAAAAGTAGTGCAGATTGATAAACAGCACATTTTAAAATAATTTTTCTTTATACAGAGTGTATCATAAAAACGCGACATTAAAAGTTGTTTCTTAAATAAAACTACCTATTTTACATTGTCAATTTGGATTTCTTCTGCAATTCTAACCTTACTTTATGTATCATACAGAGTGTCTAAAATGGACAGTTTTCGTAGAAAATAAATAACTCAGTTATCCTGAAATTTATCCAACTACGATTTTGCAGCTTTAATCAATTATTTAAGTTGAACTCCCTAAATTCATGGATAATTTAATTTTTCAAATGGCACCACGTAGTTTTTTATGTGCCGTTAAACGTAATTTTATAAGGTTTCTAATGATAAGGTTGTAGGTAATAACTCTTACGCAAAATTCTATTAAATTTCGTACACTTTGTAAAATATTGTATAGTTTTAATACTGGTATCCTCGTTATTAATCATGACAGTTTGGCTCCTAGAGAAACTTTAAAATGAAAAGTAAGACCGTCGTTGAAGGAAACTTTAACGTAAATCTCTTATAAAAGTGTAGTTAAAAAACAAAGTTTTGTGACGTGTTTTCCACATCCAATTTTCGCCCCAGTATCAATAATCTTACAAGACACTTAGGAGAACATGCATCGACAATTTTTTTGTAACTTCTGCGTTGATTCTTATTAGAAGGTGATGTAATAAACTCAAATATATCTGACTAGTTTAATTAAAAACTGTCATTTATGTCCAAATTAGATAAAAACAAGCGCTTACCGCAGAACTCCACAACGCACCAATACTAATAAACGTCAAAGAACGAAGAAAACTTTGGACATGTAAAAAAATAAATGTTTTTGTAATTATTTTAAGATTTGAGAAATGCATGAAAGTTTATAATAGATTATGCCTAAATCTAATTAGATCTGCACTATTGTACTTATATAAAACTTGTAAACAAAGTTTTATCAAAATCTATACGACGGTTTTTCGGTCATTTTATTTATAAGATGTGGAATAAAGATCAGATACATACGTTGTAGAAAAAATTCACATTTATTAACAAAAGGTGTACCACGAAGCAATTTGTAAAATCGAAGTAAACATTTCAGTATCGTCCAACAATAGTTAAATAAATTTAACTGCTAAGCCGTTATACGAACGCTACCTACGAGAGTATGACGGACAAAATGTTATTGCGCACTGAAGTTCCTTAATGCGAGTGGAAAATTCTCATTCTCACAAACCGAATATAAAATTGCGTTTTAGAAGAAAATGGTTCAAACAATAGAATTTCCAACAACTTTTTTGTGTAATTGATTATGGTGGAGATATTGTTACAATGATTAGTGTCGCTTGATTGTTATATCTCAGTAATTACTTATTGGATCAAAAAATATTTTAAACAAAAGTTATGTATAATTAAATTACAAGCAAATTTTTTTGAAAAAGAAATGTATAAAATGAATATTCTTCTAAATATTTAAAAAATTGAAAAATCTGTGTAAGTTAAAGGTCCTTTTGGCTACATAGATTTTGCCTAAAATATAATCGGAACTGCGGAATTATAAACAAGGCTATGTAGAAAGTTTCATAAAAATCGGACGAGTAGTTTTTTTTGATATCTTTTATTATTATAACGTACTAACTCTAATTCGTTGGATAAAATGAAAAAAAGAAGTGTTAAAATTTTCGGTTTAGAAACCGTCGCATAAAACTCAATATTTTATTTATAAAACGAATTAGAAATACGGTATACCGTGTGTCACGGGAAATTTGAAAAGTCCAATTTATATGTCCCCAAAGTGTTTTTAGGTTATTTTCACTATCAAAACACTTAACAGTGTGTACTAGAAAACGTTTTGCGTAATAATTTCTAAAATTTAATCAAAATACTTTGACTAACATTTAAACTGTTTAAAATGAAACAGAGGGTGTCAACTATAGCTAATAAATGTTGCGGCATCTAGTGTCGTCTTGTGCTATCGTAACACGCACGAAAATTAATCTCCATTTGCATTGTACGACATCGGTCGACAAAGTTGCTTTAATGCTATTATTAGTTATTTTTGTTAGCAACTCATTTAGAACTTAAATATTTGTAGCAACTAATTATCCAACATCAAATTCAAATCAGCAACTAACATTAAAAGAGTAGTTCACTCTTGTCCGTTTGCACGCTGACAAGTGTTGTGCCATTCTTTCACCTTATTTAATAAAAAAAAGTGTGAGACATATTTATTTAGTGAGCAACTAATTCGCAACTGTTGTACCAGTATTTTCATATTGTTATATTACGACATTTTTAAGTTTCTTTATATTTACATAAATAGAAAAATTATAAAGCTACGACGTGTTGTCTTAATTTTTCATTACGACGATCGGTGGAGTTTTGTTGGCGGATGAAACAAGACGAGCACGGAGTTAGTCGTTTTTGTGGTATCGAACGGAGTGATGCATGTGTTTGATCTACTACGATGTAAAGTGAATTTGATATGCATTAGATATTACGTTTGATATTTTAATAGCATTGCTATTGGTAATTTGTATTGTGATTACGTGTCTCGTAAGTGATGAGACGTAGGTGCTTTATGGCACTATGGCCCATACGCATCAAGCGTGATTGACTTGTAGGTTTACGGGCCCCTACATGCCGCTTGAGTGACAAGAATTGGCGTTGTTTTCATTTCTTTGAGCTCTGGTTATCGACGGGTAACCGGGTGGCTGGGGAAGCCTTTACTCATTTCAGGTGACAATAACTAGTCGTTGAAGAGATTCATTAAAGATAATCTAATTGAGAGATGTAGAAAATAACCAGTATGTACACTCATGAAATTTAAAACTTGGACACCACAATTTCTGTAAACAAAAGTTTGCACATTGTGAAGCTGGATTAAGGGTATCATTTACAATTCTAACAGCAGGTAGTCTCAGCAGGGGTTATCTTATAGAAGGACTGTAGAATGAATCATTACACTAAGCACGTTTTAGAAAATAGGTAATTTACGTTGCTTACTTAATTTTTTCTTTAAAGAATATATTTGAAGGTATCGCTAATTAAACACCATAGCTCGATTAATTATCGAATCAAAATTTTGTTTAGGAAATGTTTACAAAATAAAATTAGAAATAATTTTGATTTAAAAAACGTCTACAAGCAATAACTTTTAAATTAAATCAAAAACTAAACATGGTTATTTGGGTTGACTGATTATTACTTATTTTTAAATAAATCTAACCTACTAATTATTGTAAGTTATTAAAAAAATCATTAAACTCTCTATTCATAATATTTAGTCCTTACAAAATGTATATTTTATGACGTTTCATTTTTTCTGTAGTTAATATAAAAAGTGAAAATAAAAACTAAGGCAATTCTTATTGTCAACGTATATATTTAGTTTTTGACAAGAATTTATTACATAATTATAATTAAGATACCAAGTTATAGTTTAAAATTAAATGAAAACGTTTTTTTTAAATAAAGGTATTACTATATAAATAAATATAAGAAATCAATAATGGGTGTGACCTCCATTATTATTGATACATTCTTGGAGGCGTCTGCTCATTGACGCTATCAAGGTATCAATATAATTAATATTAATCGTTTCCCATGCGGTATCAATGGCTGCAATTAGTGCATTACGGTTTACTGGTATAAAATTTGGCCCTTGTTGTCTTCGGATAACAGCAAGTATTCGAGCCCAAACATTTTCGATAATGTTAAAATCTGGGCTTTTTGCTGGCCAGGGTAACAGCTCCAAGTTATTTGCTTGTATCCAGTTGCGCACAACCTGCGAAGTATAGGGTCATCATATCCCGATAGTTAATTATCGAATGTTCCAAGAAAATATGTGTAAATAGTAAATGGAATCTACTAACGTAACGTTAAGTCGTTAATTATAGTTACATAACTCTCCTTTCATAAGATATAGTTCATATTAATATGCTTATTGTAAAGCTTCGTACACACCTGAACAACAAACCGAGGAACAAACAGAACAACAAACCGAACGGCAGTCGGAACATTAATTTGGACGATGCTACTTACGAATTTTAGAACAGATTCGCAAGTCCTGATTGTTCCACGAACGGTTTGCGGCGTTCCCGCAATTTGTCGGTTTTTTCTCCGACATCAAAGAAAATGCGCGCGAATGCGTTTGCAAGTTTGGACGAATCTAAACAAAACGGCGAACAAACTTATGCGGAAGAATTAAATTATTTATTTTTTGTCCTCTCTTTTGTGGGTTTGTTGTGCACTAATTGCAGCCATTGATACCGCATGGAAAACGATTAATATTAATTATATTGATACCTTGATAGCGTCAATGAGCAGACGCCTCCAAGAATGTATCAATAATAATGGAGGTCACACCCATTATTGATTTCTTATATTTATTTATATAGTAATACCTTTATTTAAAAAAAGTTTTCTTTTAATTTTAAACTATAACTTGGTATCTTAATTATAATTATGTAATAAATTCTTGTCAAAAAAACTAAATATATACGTTGACAATAAGAATTGCCTTAGTTTTTATTTTCACTTTTATATTAACTACAGAAAAAATGAAACGTCATAAAATATACATTTTGTAAGGACTAAATATTATGAATAGAGAGTTTAATGATTTTTTTTAATAACTTACAATAATTAGTAGGTTAGATTTATTTAAAAATAAGTAATAATCAGTCAACCCAAATAACCATGTTTAGTTTTTTGATTTAATTTAAAAGTTATTGCATGTAGACGTTTTTTAAATCAAAATTATTTCTAATTTTATTTTGTAAACATTTCCTAAACAAAATTTTGGTTCGATAATTAATCGAGCTATGGTGTTTAATTAGCTATACATTCTACAGTCCTTCTATAAGATAACCCCTGCTGAGACTACCTGCTGTTAGAATTGTAAATGATACCCTTAAGCCCGCTTTACAATGTGCAAACTTTTGTTGACAGAAATTGTGGTGTCCAAGTTTTATATTTCATGAGTGTACATATGCGAATACGTTTGACGATGGTTCATCTGGTAGGGGTTGGAGGAGCCCCGGTGAGTAATTCATTAGGATCTAGTAAATAACGGATCAGTAAAAGGTGTTCTTATTGTTACATGCCACAAAACGACATCCCGTGCAATTCCGCAATGATAAGCGATGGTGGAGGCTTTGCTTTGTGGATGCCCGGTACCTGGGAATTAAAATTCAGGTAACTAAAGTTAACGGTCCTTGTTAATTAATTTCACACTAATCTAAAATAGAACAATATTTAAAAAAAAAGAAGATTTAACAGCTCAAGTGTGGGGTTTACACAAACAAAGCAGTTGCTATTATATCATCATCAATGTTGTTATTCAATTTTCTAATACGAAAATTAAATGGAACCGTAGTTAATTAAAAACGAAATCACCGAAAAATAGTTGCTTTAGATAAACTAGTAAAGTGACATTGATTGTTATTTATTCAATGTAGTTAGAGGGCGACGCATTTCAGACCTCATTGAATCACAATCTGTTCTCAACATCGTATTTTGGTTTATGTCAACAGTACGTGCTTGAACACTAAATTCAGGGAACTTTATGACATCGTATACGTAATAATGTAATAAAGAATTCCGTACACTACGTGCTTTTAAAATCTTTGACCCAAAGAAAGTGTTAAAATTAGTCGAGTTTTGCCTGCATTTAGAACAGTTTTGTTTTTGTGAAATATTGCTTGTGTGTGAATTAATTTGTCGTTTGGACAACTCATTGATTTAACGATACGCAGAATGGCTGAATCTGGAAACCGACAATCATTATGCAAAAGAAGACGTATACTGTCGCCTTTGTCATCGTCTTCGGACGACGAAACCTTACCCTTCAATACGCCATCGACGTCGACGAACACTAATAATTTATCAGAATTATCCGAGGTTGTTCAGAATATGGTACGGATTATGGAACTACAGGCTCAGGTCCAACAGTCGAATGCAGCAGGCCAACAAAAAGGAGCTACAATTCCTACATTTAACGCCGAAGACCAAGAACAGTCGATAGAAGAATGGTGTCACCGCATCGACGAACTAAAAAACATCTATAATTGGTCGGATGCAACTACAGTCTACAACGCCACGAGCAAATTTGAAGGTCTGGCAAAAGAATCGTACCGGAGTTTAAGTACCGTGACATTTACCTGGGATCAATGGAAGATGGAGTTGCAGAGAGCGTTTCCGTCTCGTGTAGATTACTGCACTACTTTGCATAAAATTATAAAGAGGATCAAATTACATGAGGAGACTTATTTACGCTATTATTATGAAAAGATCGTCATACTCAACAAGTGTAGAATCTCTGGGCGAGATGCAGTATCCTGTATAATAGGAGGGATTCAAGATACTACCATACAAACAGCTGCCAGGGCAAGTGACTATGAGAGACTAGAAAAGTTACTTGTCTTCCTCCAAACTTGTGATGTAGGGAGAAATAACAATACAATGAAAACCGTCGCTTAAAGCTTGAGGATAGAGTAAACCGATTCACAAAAAATCGACACCCAGTACCTACCTGCAACATCTGCAAGAAAACTGGACACAAATCACCAGCCTGCAGAGCTCTTTGGTGTTTCAGATGTCAAGGTGTAGGCCATAAAGCACAGGAATGTAAAGTACTCGGAAGAGCAGATATCAACCAAAAGCCTCATGAGAGAGTGTTATGACTAATCACTGAAGAAAACAAAAAGTTTTTTAAAAATATTAAAGTTAACAGTAAGCCTTCTACATGTTTTATTGACTTCGGTTTGACCTGTAATTTAATACGAAATAAAGATGCTAACGAACATAAATTACAAGTCGATAAAAATTGTCATACTAAAATTTCCGGATATGGTTCGAATTCAGTCAACGTTATAGGGAGAGTAAATCTTCAATTGGAAATCGATGGAATAGAAAGAAATACTACCGCCTATGTCGTTCCCGATGAGCTCCAAGATGTCCCAGTTCTAGTAGGACAAGCTTTCACCGAACAACCGAACATCACCGTAATTAAAAGCAGTGAGGAACTAATTTTTCAAGAAAAAGTCTCGGTGGAACACAGACTTTTAAAAGTGGCCTTATGGTTACAAGAAGATACCGTGATTCCTCCTGATTATGTAGCCAACATTCCTCTTTCAACAAAAGACATTTGTTTAGGAGATTACTATGTAGCCGCCAGCACTCGACATATGATTGGGCAAGAGTACGCTATACCAAGTGTAATAATTAATTTAGACGGCAATGGCACAACACCAATACCAATAATAAACTTCTCTGGAAACGAACTCATTTTAAATAGGAAACATCCAATTGTTAGAGCCATAAGTTGTGTACCTAACAGTGAAAATGACGTCCAACAAATTCTAACTGTGCATTGTCAAGATCTACCTACTTTAACAGAAGAAGACGTGGTAATTAGGAACAACGGATCCCAGTGAAATACAACAATTACTGAGATTACTAAATGAATTCAGAGATTGTTTTGACAAAGCAAGTGGTCGAGTGGGTAGTACTAAATCCGTTGAAATGGAAATCAAACTTCATGATGGTCAACCGTTTATGTACAGACCATACAGGATGGCAGAGTCAGAAAAACAGAAAGTTAGGACTATGATTGCGGAACTACTCGGTACGGGCGTGATCCGAGAATCAGAATCTCCTTATGCTTCTCCAATTCTGCTTGTGAAGATAAAGGATGGGACAGATCGTCTATGCATCGACTACCGAAAACTAAATTCGAAGACCATCAAAGATAGGTTCCCATTACCAAGAATAGATGATCAAATTGATAGACTTAGTTTGTGTGAAGTCTTCAGCACATTAGATTTATGTTCTGGATACCACCAGATCCCTGTTGCAGAGGAGAGTAAGCATCTAACATCTTTTGTAACTCCAGACGGACAATATGAGTACAATCGTGTCCCTTTTAGATTGTCAATGCACCTGCGGTTTTCCAACGGTTGATGACAAAGATCCTAAGTCCATTCCGGCACATTTCCGCGGTATACTTGGATGACATCATATTACCCAGTAAAACAGTGGAAGAAAACCTGGACAACCTTAAAACCATTTTGCAAACCCTCAGGGATGAAGGTCTTGTGCTAAGTTTAAGGAAATGTACTTTCCTGTCGCCATGCATTGACTACCTTGGATTCGAGATTGACAAAGGGGCGTACGACCTGGTGAAACCAAGACCAATGCTGTGAAACTATTTCCGACTCCGCGAAATGTTCATCAAGTCAGACAGTTCATTCAACTTACTGGATAGTTCAGAAAATTTGTTCCGAATTATGCTGCTATTGTGAAGCCATTGACAAATCTGACAAAGACAAACTATTCTTGGAGGTGGGGAACAACGGAAAAAATTGCCTTTAACGATCTAAAATCCAAACTAATTGAACGTCCCTTACTGGCATTGTACAACCCTACAGCTCATACTGAAGTAAACACAGATGCGTCTCAGAACGGAGTTGCAGGAATCTTACTGCAAAAAACAGGAGAAGAACCATTAAAACCTGTCGCCTATTATAGTCGTCATACCAATACTGCTGAAAGCAGATATCATTCGTACGAACTAGAAACATTAGCCGTAGTGGAAACTCTTAGGAAATTTAGAGTGTACCTTCTGCCAATACAATTTAAAGTTGTAACGGATTGTAATGCTCTAAAAACCGCTTCGTCCAAGAAATACATTGTACCAAGGATAGCGAGATGGTGGCTGCAACTTCAAGAATACAACTTCACAGTGGAGTATCGTCCCGGAAGAGGATGAAACATGCAGACGCATTAAGCAGAAATCAAATCTGCAGGAACCCGAATTAACGGAGAACACAATTCTTAAAATCAAAGAAGGGTTCTGTCAGCTCAATTGTCGGATGAAAAAAATTATACTAATTAAAAAATTCTT
Organism: Abscondita cerata; assembly: GCA_030710515.1. Lineage (NCBI taxonomy): Eukaryota > Metazoa > Arthropoda > Insecta > Coleoptera > Lampyridae > Abscondita > Abscondita cerata. The sequence continues at coordinate 247,788 of JALBCR010000506.1, read as the reverse complement.
TCTGAACCACCGGAATCAGATTACGAAAAAAATATACAAAAATTATATACAAGTATATCGAATCACAGCCTTGGGTATTCAGTGGATAGTCCCCCGTGGCTTCCGTAATCAAGTAGTACGGTGGGCACATGATGACATGGGACATTTTGCGACGGCGAAGACTCTAAATCAATTGTGTCAAAAATACTGGTTTCCCCGAATGAGAGAGTATGTGGACAAATATATTCAGTGTTGTATACCCTGCTTATACCGTTTGGACGAAGGGAAGGATTTCTTCATCCTATCGCTAAAGAGCCAGTGCCGTTCCATACCGTCCATATCGACCATTTGGGTCCTTTCCAAAATACGTTAAGAAAATATACGCACCTCATTGTAATGATTGACGCTTTTACCAAATATACTCTTATGCATCCAGTAAAGCCGACAGGGACCAAATATGTCACTAACTTTTTAAGTAAACAATTTCTAACCTTTGGGGTGCGGATGATAGCGGATAGAGGATCCTTCTTCGCAGCGAAAAGCTTTTGAAACTTTTGCAAAGCTAATAATATACAACTAATCTTGAATGCTGTAGCTACTCCGAGGGCAAATGGGCAAGTAGAGAGAATCAACCGGACCATCCTCTCAGCATTATCTACCACTTCAGAATCTGAAGACAGGTGGGATAAGGCCGTAGAGAAAGTACAATTTGCCATCAACAATACAATTCATAACACTACGAAGAAATCACCTACCCAACTACTCATGGGTTACAGTCCAAGAGATAGTAACGGACTACATCTATCAAGTGAATTAGACTTACCCCCGATCACTGAAGACATCCAACTTATCCGTTCGGAAACATTAAAAAGAATTGAAGAGAATAGTCAAAGGATGAAGGTCAGGTTTGACAAAACGAGAAAACGCCCAACTAATTACCAAGTAGGTGATTTGGTTCTAATTTTAATGAATAAACCCAACTATGGGCAAAGCAAGAAACTTTCACCAAAGTACGATGGACCAATGGTGATTAATGAGATTTTACCTAACGATCATTACCGTGTGGTCGATATGACTGGATCTTTGCGAAGTGCAACCACGAAATATAATAATATAGTAGCAGTTGACCGAATGAGACCGTGGATTTCACCAGGAGCAATGTCTGACGAAACTAACAGTGACAGTGGTGATGATGGAGTTGTACTACCTCCCAATTCTCCTGGCTCAGTTACGAGGGCGTAACACATCCAGGTTGGCCGAATGTTGTACCCGTATTTTCATATTGTTATATTTATGACATTTTTAAGTTTCTTTATATTTACATAAATAGAAAAATTATAAAGCTACGACGTGTTGTCTTAATTTTTCATTACGACAATCGGTGGAGTTTTGTTGGCGGATGAAACGAGTCGAGCATGGAGTCCATTCCGGCATATTTCCGCGGTATACTTGGATGACATCATATTACCCAGTAAAACAGTGAAAGAAAACCTGGACAACCTTAAAACCATTTTGCAAACCCTCAGGGATGAAGGTCTTGTGCTAAGTTTAAGGAAATGTACTTTCCTGTCGCCATGCATTGACTACCTTGGATTCGAGATTGACAAAAGAGGCGTACGACCTGGTGAAACCAAGACCAATGCTGTGAAACTATCTCCGACTCCGCGAAATGTTCATCAAGTCAGACAGTTCATTGGACTTACTGGACACTTCAATTGCTATTGATACCTTTATAGCGTCAATGAGCAGACGCCTCCAAGAATGTATCAATAATAATAGAGGTCACACCCATTATTGATTTCTTATATTTATTTATATAGTAATACCTTTATTTAAAAAAAAGTTTTCATTTAATTTTAAACTATAACTTGGTATCTTAATTATAATTCTTGTCAAAAACTAAATATATACGTTGACAATAAGAATTGCCTTAGTTTTTATTTTCACTTTTTATATTAACTACAGAAAAAATGAAACGTCATAAAATATACATTTTGTAAGGACTAAATATTATGAATAGAGAGTTTAATGATTTTTTTTAATAACTTACAATAATTAGTAGGTTAGATTTATTTAAAATAAGTAATAATCAGTCAACCCAAATAACCATGTTTAGTTTTTGATTTAATTTAAAAGTTATTGCTTGTAGACGTTTTTAAATCAAAATTATTTCTAATTTTATTTTGTAAACATTTCCTAAACAAAATTTTGATTCGATAATTAATCGAGCTATGGTGTTTAATTAGCGATACCTTCAAATATATTCTTTAAAGAAAAAATTAAGTAAGCAACGTAAATTACCTATTTTCTAAAACGTGCTTAGTGTAATGATTCATTCTACAGTCTTTCTATAAGATAACCCCTGCTGAGACTACCTGCTGTTAGAATTGTAAATGATACCCTTAAGCCCGCTTCACAATGTGCAAACTTTTGTTTACAGAAATTGTGGTGTCCAAGTTTTAAATTTCATGGGTGTACATATGCGAATACGTTTGACGATGGTTCATCTGGTAGAGTCCGGAGGAGCCCCCTGGTGAGTAATTCATTAGGCTCTAGTAAATAACGGATCAGTAAGGTGTTCTTATTGTTACATGCCACAAAACGACATCCCGTGCGATTCCGCAATGATAAGCGATGGTGGGTGTTTTGCTTTGTGGATGCCCGTACCTGGGAATTAAAATTCAGGTAACTAAAGTTAACGGTCCTTGTTAATTAATTTCACACTAATCTAAAATAGAACAATATTTTTATAAAGAAGATTTAACACAACTAATTTTTTAACTTTTTGTTACATTAATTTTTGTTAAAAACAATTTTTCCGCTAACTTAATCTTCTTTTAGCGTAACTTTAAAAATAATAATAACCGATAGAGCAACTAATTTTTTTTTGGCAACTATTTAGAAACTATTGAGCAACTAATAATAAATTAATTATAATCAATTCCGCCCACATTGTTTCCTTAACTTAGAAGACGTTAATTACAATTCATTTTAAATTCAGGATATGCAGAGACAATGTAACTGACCGAAAGATACAATTCATTTAATTGATCATAAAACTTCCAATGCTTGAGATACTGAAAATTTTTTAATGAAGTAACACAAACAAAAGTAGTTAATAAAAGTATTCTAAAAATAGAAAATTATTGATTTTGTGTAAGAAAAACAATTAACGTTGTCCTTACGAACACAATGAACATAAATTGTGCTTAATTTATTAACTACTTATTTTGCGTGTATCCACAATTTAAAATTAAAATTTTTTTTACAGAAGTAAGATTGTCTTAATTTAATGACTCCTCCTTCCTTCTTGATGCAATTCATTTCGAGAAAATTGAAAAAGAACCGATTGTATTTGTTCCGTAGGCTATTGTTCTTATTATAAAGTCATCCGACTTTTGTATATTTAGTCTACGGTTTGATTAATATCTTTCAGGTATTTTAATATTATTTTATTTCTTTCATTGAAATAATTACAAAGATATGGTGTGGGTAAAAGTAATAATAGAAGGAAGGTACATTTTAGTTTAATTCGGGGTTTTGAATTGTATATTCAACAGTTTGTGACCTATTATAAACAAAAACTTGTTGTAATAACTCTTACCCTTCAGTGACTACTACGTTTAAAAGTGACATTTTTATTATGGTATAATTTTTTCCTCATTTTGTGCTATTTATTGCTAAAAATTCAAAATTTTGTGCTAATTTATTTCAAAAGTTATTTAAAAAAAATTGTGCGACTTTAATTTTATTTCACGGTATGATTTTGTGCTATTTATTGTTGAAAATTAAAAATTTTGTGCTACTTTATTTAAAATGTCATTAAGAAAAGAAATGGGTACGGCCGACAAAACCGATATCACGTTGTCGTATCCACTTCACCAATTTGGCATTTTTATCACGGTGTAATTTAGTGCTATTGATTGTGGGTAATTAAAAATTGTGTGCTGGTGTTACAAAAGATTAAACATTAAAAAACTGCACAAAAAACTATACTTGGACACGTGATTCAATACAGTGGCGGATTTACCAATAGGCTAAGTAGGCTGGAGCCTAGGGCGGCAGATTTAGAGGGGCAGCAAATTTAGCCCAAATTTTTTTATCTTACAGAAATAAAAAAAACTTATAATTATATGTATACACATTACGTCCGTAATCCGTATATAAAAGATTACTAAAGGCACTGTAAAATATAGGTACTTATGCGATCATGAATTTTAGAAATATTCCAATAGTGTTTCAATATTAATTTAAATTTAAATTTAGTAACTTTTAAATATTTATTTTCTACTAGGTACTACGTATGTATTTGCGTAGTAGTTTTTGGGTTGCAGGCGCGGGAAGGGAACGAATGGCATGACCGTTCGCTAAGAGTGTTTGGACGAATTGACAGCATCGAGCCATGAACGCGTCCGCTCCGCGTCGCGATCGAGTTGCCGCGCGTGGGAACCGATGTAGGGGCGAGAGAGATAGATATAGAGCGGAGTGGCAAACAAAACAAATGAAAAGTCACTTCGTTATTGCGTCCTGCAATTTCTAATAAGTACGTATTAATATTCGTATTTCGAGGGCAGATTTTTCTGGTTGTGTGCTGTATTTTTTTATATTGTTTAGAGTGTTTAGTGGATTATATGAATAATTTCATAACATCGCATCCCTGGTGCATACATACAACATACAATACATACTTATAGGTAAGTAATTGTAATGTTTTACAATAAATCATCCGTAACGAATCAGTAATTCAACTTGATGCTGATTCGGAAGGTTAGCGTAGAAATTCAAATTTTTGTTTTATTATACTTAAATATCGACGGTTAAATACCAAACACTGCTATCTACAAAACGTCAACTCTACAGGAGTGCAAAAAATCTTTTATTTCTTATGTCTTTCGGCTGATATGATGATGATGATAGTTAACGTTTTTTTTTGTAGCATTGTTTGGTACTTAACCGTCGATTGATATACTTATTTCCTTTGCTAATTTAGGTAAGTATTCGAGTCTGAACAAAGGTACTGGTACTTATGTACGAGAAATAAAACTCCCAATGTAATGTTATTTTTGTTTCAGTTCTTGAATAAAAATCGTTAGAATGAGTGATCGAAGAAAGCGACTTAGTGGAGCTGAGTATAAAAAAGGCCAAAATAAAAAGAAGAACAAGAACAGATTATCCGTAAAACGATAAAAATGGACTGTTTTCTTACAAGTGGAAGTAAAAGCAGTGTTGTAAGACCAGGAACTTCAACCACATGCACTGATACAATCCAATCTAAAAAAATGAAACGGATTTGAACTCTGTGGTTCAACAACAACTGTCGCCTGTTGAACAATCTGCTTTTGAAAAAACGGATAATTATGATTTTAACAACGAGGCGGTAGAGGAATCATCAATAAGTATAACAATTGAAGATCCGTCTCCGAATCCGACGTCAAGTACAAAAAATGACCAAGTGCTAACAACAGTAAATCTAAACAAAGATCCAGCTTTATGGGAAATTAACGATACCTTAAGGGAGATTATCGCAAGGTCCGGCTTCGATCAAAATAAATCTTGTGACTTATCTAAAAGTGAGAAAATATATGCCGATCAGCGTCGTTTCTTGCCAGTGAGTATCTTCCAAAGAAAAATGAAAAATAATGAAGTGAAAGACCGAAATTGGCTTGTTTATTCTGAAAGTAAAAGATCTGTATATTGCGGACCCTGTTTGGCATTCGGTCCATTGGAGTATAAGACTCAGTTCGAGAACGAAGGATTTAATGACTGGAAAAACGCAGAACACCGAGTAGCTCAGCATGAAAACTCTGCACGTCATAAATCTAGTATTCTTAGTTTGAAAGCTAGAAGTGCGATTGATGGCCGACTCGACAATTTACTACAGGTCCAAATTGATGAAGAAATTACTTATTGGAGAAATGTTCTCAAGAGAGTTGTTGCTGTAGTGAAGCGACTGTGTTCAAGAGGCCTTGCTTTCAGAGGAAAAATGAAAAGTTCGGCGATCCACATAACGGGAATTATTGTATGATTTTGGAACTGTTAGCGGAATTCGATCCTTTTTTAGCCAGTCATATTGAACGATTTGGGAATCAAGGATCAGGCAGTACCAATTACTTATCAAAGACCATTTGCGATGAGTTTATTCTCTTGATGGGTCATAAAGTCTTAAAACAGATTTCAGACGAGATAAGAAAAGCGAAATATTTTTCTCTAATCATCGATTCAACACCAGATATAGCACACGTAGATCAACTTACCCTTGTCATTAGATACGTTTTGGAATCAGACGAACCGTGTGAAAGATTTCTCAAGTTTTTGCCGTCAGTGGGACATAAAGCTGATGAAATGTTTTCTGTCATTATTTCGGAACTCGAAACACTGGGCATAAATATTGAAGACTGTCGTGGACAGTCATATGATAATGCCGCGAACATGTATGGCATGTACAATGGCTTGCAGGCACAAATTCGAAACCAAGCACCGTTTGCACTTTATGTGCCTTATTCTGCCCATTCTTTTAATTTAGTGGCAACTGCGGCTGCTGAATCGTGTACAGAAGCTTGTCGCTTTTTCATGATGCTACAGGAAATTTACGTTTTTTTTGTAAACTCGACACAACGCTGGCTTAAATTAATGAGTGAAATCGGGAAAGGCAAAACCCTGAAGAGAGTGAATCTGACACGTTGGTCAGCGAGAGAGGACGCTTGTAAAAGTTTGAGAGATTCTTGGCACGAAGTTCTTCAGACTTTGAAATCAATTAAAGATGAGTGTACCGAAAAGCCTGTAACGTGACAAGAAGCGGCGGGAATACTTTTGAATTTGGAGAAACTGGAAACGGCGGTAATGGTTGTTGTGTGGAATGTTTTTTTGGAAAGAATAAACAAAGTGAGTGTTCAAATTCAGGCTTCCACCGTAGATTTGATCACCGTTGCCGATCTTTACGAATCACTCCGTAAGTATTTTGTAGCTGAACGAGAGAATTTTAAGTATTTCGAAGAAAAAGCGATGGAATTAAGCGTATCAAAGCAATATACAACAGAGACAGAGATTGGAAATGATAATGTAAAAACTTATTTGATCTCATTGTCACCATTAACCGGATTGTTAACATGTTATTTAATAGAAATGTTCGTATTGTTTTTAAACTGTAAGTGCAATAAAAAATATTTAACAAAAACAACGTTTACCGACTACACATTATTTTGTGTGAGCTGTGTTCATATGGTGTAGGTATTTTAATATGATTGTGCACTAAACTAACGTATTGAATTTCAAAGGTCAGTAGGGGCGGCAAAATTGAATAGCCTACTAGCGGCAAATTTGTAAATCCGCCACTGATTCAATAGGTAAGCTATCATCAACAGCGAACCGATGGGCGATGGTGGTTTTCCTTTTGTTACAAATAGACGCTGCAGTTTAGAGTTTTAGAGTTCCATTCCTTTGGTGTGTGCTAGTGTATTTAAAAAGTTATTAACGAAAACAAATCGACGTCACAAGGCCTTCAGAAGAAATCTTTTTATATAGCAAGTTACGAACTCTAAATGCTAGACAAGCTCGAGATGCTAAAAGAAGAAAACTTCTGGTTGAAAAGAAAACAAAGTTTATTTTCTACGATGCGATCGTACAAAAAGTGACTACTTTTTGCAGCAATTACAGTACCAAAGCTTTCATTTTTTTTTGCATTAGTGCAAAAAGCAATTTATTAGTGCAAAAGTTAATTATTTTTTGCACAAGTGTAAAAAGCATATTTGTTGCACTCGTTACACAAATAACTTACTTACTTGCAGTAATAGTTATTTATGATACAAGTGAAGTAAAGGTTTTATGCACGAGTTGTGGAGTTTACAACACAAGCCGTAGGTGAGTGTTTTAACCGCAAGAAGTGCATAAAAGCCCTTCACATACGTGTCTCATACAATGTTTTATCGACGTCAGAACTAATTTTTGCAAATGAAAACCGTTGCTACAACAGGTAGACGCATTCGGTTTCACTTTTGTTTATTTCGAGTCTACGTTGCCAGACAACTTTGACAACAAAAATTGTTTAATAATAAAACTCCCATTTCAATTACATTGCACTTTTACACACGATTTTATTTTTTACGCGCGATTTATTTAAAAGTAGCATTTTACACACAATTAGTTATTAAATAATGTACTGATTATACGTTAAACGTAGATAAAAAACCTTTATGTTCAAGATTCACATATTAGCTTTCAAAAGAAATTTCAGGTAAGTATTCCTCCAAAAATTAAATTCTTAAATAAAAATGGTCCATTTTTATTGAAGAAAAGAAATTTCTTTATATAGCAAGTTATGAACTCTGTTAGTGCGGAAGAGAAGGCACTTCATATCGTACTCATATTTCTAATGAAGAAAAGGATAACGCAGGGAAACCTACTGGAGGTTTGGAATATAATCCATCAAATCCATCAAAAGCAGAACATAGCGGTGCTAAGAAACTTAACCACCTCAAGTTACCAGCGACCGACTCTTCTTAACACCAAATCCTGCATGCAGTTCTACTACTTTTTGAAAATGATGGTATAAAAATTGTACAGTGGGATCAAATAAAATATGAAAATGTGTGAAATAACACCATTTTGACATTGTATATAAACTCTGGAAGAAAGTTGAAATAATACAAATGTAGTGATTTTGTAAACGAAGTTATTATTCAAACAATATCTATATGTAATTCTCCAATACTAATTTTATTGTAACGTGACTAGTCTTGTAAGACAAACATATTTGATAATGAATAAATAAATAAATAAATAAATTTGATAATAAAAACCAAAATTAATTTTGAAGTTTGGGGAGAGTGTGTGTGGCCATCTCGGAGGAGATGATAAACAAACAGACAGAGATTTCAAGAAAATTATATATATATAGATAATAAAGCCCCTATTTTTCTCATTTTTCCGAAATTGAAAAGGGGAACTTCCAGACGTCGTATAGACTTGAAATTCGGAATGCCGATGGGTCTTGCCTTCAAACCAACGGGAAAAACCGGAAATTTCCATTTAGGAACGGGGCAAGGGGCGTTTCCGTCCACCATAGGTCTAGCATTATTAAATTAATGCATTAAAATTTGCCCGTCAATCGACGGAGTTTTAATTTAGTATCTAAATATATCCGATTCAATCGATTTTTTATTAATTAATAATAATTAATTTATTAATTTAATACTGTGTTAATTTTGTTATTAATTGCTTGAATAATCAAATGGTTTTTTCGAGGGAGGCTAATTTGTAGTTATTTGTCAATATTACTCGCTGAAGTCTGATATTGTAAAGCTTGAATAAAATTTAACAATCTATGATCAAAAATGTTTGTATCGTAGCTGTTTGAAGATTGACAAGTCATTGTAAAGTTACAAGAGCTAGGTACTTAACTGAAGTTTTAATCATCATTGTCTTATCGAATCAAATTGCTTTAACTTTTTTAGGTTGGTGCCATTTGGGGTCAATTGTTGTAAAAAGTTTTTTTCTCAAATGAATGTGGAATATACAGCTACAAGTATTTTGTCTTTGATTGACATCGACTTCTTAAAATTAATCATAAGATTATTCATTTTGATGAAAAGGCTGTCTCTGATTTATGTCGATGACTAAATTTATTAAAAATTTTGTCAAAATCTGATTTATTGCGATATTCGTTTAATATTCATAAGACTTACATCACAAAAACCGTAGCATCTGCAAAATCGCCAACAAGAGCGCATCGAAACGCAGCATCTGCAACGGCGCCAACAAAAGCGCTCCACAACGCAACAAGAAGACAACCGCAAAACAATTTTTTTTGCCTATCTTTGCGTAACAATCTTCGACACTCTTTATCGTGGATCAATCTCGTTGGAGTCACAACTGTGGCGTCTAGGGTGTATACTCTAGACGCCGGGTCGAACCAGAGAAAGAATTTGGAATCTAGTCGGTTTTTACGAACGTTTATTATTTGCACTTACAGTAATCGAGCTGTACTATTTACATAAATGAATAAAGTTGGATTAGGTCGTGGGACATAGTAAGTTCGCGTACTATGTGTTGCGTAAGTAATACTTAACATCGTGGTATCACATGTCGGGCTGGGTTGGATGGTAGAGACGCGCTCGTGCTGACCGCTCGTGCTGACCGCTCGTTGGCGTCGCGAACTGGTCGACGCCAGTTAAATTTGGAATTAAACTGGACCTAAACTACACTAAACTAAACTTAACTGTAACTGATGGAACGTCGACCTTTGCTTTGTTATCGTACCTACTTCATTTTATATGTACAAAGTTGGTTTATTTGCTTTGTAAGCAAGGTCTTTAGAAATACTTCAACCCCATATACTGTACTAATTTTCAAGTCAGGTACAAAATGTGATGTTGTTAACTACAGACCTATCTCAATTTTGATTTCTATACCTAAACTCTTCAAAATGTTGGTGTGTAAGAAACTATCAGCTATACCAAGGTCAAGAATTATATTAGATTTTATGCCGGGTAGGTCTACATTGACTAACCTCTTGGTTTTTGAACAGTATATTCTTGATCAGTTGTGTAAGGGTTATCAAGTCGACTGTATATACTTTAGTAAAGCTTTTGATCGTGTGGATATGAACTTGCTTCTGTAGAAGTTGTTAGGATAGGCATTGGTAGTGTTATGTTTCGGTGGCTAGAGAGCTACTTGTTGGAAAGGAGCTCCTTCGTTAAAATAAATAAAATTAAGTCAAGGTTTTACAATACTACGTCCGGTGTACACCAAGGGTCCCATTGGTTCCATGTTGTTTCTTATATTCATTAACAATCTTGGGATTATGCTTCGAGCTCATAACGTCAATGCACTTTTTCTCGTAGATGACGTAAATATATTTAAGTTCATTTCATGCATGCAAGACTACTTGATTTTGTAGAAGGCCTTAGATGGTCTCTCTCATAGATGTAGCGTTAATAAATTACAGTTGAATGCTGGTAAATGCAAGGTAATTAGCTTTTGTAGATGTCTTTCCCCGCAGATAATAGAATACAACCAGTCAGGTACAAAACTCTCTCGTGTCACTTGTGTGAGGGATTTGGATGTCGTTTTTAACACTAAGCTCACGTTTATTGATCACATTGCAAGTGTATCTAGTATAACTCTCAAAGCATTAGGGTTTGTGTTGCAAAGTACTCATGACTTCAAAAATATTTTAAGTCGTAATGTCCTGTACACACGGTTTGTTCGTCCACACCTAGAATATAATTCCCCAGTCTGGTCTCCTATATACACGGCACACATTAATAAGCGTGAAAGGATTCAACATAAATTTTTAAAAAGATTAGCCAATTTTGAAGAAACTGATTTTTTACGAAAACCGTACAAGAACATGGTTTGATTTCATTGGAAAGTAGACAAGTAAGTACTGACCTTGTCCTCTTGCTTAAAATTCTAAGAAATTATATTGATTGTTTTACCTTGCTTGGTCAAATATTCCTAGAGCTACTGTGCGGCGACAGACCATGTTCTATTGTGAATACTGTTCGAACAATCATTTATTGAATGCTCCCGTGGTAAGAGCTATGACCAATTTAACAAGTTGTGCGCGGTAAATCAGTTTGATATTTTCAATTGCTCCCTGGTAATGTTTAAAAGATGGATTGACTCTGTTAATCATTTATAGGAGACAAAGTATTGGTATTGTAAATAGTAGTCGTTGACTATTTTTCATTTTTTTCTTTGCTTTTTGATATAATTGTAAAATTTCAATGTCTTGTATGTATAATTTAGAGTTTGTTTTATTTATTTTTTATTATTATTATTGTCATTCCATAATGTAATATACAAACTACTATTTTGCGGCTCTTTACTTAGATGTAGCTAGTGATTATGACTCCGTTAATCTTTATCTTATGTATGAAAATCTATTACGTTTAGGTATTCCTGTACCTATAGCTAGAAATATTGCTATCTTATTCAATTCTAGGCAAATTGTAATTGGATACAAGGGAATGCATACACATCCAAGAGAGGTTAACGATGGCCTTCCGCAGGGATCAGTTCTAAGTCCGTTACTGTTCAACATATACTCGGTAGATTTACATGATATTAATTTAAAAGTGAGAGAATTCCAATATATCAACAAACTTGTTTCGATACTTTGTGACTTCAACCTGATGTGGTTTATCGTTCTAATACGAACCAAAATTATGACACCAGGTTAGTTGCAGAATTGAAGGAATCTAATTACCATCTCATTTACATCTATACAGACGTTTCCAAAACAATAAATGAGGTTGGTGCAGCAGTTTTTGTTCTAACATGTGGCTATAAATTAAAGAAAAAGTTAAACTCGCTCTGTTCCATATTTACATCAGAAGCAGTAGCAATTTCCATGGCCTTAAACTGGGCTCTAGAAATAAGTAACACTAGTGTAAATTAATGCATTTTATCAAATTCGAAATCAGTACTAGAATCATTAAAACACCCACATAAGCAGCTACATAACCCTATAATAATGAATATCCTGTACCAACACAAAAAACTTTTAGATACAGGCAAAAGCGTTTCCTATAAGTGGAAACGGGGCCACTCTGTATTTGAAGGTAATTGCAAGTTCAATAAGCTAGCAAAAGAAGCGTCTACTTGTGGCAACACTCTTAACTCTTCCGTATTTAGATATTTATAAGTGCATCAAAATCAATATTAAAGAACAATGGCAACACTTATGGATTCGCTCTAACAATAATTTCCACTACTTTAAAATTTATAAATATCCACCTTCTTTACCTTTTGGGCAACGTAGTACATCCAACAGAAAAGTTTATATATCATATGTTCGATGTTTATTTGGTCGTGGTAACTTTAAAGAGCAACTTTAGAGAAAAAAATTAGCTCCTACTCAATTCTGCGATTGCGATAACTCATCCGTTGGCGATCTAAATCATTGATTATTCCTGTGCCTTTACAATGAAAACGGGATATTGTACCTAATGGACCAACTAATTACAAAAAACTTTCCATTACCGCAGATTAGTTTTTCGTTATTGTTTTTGACTACAATTAGAGACGATGTATTAAATATTTTTTTTATTTTCAGTAAATTATGTAAAATAAATAACATTTAATATTCGTATCACACAAACACGTGACATTATGTTTCGTGGCTGAATGTTCTATTGGCAAAATAAAAAAATAAATAAATAAATAAATAAACAAGGGTTTACCGCAGAACTCCACATCGCCTGATAAGCAAAAATAAAATTCCGTTTTAGAAAAAATGGTTTAAACAAAACCTATAGATAATAGAATTTCCAACAATTTTTTTTCCTTAACTTTTTTTGTAAAACTGATATTGGTGGAAATATTGGTACAACAATTATTGTCTCGTGATAGTTATATCTCAGTATGTTGAAAATGGTGGTTATAGTTCTGAAATTTTTGAAGCTATCAGCGGAGTTGCGCAAGAATCTAATTTAAGTCCTTCACTGTCTATTACTTTCTGTAATGATGTTACAAAAAATTTGCCTTGCAAAGTTTCCATCTATGCGGATGTCTTAAAACTAGCAAAATTATTAGTTCTTCTGAATATTGTTTTAAATTACAAAATTGTTTGGTGCAATTGTCTTGAGTTAGATATAAAAAAAATTTTTAAAAATCATGTTTACAAGAAAAATTAATAGTTTTCAATTTTATTACAATTTAAAAAGGCACCATTATAAAAAACTGTAATTCAATTGTAAATCTGGTACAATCTTAGATAGTACGTTATCATTATTTGATTATATAACTGATATTTTAAATAAAGCAACGAGATCATTAGGATTGTTAATAAGAAATACCATAGACTTTTCTAATGTTAATTGTATACGGCAACTTTTCTATTCACTGGTGCGTTCAAAGTTAGAGTATTGTAGCATTATTTGGGCTACTTACACGCAAAACTATATATCACTCTTAAAAATGTTTTGAGAAGATTCTTAAAATATCTGTTTTTTAAAATGTAACGTTGTTATCCGGCACGTCATTCAGAACTTTCTTTGTTACTTTATACTACAAATGAGAACTCATTGCATCCGTTCTGTTTCTTTATATATCAAAATCTGTAAAAGTGGCGCCGCCCTGGTGGGTGTCCGTCCGTCCGCACGATTCTCGAGTTTGTTTCGTTTTTGTCCGTCCGTCCGCACGATTCTCGCATTGTCAATTTATTGCAATCCTTCCTACTGTACGCGTGCGTAGCATGCTGGCTCATCTAGTCTTTCCTTATTTTTCTTTAAAAATTATAAAGGGTGATATAATATGTACAAATTTGCTAAATTCCATTGATTTTGTTATTCCTCGTATCTCCAACTGTCGAAGTCACATTAGTTTATATTACCCCATTCCAAATACTGTACATTGTAACGTTCGAAGTGTAAACGCTCCTCCTGTGTATACGCTCCTTAACCCAATTTCGCGGGCATTACTATGTATTGGTTTCCGGCGTTGATAACTTGAAACTGTCCACGATTGGTCCGCTGCATTTTAACGCTTCCGGAAAGCTTGTTCTGAATCAACCGTTTACGAGGAAGAAGATATACCCTCATCTGAAAATTTCCTCGCTTGAAGGGGTAATCAGGCCGATGGTAAGAGATTCTGAAACCCTTCAACTTTTAAAAACTCTATTTTGTAGGTAAAACATACGATACCGCATAAAGTGGCTTTTAAAATTTGCTAAAAGGTTGTGCTCCACGTGAACTGTTTAATAAGCACGTCCTGCATTCTTCAGGCTAGGGGACGCTTTACATACGATTGCCCTCGGGGTTTATCTATCGCTAACATCCCTATGTTTATTCTAGAGAGGGTGGTTTGTGTCTCCCTATTACGAATATATTCTCTTCCGGTTGTTCCTTCGTCAACTTGTACGGCTATTGCGGGTCTACTCATGGCTTTTGGAGGCGTTGTGCCGAAATAGCTACCCACGAATACTCCGTCAGATTCGCAGACCACGGTGGAGGCTCATTCCGAACCGTTAGTACCATTGAGAGCAAGAGTAATACTCCTACTGCTGCGTGGAAGGTCAGAGGTTTTAATATCTTTTTAATTGCGCGTGAACCTGCAGTCGACCTATCACTCCAGTAAAAGTCACCCCTTGACACCAACTATCAGGCGCGAACGTAGAAAATTTATTGCGGATTATTTGTCGCTCGAATGTGTAATTGCATAATATACCTGGAACGTTAACTAGTTATAGATAAGAGTATTTAATACCTACGTGGTGTATAAGTCGTGTATTCATAATATATCTGTGTCTTTTAATGCTGTGAACTATCACAAATTCGTTTGTGTATTGGGGTGAATAAACATTGTGTGAAGGTTTCTCTGACTTTATGTCGAATTCTTTCGTGATTTGTTCCCCTTTTCTGTATATTCTGCTGCGGACAGTTAGCTGTGACCTTTGGTTCTGGGTCAGATTCTTCTCTCCAGCGTTACCTCGAACCTGGCGTCCTACCTTTTTAATTTTTTTCTATAGGTTCTAGGAATAACGTTGACTTTCCTAACCCGCACCTCTACTCTCCCCTGAGGGGCATACTTTCCTAACAACTGGCCGTAACAACATCACTACAATAGCACTTTCTAATTATTGTTTTAAGTTATATAATTTAATTTTTACAAAGTATGATAATGTTTTTCAAACCTTGCACATGTTATAATTAAAAAGGAGTTATTAAGTTTTTTCTCTAATTAGATACTATTTAACATTATATAATTCATTTCTGTATTAATTGATTTTACTTTAAGTTTATTTTGCAAATTATACTTGTATTGATTATTATAATTTTGTTCACTGTAGACATTATGTGCCTGCTGATCAATATAGTACACTGTGTCAAATTTTGGAACCATATGGGGAACTTTTTATTCTTAGTTTTATGAAAAAATAATATTCTTTATAAAAAGTTATGCATGGTCTATAACTTAAAATATAACTATCAGATATTAAATATTTTGACCGTCTATTCAAGGTTTGTCAAAAAATATGAAATTTATTCAAGAGTAAAGTACCTTTTTTTTTAAGAATACTGACAATTGTTATTCAAAAAGTTAATCATAATAGAAAACTATTGTCAGATATCCAATATTATCCATCTGCCATAAAAAAGTAATTTTTAAAATTTTTCTTAGCTTCTCTGTATCATTTGTAATTTGCCGATAAAAATTTAGTGTAGGATGCCCTTACAAATTCTGTTTATTAGCAATTTGCAAATCGAATGATGTACTAACGACAAACGTCAAATCGCTAGTTAGAATTTATAAAATACAAGAAATGGCGGCTCTGTTAAGTTGTGAGGAGAAAATTGAAATAGTTTTGATTGTGGGAGATAATTATAAGACTCGTCGTAAAGCAGCCGCTATTTATAACAACCTCCGAATAGAAATATTCAGCATTCGACAGTTACAAAAATTGTAAACAAATTTAAGAAGTCTGAAGTGTTCAAAATAATTTCAATAACAAACCTAAAATGTCATTGAAAAAAAGAATGACTTTTGACAGAATTGAAGTAAGTAGAGGTACAATGGCATACATTTTAAAAGTAACAAATATTATCCATACAAACCCCAGAGTTTGAATTTTTGCTCGTTAATACAAAGGAGAATTAGAATAGGTATCCTTTTTATTAAAAATATAATTTTTATCGATGAGGCAACATTCATATTCAAATAGAACTGTTGCCCACAAAATTGTCGCTGGTAGTGTGACCTTACAATCAAAACTTGCGATCAATATTCATTAAAGATCAACGTATGGTGTGGTATTTATAAAAATAAAGTAGTAAGACCATATTTTTTATTCCTAATTTTAATCTAATTTTTAGAAAATGAGGTGTACAACAATTTTATTGGCGAATTATTAGTAGATCGTCAATGTATATGGTTTCAACAAGACGGTGATAGTATGCCATAACACATTAGCTATGAGGGAATACTTTGAAACTATATTTAATGAAAAAACATAGATATTAGTACATTTTTTGGCTAGCTAGATCTCCAGACTGAACCCCTCTGGATTATTTTTTATGGGGTTACTTAAAAATAGGGTTTACCAGCAAAAGCCTTTTCTCCAATATTAACCATTTAGAAAGGGAAAAATACGGCAGATATGATCAAGAATGTAATAAGGGAATTTCATAGACGAACCATTAAGTGTTTCGAAAAAGAGGGTGGATATATTGAGACTTTAGTTAACTGAATTAGAAACAAATTGTTTTATTTCCAATATATTGTAATAATAGTTATATTATTAAATTAGTTGAACAGACCCCTTATATAACAATTTAATACAATATTTTTCCAATTGCTTTATTATTCTAGTAAATAAAAATTTCTTTGTTGAATATAATAACTTTATATAAGTGCGCTTAAAATATTATTCAACGCTTTTGCGTGTAATAAAAATTTTTTATTACACTCAATTGAAAAAAATGTTATTTATTAGGTTTTAGTTTAACTTGTTTATTTTTTTTCATTTGCATCGTTACATAAATTACCAAAAATTACTTTTTTATGGCAGATGAATAATATTGGATATCTGACAATAGTTTTCTATTATGATTAACTTTTTTAAATAACAATTGACAATATTCTTAAAATAAAGTACTTTATTCTTATAAAATTCATATTTTTGACAAACCTTGTATATACGGTCAAAATATTTGATATCTGATAATTATATTTTAAGTCTTGGACTATGCACAACTTTATAAAGAATGACTTTTTCGTAAAAACTGAGAATAAAATAGTTTTCCATATGGTTTCAATTAATTGGACACGGTGTATATATTATTATTATTATTACTAAATTACTTGTTGGATAAAAATAGTTTAAACAAAAGTTGTGTAAAATAAATATTTTTATAAATATTTTAAATATTCGAAAATCTGTGTAGGTTAACGACCCTCTAAGATACATAGAATATGCCTAATCAAATCTGTTGAATTATAAAAGGTTCTTGTACAAAATTTCATAACATCGGACTGGTGGTTTCTTTTGATATCTTGTTTACATACGGACGGACGGCCAGCCGGCCCGCAGTCCGACATAAATTTTTTTTGCATCAATATAACGTACTAACTCTAATTTGTCGTTCAAACAAAAGCTATAGACAATAGAATTTCCAACAACTTTTCTTCCACAACTTTTTTGTAAAATTGATATTGGTGAAGATATTGTTACAATAATTAGTGTCACGTGATTGTTATATCTCAGTAATTACTTATCGGATCAAAAAATAATGTAAACAAAAGGTTAACAGCTTTTTTGGCAACATAGATTATGTCAAAATCTAATCAGATCTTTGGAATTATAAATAAGGTCAAAGTACAAAGTTTTATAAAAATCGTACGGCTAGTTTTCTTGACATCTAGTTTACACACGAGCAGCCGGCCGGCCGTCAAACATAAAATTTTTAGCTTCATTATAACGTATTAACTCTAATTCGTCGGAGAAAGTGAAAAAAAAAGGAGATAACATTTTCGGTTTGGAAACCACTGCGTAACTCCATCTTATTTCATAAGATGTGGATTGATCGATTAATGATGGTTGTTTGTTAAATTCTTACAACAAAATAATAAAATTGTGGCATGTTATAACTGAAGAATTGGAATTAAATATTTTGTGCTTTGTAGAGAAAAATCCGCTTACTTACGCTGCTAAAAGCGTTCAAGAAATATCAATACAAACCATACAAATTCAGTAACCAACCTCAGCTTTATCTTGAAGATAAAATTAAAAGAACAGAATTTGTAAAATACTATTTAAATTGATTAAAAAAAGGAAGCATTTTCAACAGCAGTTTCTACTGACAAAACATCATTCTCTTTAAATGGAATAGTAAATTCACATAATTTTTATTTGTTCCTACATTCTTTTATGAATTCTTCCTATCTTCTTCCGTTTCTCCCATAGATATAAGTTACGAATGATTATGTACAATCCTAACCCAGGCCCAATATAATTAACAAGTGAAAACATGGGTGGGAATAATTAATCATACTCTCGTTGCTCCATTCTTATTTATGGAAAATTAAACTACGGAAATTTTTCAGGTGTTCCAAAAATTTTTAATTTTTTCGTTGAAAATGAGTGGTGTCAAATGGATGAAACCCCGCCGCGTTCTGTAGTACCGGTTACTTGCTATTTAAATGTATATTTTTACTGATTATTGGACAAAATTTACTCATTGCTTGATCACCCCGGTTGTCACATTCATCGCGTAACGATTTCATTCTTTGGAATTATCTTTTCTCCATAGTGTTATAACGATTTTGGTGGCTTCGATTTGACGTGGCCAAAATACGATAACTTCTGTTAAAAGTGACTCTTACTTCCAGTGACAGCCAGGGTTTGATTCAGTCTAATACCTCTTGGTTGGTGATTCTTAACAGTCGCCTCTAATATTAAAGCTCAAATGCATCCGTGAAAAAGCAATTTAATAGTCTGCTTTTGGTAGCAAAGCTAGTGTCTTTGTTTTTCCATATTTGGGCCATATCAACCGCTAAAACATGTCCTATTGCTGTTTTTCCGTTTAATTTCATAAATACAGTCATTATCTCTATCCATCGTAGAGCCCAGAAAATGAATCGTTCAAAATCCGATAAAACGTAATAGTACCTTTTCTCCTCTCCTTTTATTATTATTTTTACTGTCTTGTCTACGTAGTCAATATCTTGGTCTTCTTGATGGTGAGATGCAACCTCTCGCTCTTTTCTTTTACTTTTCTCAGCAGGTTTTTATTGCTTTTCGCTAGCAAGGTGGTATCGTCTGCTTAACGCAAGTTATTGGTTCCTTCCTTCAATCTTAAATCTAATATTAGCATCTTTCAACCCCTCATTTGTTTTACTATTTTGGCATCAGAACTGTAAGATGTATGTATGCCTGCATCTTTTACCGTGTGTAGTGTTTCTAGTTCCTTCAGACATTGCCATATCTTGACGTATTCTAAGCTGTTAAATGCTTTGGAGTAATCTATAAAGCAAACGTAAAGTTTCTTCTGGAATTCTTTGACCTTTTTGATGATCTAATGGTGCAATGGTGCGGTCATTCGAACAGTCTCTGGCATCTCCTTTATTTAGTATGACAATCATCACTTACTTTGTGCTTTCTCTGCCTCTTGCGCGTTCTCCAAATAATGTTGCATGTTGTCCAAACAGTGTTATAGCTGTAAATGGCAGTGACATTAGTAATTCTGCAAGTGTGCCATTGCCTGCGGTTTTGTAGTTTGCCAGCTGTTTATATCCGGCTTTAAATTAGGTGGCACTAAAGTGTTGTCCTGTTGACTTTCACTGCTGTTTTAATACAATTTATTGGTGTATTAACAGCTTGCGGAAATTTAAACTCTCAGTTCATTGGAAATGATGTAAGGTCAAGTCGGCTAAGAGCGTAAGTCGGATAACTGCGTAAGTGGGCTATAGTTTTTTATTTCTATATGTATCAACCTATGAAACTGGTAGAAACCTTAACTAACCATGTTTGCCTTCTCCTCAAGAGATGGCGCTGATAAGCATGATATAAATTAAACAGGGTACTACTTTTTATCTACTTGTAAAATAAATAGATGATGCAAGTTTGTAGTGTTGTGTTCTATTTATGATCATCTGCAGTTGTCTATGGGTTAAGGTAAGTTTGAATATGAACTCTTGTATAGCTTTAATTAAAGTAGTTAACTACCTATATATTTTTCTGATTCCACTTTACATTTAGAAAAAATAAAGCCTTACGCACTTAACCTACAAAAATGCAAGGGCGGGAAAGTGCGTGAGTCTTCATTTGATCTAGCACTTTCCCGACAATAAAATTTATTAATTTATTTTGTTACAGAGCACAATGCTTTCAAAGTATGTACGAAAAACTAATAAAAGTGAAAACTACACTAAGGAAACATTGCAAACAGCCGTAGAAGAAGTGAGGTCCGGAGTGTATAATCCATATAGAGTTAGTCTAGTGTATAATATACCTTTGACTACCATAATTGATCACGTCAAAGGACATCGGGGTAGAAAATCTTCTTCTTTTGGTAGATCGACAGCTCTGCAGTTAGAAGATGAACAAAAACTTGTGAGTGGCCTCTTATATGGAAAAATACGGGTACGGTTTATCAAGAAAAGAGGTGTTAGAGTTAGTAGGAACATACGTAAAAGCCAAAGGACTAAAACGCCTTTTAAAGATGGTGTTCCCTCCAAAGATTGGTTTATTTCGTTTAAAAAAGACATACTCTATCCTTAAAAAGCACAAAGTGATGAATATGCACGTAAAATTTGAATCTTTGCCCAGTGCCCAGTGGTTGTGGTTTAATAATTTACAGGAAAAAAATCCTCAAATTTTATTAAAAAATTATTAACCAAGATGGCAATGACTGATTGCAATTTTTTTAACAATAAAACAGACTTTATCAAAATTTTTAACGAATGTAATGATTGACACAATTCAGGCACGGCCTGATCATCAGAATTAATATTCAACTATACGTTAAATTTTGAAAAGTCTATGTCAATCATTGACAAAATAATTATATCTTGAGCTTGATGGCGACAAAATATTTTTAATTTAACAGAGAAAGTTTTCAGTTCCAAACGCAGCATTTCTAAATTATAATTACTCACTCCTATACAAAGATACTGGCAAAAAATGTTGAAATTATCTAAGTTCGGGAAGCATGACTATATTCTTTATGCTAAGAATAGCAGTCTAGCAAGGACATCAACAAACCAAGAGGCTACGACAATGAAAATTTGATGGCCCATTATGCCAGTCAATAGTTAGAAATAGCCCAACTTCTAGTATTTATGATGAAAGTATACAGTCCACATTAACAAGTTTCATTTTACGTAAATAAACCATTTTGCACCAATAAAATTGAAAGATTGCACGCAGACTTCGTATAATAACAGTGTTTTTATTACTTTGTAAAAGCAGTACTGCAGCTTTAAACTTTTTGGATAAATATTGATTATTTACAACGAAACAAATAAATTAAAACGATAACTTGCTAAGTAAATGAAATATAGATAACAAAGTTAAAAACATGTGTTGCAAAATACCTGTAATTTATCGTGTATAATTGTATTTGCAGCAGCATGTAAATTCCAAACTTTGATGTCAAAGTGCTTTTCATAGAATGTTTATTATAAAGTTCATATAAACCTTTGTGAAACACCGACATGTGCGGTTAAGTACTCTGAATTGTAAAATTCATTAAAACAACATACAAAAAATAATCATATTCACTTTATAATGAACGTAGTAATTAGAAACATACTTATTTTGTTCTTAACCACCCTCTGCGTTCCAAGCACTAATATTTTATTCAGAATTGCCGTGTTTACTGTATTACGTGTAAATATTATTATATTTCTCTTAACACGTGCATAATAAAATTGTTTCAAACGTTCTCATCGCTTTATACTAGTGGTATAAATAGGATGAATATTGCATCAAAAAATAGAACTCAGTGTAAGATAACGTTACAAATACGAATAATGGGTATTGAATCTTACCTTTAGCGAAGGTTGTGGCTGCTCTACGAGTATACTGAAACAATAAAATCAATTAATCAATTAAATAAACTATTTATACTATTTTAACGTTATCTGAATCTCAGAGAATATTACCATGTTGTTTATTGTTTAGGTATACTTGGATAATACAATTACCCTTACAAACTCGTCTTGAGTATGTGCAAAGAAAATGGAAAAAGTTATAAACATTATAGGGGTAGATGGGAAACATTCAACCATAAGAGTTTTCCGTATATTTATAATATCTCAGTGATCAATGTGTGTATTATAAATAAAAGCAACAGAAATGTTTGTGTTTTCCAAAAATAATATGTAAAGTCCAATAATCAATGTAAATTTTAGTATCCACATGTTTAGCTACCTACTTTGTTATATCCCTTTAGATAAATTTGGTTATAATAGTAAAATTAGGTTATTTTTGACATTACATTCTTGTTAAACAATAACCTCAAAAGTCTCTATTTGTTGTTGTATAGGATGTATTTAACATCTTCAGATGCCGAGAAATTTCTTATTAAAAACAAATCGTTAAGAGACCAAAAACATAATTAAATTTGCTATTAGAAAATGTTAAAAAACCAGTGATTTATTCGGCAAGTAGCAAAAGAATATAATCATTGAGTAAAAACTTCTTAAAGAGGCGCAACCTAATGTTAAATATTATGCTTTATAGAGAACCTCCACCTTACATCAAAAATGAAACTGTACTTGGGCGACACCAGCTTATAAAATGCGAACTACAAATTCCACCGTCGTAAAACTGCATTTAGCCTTAACAAAATGTTATCAGCAACGGTATCAGGTTTCGATGATTTATCGCCAGCCGTTGTAAATAAATGCAATGATTGTAAATATTAATTTTTATTCCAAAAGTAGACTAGAAAATTAACAATTTAAATAATTCATCAAATATTTTTATAATCGGTGTCCTTATAAACTGATTAACACAAGTTATAACATCATATGATACGTTATCATAAAAACGACGTCGTTTTTTAAGTAAATCGAAGTTCAAAGAAAAAAGTTGAAGCTATTTGAAAATCTCTATTTTTTTAAAATCAACTAATTTTGAGGGATCATATCTCGAAGTGTAATTATAAAACAATAAAAATTTTATATTATTCTTAAAAGTTTGCATCAAACTAAACAAAAAAATTTTATGTAAAATAAATTTATTTCAAAATTTGTTAAATCTGCAGCACATTGAAAATAAGTTAAATTTTATGAAATTACCCGAAAACTAGTTACAATCTTCTCCTGAACGATCTAAAGTTTTCTATATTTTTTTAAATAGAAATCGGTTAAATACACTCAGAAAATTAAATTAAATACAACTTATAATAAAACATCATTTTTATGTATTTCCATGTAATTGTGGTTATTATTTACATAAACAATTTATTCGCTTCGGACCCAGTTAGAAAAGATGAATTTACCGAGTTTTTCTTTTAAATCGAGAAGAATTTTGCAAGTTGATTCTAAGAAGAAAAAATAACATAAATTCACTGATAAAAGATATGCTGAGTCAATTGTATTTAATTTTAAATATTCTTTTAAAATTTTAATTTTCATTAATTACACAAACTATTAGTACATTGTAATCAAACAACAAATAAGTTGTTAATAGGTATTAAATTTTTTTGTATTTTTGTTTTTGCGCAAAAACTTACAGTTGAATAAATTAAAATCATAAATAAAGTTAATAAAACACGCGACGAATTTATGTGAATCACTTCAAATGAGTGCATAATTCTTTATATTATTAATTTGAAATTAAAAAAAACTATAGAAAGATATAGAAAGATAAGTTACTACACAAAACTATTTTAGTAGAAAATAAAATAATATTATTTTGCTTTATAAGTGCCTTCTTTCTCGAATTTTGCTGGCACTGCATTTTTATGTAATTGTTTTCTTTTATTGTTTATAACTATGTCATCAATATCTACAAGAGCAATAACAATGTTCCCACAATTGTTTTGGCACTCGCTGGCGTGGTATACATCTTTATTGAAAATTTAAAAAACTTTTGTCTCTGTCAACTTGGGTAAAGATACAATGTGCATATTAAAGTTATTACTGTTTTAAAAGGTACCTCCATATTATAATTCATACTTTGTACATTAAATTATAAATCCTTCATTTTTCCGGCAGTTTTAATTTCAAAAGAAGCCCATCAATTAATATGTTTTACTAATTAGATGGGTATTTGTTTCTTACAAAGAAATATTTTTTTCCTCAATTAATTGCATCCTTCGTTATGAAAATGAGATTGATTGTAGGTAAAATAAACATTTATTTCTTTAGGAAAGTTAATGTTTGCTACTTACTATTTAACAAAATTATAAATAATTGAAAACCATACTTACTAAATTGAATTAAAACAGCAAGTATTATAATTATGCAATCAAGAAAGTATAAATAAAAATAGAATCAAATTTATAAATATTTAATTCTAATAATAATATTTATTTGAAGCGCAGAGAAAAAAAATTAGTACTAAATTTCCTACATTCAGTATATAAATGCTAAGTAATCCTATGATGTCACAATTTCTAGTGCGTGTTTATGACGTGAATTATGACGAAAAGTCCATATATGTGTCTGAAAATGCCTCTTTTTTGATATACATAGTGGTGAATTTAAAAAGAAAATTATTCTTTAGAGAATGGTTTTTTGAAACTTTACGAATTTTGTCAAAATGTTATAATAGATTACACCTAATAATCTGGCATAGAGCATTTTTTTTTAGTTAATTTCCAAATTTTACCGACATTTTCAACATTTTTTTGATTTTCTCGAAAACGGTTTGTTCTGGCTAAATGCAATAAGAGGTCCTTTTTTGTACGTTATTTGTTACTCTTTTTTGAAAATAGTGACAAGTTTTTTGACATTTCACACACGTTTTATTTTTAAAGAGAGAACCCTCTGCTCCTCCTCCATTGCCGCCCCTGGTACAGATATGGAGAAATGCTGTATGTCAGATTATTAGCCGAAATCTATTATAACATTTTGCCAAAAGTTTCAAAAAACAGTTCTCTAAAAATTAAAAAAAAATCAAATGCGTATCAAAGCGGTCACCCATCCAAGTAATTACCTTGCGCAAAGATGCTCAACTTCGGTGATCGGACGAGAACCGGTGCTTTCAACGTATTATGGTCGTTGTCAAATAATGACGTGACAAATGTAACACATTTTGAAATTAACAATTGAGGTATAAAGTTTAAAGATTTTAAGTGGTCACCATCAATATACTCGTACAAGGTGTCCCATTAGTGCAAAGGAAGGTGGATATCTCGGAAAATATTGGGGTTAGAAAAAAATCTTTTTCAATGAAAGTTGTGCAAATCAATAAGCTGCACATTTTAAAATTATTTATGTTTATACAGGGTGTTCCATAAAAGTGCGACATACCAAAGTTAGGTTTTTTTAAATAAAACTACCAATTTTTTATCACAAATTTGGATTCCTTGAGTAATTCTAATGTGACCTTATGCATTATACATAATGTCTAAAATAGAGGGTTTTTGCATTATTTTACTTTTTCCGGAAAAATTGACTTTTCAAAAAAATTAAATAAAGGTATCTAACTGTTACTCAAAAATCCGCAAAAATTCATAGGAGTTAGATACCTACAACCTTATCATTAGAATGTTTATGAAGTTTCACTTTTAACGGCACATAAAAAATTAGGTGGTGCCATTTGAAAAAATCAAGTTATCCATGAATTTAGAGAATTAGTGTTAATATTAGAGATTTGTCATTTTATACGTACACATTACAGTTATTGAAATCTTGCGATCTCTTGACAAATTTACTGCACGTTTTTTTTGCGCCAGAATTCAGTCAGTAATCAAACACCGATAAGTCTAGCAGTAAATAGTTGGACAAATAATTACATTTATTTACTTCTAAATTCTCGTCTAAAAATAATTGAAACAGTACTACAATTTACTCTGTTATTGAGGTTTAGATGACGCATAATGCCAGTGTCGCATTACATTATTTCAAACTATATCCTTTTGGATGTTAATCAATATATCTATAATATTATCTTTAATATACAGATTTTGTGTGTTAAACATATATTTTGTATCACGATTAGTTTTTTTCTGTGTGTATTTAGCGCAAGGTAAAGATCTGTGAATATTTTTCTCGAGTTAACAGTTACAAGGCGTTGCCTGGGTTACGCACTACCTTGTAAGCCTACTTTTGTTTGTAGTTTCCCTCATAGGAGTGTGGGATAAATGAAACTTTGTCTATGGTACCCTCCGTATTTGGTCATGTTGGAATCGTTTTCAGCCTTGGGGTTTCTCCGTTTTGTGCAGCTATCAAAATATAAAGATAATAACAAACAGACACCAATCGCCTATATTAATACCGTGTGACCCGGATAATATGAAGCATTCTATTCAACATGAGGAATTTGAAAAATCCGATTTGAATGTCTCCAAAGTGTTTTTAAGATATTTCTACTATGAGAACACTTAGCAATGTCTACTAGAAAACGTATTGCGCAATAGTTTCAAAAATTTAACCAAACATATTAAAAATATTTGAAAATATATTTAATAATATTTCAAAATGTACGAGTGTTCAAATCCTAGACCTATTTTTTTTTTAAAATTGTATTATTATTGCAAAAGAACAGCGTTTAATTTCTGTTGGTAAAGAGGTATAAGTTTTAAATTCTTTTACTTGAACTGGCAATGGATTTATTTGATGCATTATTTAGATATTTTGGAAACTATTATGAAACCTTCAGTCGAAGTGTTTTATCCAGACGAAGATTATATTTTCCAACAAGTAAGTATTCTTATTTCACTATACTTTCTCCAAAAAATAGTTCGGGATCTGTTGAATTAACATTTTCATAATGTATTTTTGTTGTTAAAGGACAACGCCCCTATTCATACTTCGCGGGTTGTGCGCAACTGGATACAAGCAAATAACTTGGAGCTGTTACCCTGGCCAGCAAAAGCCCAGATTTTAACATTATCGAAAATGTTTGGGCTCGAATACTTGCTGTTATCCGAAGACAACAAGGGCCAAATTTTATACCAGTAAACCGTAATGCACTAATTGCAGCCATTGATACCGCATGGGAAACGATTAATATTAATTATATTGATACCTTGATAGCGTCAATGAGCAGACGCCTCCAAGAATGTATCAATAATAATGGAGGTCACACCCATTATTGATTTCTTATATTTATTTATATAGTAATACCTTTATTTAAAAAAAAACGTTTTCATTTAATTTTAAACTATAACTTGGTATCTTAATTATAATTATGTAATAAATTCTTGTCAAAAACTAAATATATACGTTGACAATAAGAATTGCCTTAGTTTTTATTTTCACTTTTTATATTAACTACAGAAAAAAATGAAACGTCATAAAATATACATTTTGTAAGGACTAAATATTATGAATAGAGAGTTTAATGATTTTTTTTAATAACTTACAATAATTAGTAGGTTAGATTTATTTAAAAATAAGTAATAATCAGTCAACCCAAATAACCATGTTTAGTTTTTGATTTAATTTAAAAGTTATTGCTTGTAGACGTTTTTTAAATCAAAATTATTTCTAATTTTATTTTGTAAACATTTCCTAAACAAAATTTTGATTCGATAATTAATCGAGCTATGGTGTTTAATTAGCGATACCTTCAAATATATTCTTTAAAGAAAAAATTAAGTAAGCAACGTAAATTACCTATTTTCTAAAACGTGCTTAGTGTAATGATTCATTCTACAGTCCTTCTATAAGATAATCCCTGCTGAGACTACCTGCTGTTAGAATTGTAAATGATACCCTTAAGCCCGCTTCACAATGTGCAAACTTTTGTTTACAGAAATTGTGGTGTCCAAGTTTTAAATTTCATGAGTGTACCTATCAAGGTTTTTTTTATCTGTTAAAAAACGCTGTACATTGCATTAAGGCCACATATTCTGTCGTGACAAATCACACTCCGAACGAAAAATGATATTTTATGATAAAAATATAGTAAAAATCGAGACTGTTTTATATAATTACTATTTTACTAGTTATAAAAGTACAGTCAGTAGCAGGGACAGTAATAAAAGTTCGTTATTGAACCGTCATAACTTATACATTTCTATGTTCGTGATCGTAATTTGGAAATATTTAGTCATTGATTTGCAATTGCATTCTCTTGTATTCGATGGCATTAGAAATTGTAATGTATGTAATAGAAATCAATTTATCACCTCACATACTCACCATGAATTTTGCTAATAACTTGTGAATATATAAAGAGCAACTTTGGCTATACCTCCGAAAAATCACATAATTAATGAACGAGCTGAAGTTGCTATATGAAATTTACAGAAAATTTGTAGGTAAAGAATAATAAATTTGCAAACGGTATTAAAACATCACGCATTTTGTCCCTACGCTTTCAGTAAATGAACGATTGTTTTCACCAAAAAATGATCAATTTTACCGTACTGCATTATAAATCAATCAAGCAGGTTAATTCTAATCAATAGATATTTGATTATTTTCACAAATTTCTTTTAATGCACCCAAACAAAACAACAAAGTTTGTAACATTAAACCACAAAATTCAAATATTTTTATTTGAGACACCAAAGTTTACATCCTACAATATTTGTTTTATTAATAATACATCGATAGATGTATATACATGTAGGTACAATAATTTCTGTAACCCAATTTTTATACCTGACTTTTGCATATTTACTTCAGATTACAAAATATAAACTAGTACAATAAAGAAGCATATAGAAAACTTTAAAAGTTTTTGCTTTTGAATTTCAGTGCAAGTTTTTTTTTTGAAAACGTTGAAACTAGGACTAACCGCAATTTTGAGGGCTACAATTAACCAATAATGTAAAACATATGACAAAGAATCAAAAAATGTCATACAAAAATGTCAAATCAAATCAAATCAAATGAACTTTATTTGTCTACTAGAACAATGGAACGTCATAAAATTTCATACAATAAATACATATAAAAAGTTAGGTACAATTAAAATACACAGTCAAAGACACAATAAAACCAATCAAAAATTATATTGTAAAGATCCTCTATTGTGTTAAATGCATTAGCAACTAAATATAACAAACCATCTTTTTTGAGAAAGTTTTGATTTTATCACAGGCTTTTGATATTATGAGGTAGTTTATTGTAGAAAACACATTCCATATAGTTAGGACTAGATTTGTATAATTGTAAATTATGTTTTTTATATTCTAAAACATGAACCACAACGTGTATTGTATGAATGATAATTATTCAGTAAAATTAAAAGTATTAACATTTTTTTAAGGTGTATTAAAATTTCAATAATGATACATGCATGTAAATGTTAATAATTTGTGTTTAATAAAAATATTTTTACACGATTCACTCTTTTTTTCTGTAATATAAACACTCTATTAGCTGTGTAGAAGTTGCCCCAAAAATGATACTTATATCTTATAATTAAAATTAAAATTTAAAAAATAAAATAATTTAATTGCTTCGGTACTTGCTACAGGTACTAGCCTTTTAAGTGCAAAACACGTGCTGCTCAATTTTTTACTACAGTAAAACCTCTAAATAACGGTCACTAAAATTTGCTGCAAAACTGACCATTATATGGAGGTGGCCATTATAGGAAGAGAGAGAAAAATTTTTATTTCTATGCGTTGTTTACTAGTTCTACTAACTTCAAACTTAAACCGGCATAATACCTTATAACTTTGTTATTATTAGGTTACACAGGGTGGTTTGAATAGGCAAACTCAGTAGCGAATTTAGTTTCTCTTGTCACCATGGCACAAAACAGAATAAAAATCGAACATCGCGTTCGCGCGAGTTAATGTCAAAATTGTTTCATTTTTAAATAGAACTCCCTGTATAGTAATATTCTCAATCGATAGGAAATTAAATACTTAAACAGAAAGCGTCGTATTATTTTTTATCCTAAAGTTCAAAAATGACAGAATTATTGATGATTTTTCAAATTGGTTAAGGTGGCTGTGTTGGTTATAACTTTGCCTTACCATAAAGTAAAAAAGTAAGGAGGAATATCAAACCTTTGGTGGTCGAATAGTAATGCCAAGGACGTAGTCAAATTTACTAGTCGGAAAACCGTTGGTCGAGGCAATTCGAATCTTGGTCACCGCAAAACACTTAACAAAATATTTCATGATGGAGATAGATCCAACATACAAAATTTACGGTGACATTATCCAGCAGAAGTGGTAAATAAAAATGAAGGAAGAGGAATATCCATAAAGCGAAAGGGTATGGGATTATTTTAATTTTATCTGTGAACATTAAAAAAAATTCAAATTGGTAAATGCTCAAAAACGACACCGTTTTTTGGTCCAAGCATTTTTATTTACCCTCCGTAATAAACGCTTTCCAATTGCTATAAACTGTTTACCAATAAAACTTCAATTTGTATTTTAATCTCCGATGATATTTATACAACAAACGATTTAATTTATAAAATCACAAAATACTTTAAACTTATTTGAAAAATCATCAATAGCTCTGTCATTTTTGACTTTAGGATAAAAAATAATGAAACACTTTTTGTTTAGTATTCAATTTCTTATCGATTGAGAATATTGTATTCAGGTGCCAATGTAGTTAAAAAAAAATTGAACAATTGGACATAACTTTCATAAACGCAATGTTCGATTTTTTTTTCTTTTTACCATTGTGATAAGAGAAACAAATGCTACTAGTTTTCCTATTTAACCGAACCCTGCTCTTATAATAACAAAGTTAGCAATAATGCCGACTTAAGTTTGAAAACCCTATATATCTGAATTAAAAATAACTATAAATGTTCTGATGCAATATTAAATAATTAGACGATATAATAATGGAAGAGTTATACATATTCAATACATAATACATACATTTACATAATATGTACCTATTTTTCTAATTTCTCGTTATTTACCTATTTATTTACCGTTATTTAATGCCTTGTTTACTCGTTATTTACCTATTACAATAATTAATTACATACATATACATACCATTAAATTACATTTTTGTATTGAGGTCTGTTTTACATTTTTAAGTTTAGTTTGTAAGACAAAAGATTCACATTTTGATAAAATTTGAAGTACTTCTACCGCTAGCTCACTCTTATCATTAGAAAATAGAAAACTTTGCAAATCTCTTAGTTTTTCACACACTTTATCCACTCTTTAATGTGGTGACGTAAAAACTTCGGATTCTTCTGCAACACTTTATTGTTCGAATCACAGCCTTCACTATTGTCCAATTCACTGATTGTATCTTGAATACTTAAATTCGGGCTTTTGACAAATATCACAAATCAATAGATGCATAATTTTCAAGGCTTACACATTGATTATCTTCTACTAATACATGAAAAAGCTGAGCTAGTAGAATTTGTCTTCTTCATCGAAATCTTCTTGCAGGACCTTCTCCGAGAATCCTGCTTTCGGAAAACATTTAGCAATTGTAATAGGCAAAACGTTTCTCCAGGCTACTGATATTCAAACTAAAGCACTGGTTAAATTGATACTTTTTCGCATCTTTAAAAGGACGTTCGGTATTTGTGAATGTTAGCAGCCTTTTAATTAAAAACTTCCTGAAAGCCATTTTAAAGTTTTGATAATTCCTAAATCCAGTGGCTGGCAATGGGATGTGGTGTTTGGGGTAGAAAACAATGTTCACATTTTCAAGAGTCACTTTGGGATGAGACGGCATTATCCAGTAATAATAAAACTTATCTATTTTCTTTTCATTTTCATCAAATTTTTTAGCCAGGAAGTCATAATTTCTACCGTCATCCAAGCTTAGATACTCATTCTAAGGGCAATTTGTTGATATGAGAGCCTTTAAAGCATTTTGGGTGTTGACTTTTTTTAATGATTAACGGATTTTCCGTATCACCTTATATTTGTACAGAATATAATTGTCAATACTTGTTTTGCAATTTTTTTACCACTACATTTATCGTTTTTAAAAGAAAACGTTTTGTTTGGCATCGCAAGGTAAAAAAGTCCGGTCTGGTCAGCATTGTACACATTTTGAGTGAATATTCTTCTAATATTACTGACAGCTTTGCTTTCCAAGCTTCAACAGTGTCCAGGTTAATATCAGCCGACTCCCCACAAATTGTTTTAAAGGTTGTGTTATGTCTTTGACAAAATTTCTTAAGCCACCCCTTTGAAACTTTAAAATCCGTTATTTTAAAATTTTTCGCAATGCTTTCTCTTTTATTAAAGGTCTAGTTATAGGGATATTTTTATTCTTAGCTTTACAAAACCAATTGTAAACTACTCGGTCAATTTCTAAACCTTCAGTTTTAGGAAATTTTCTCTTCTGCTCTGTATTGGAACTTTCTTTAAATAGCTTTTTTAAATCACATTTGTTTTTTAAAATATCGTTAACTTGTGTTCTTTCAACACTAAATTTTTCAGCCAACTTTCTAGCACTGTTATTGAACTTTTCACTTTCCACAATTATATCAATTTTCTCTTTAGAGACAATCGTTTTCTTTTAGTGACATTGTAATTTTTCTGTACGTATATATGTTGAACATACTAACTCAAAGTATGTACGCAAAATACGATTTTTGGGGTGAACTTAATGAGCTTTTTTAATTGCACTTTCTCTATAATGACTGTCTATTGTAAATCGAACAAATTCTTGAAATCCGTTTCTAAATACCGGTAATTACTTAAGCCTCACACAATGAAACAATTATATATTATGCACAAGTTGAACGCTGAATGGCCGGAAATAAGGGGTAGAATTACATGTATTTTTCCAAGAAAGTTTACAAATAAAACTAAGAAAATGCCAACAGTTAACTGTAACATACTTGGCTTTATCGACACACGTGTGTTTCAAGCATTTAAAGTTATCGCTTAGATAACGCTATGCACTTTAACACTCATAAGTTGTTACAGTTAACTGTTGGCATTTTCTTAGTTTTATACTATTTTATACGGGTCCATGTTATACACGAGATGTCGTTAGACACACATTTTACTTATGTATACAAATAAGTGGCCGTGGCCGTTATTGAGAGGTGGTCGCTATTAGGAGAGTCATTAATATGGATATTTCCGTATACTTGGGTTTTGACTTGGAAAACTTGGCCGGTTTTAGAGGTGGCCGCTTTTAAGAGGTGACCGAAAATAGAGGTTTTACTGTAATACAATTAATGTAAAGTTTCCAATTCAAACAGAGATCAGTGTGACAACCGGGTAGCTTAAAACGGTCTACTTGCTTAATTGTAGTTTCATTAATGTTTAGGTACAGGCTAGATAAGTAATTTGCAGCTAAAGTGTAAAATTGCATTAATTTTGATTTTTTAAATTTATTGGTAATCTGTTGCGGTTTACATATGAACACAGATTATTTAAATTAATTTTAGCAACAGATAGAAGTTCTTTTTCTGTTTTTTCACTACTAAGTAATGTTATGTCATTTGCATTACAAGTAATATGGCATGACATTACATTTTGTTTATCATTTAAATATAATAGAAATAAAAATGGTCCCAAGACATTGCCTTGAGGAACACCTTTTTGAACTGTTACTTCTTTTGGACTTACGTTTATTAAAATATACATATTGCTTTCGGTTGTGTAAGTATCATTTAATCAAATATTGAGTTTTACGACGTAGTCCAAGATCCTTTAGTTTTTTAATTATTATATTATGATCCACGCAATCAATAGCTTTTGACAAATCAACAAAAATTGCTAAAACGCGATTTCCTTTATTCTCATCGTATATTACTTTAGTTAAATTAGAAAGAGCAGTAGATGTTGAATGTTTTTCCCGAAAGCCATGTTGATTTGGATTCGAAATTTTAAATTTATTAATAATACTAATTATACGAGTAGCATTGCCAGATTTATAAAGCACTACTACTTTAGCTACTTTTAATACGTCAGGGAAAACTCAGTTCCACTAGAATTTTTACTAATTCACTAATAGATAACATAAATAATAAATCGGTAATAGCAATTGACTGATTGTTTGTATGTTTGGAATCTTCAAAAAGTAATCATTAAATGCATTGGCAATTACATCTGGATCATGAACTTCCTCATTGTCGATCAACATTGTTTCATTTAAACTGTGAAATTTTTGATCAACTTTTAATGTGTAATTGATAATTCTCCAAGCTGTTTTTGTAATATTATTGGAATGTTTTAATATATTGTCAAGATATTTCCTTTTTCCAACTTTAAAACATTTTTATAAATTTGTTTGTATCTTTTATAGTAGCATAAAGACACTTAATTGTTTAAAAAGATTTTTAAATTATCTGATGATATTTTAAAACTTTTAAGTAAACTCATGATTTCGAATAGGTCTTTACAGTTTTTCTTACTAATTTAAATACAACAGAATGATAATACACAAATATATCTACAGGGTGGTCCAATCTATACGACACGGTCTCTCAAATGAGAACGCATCAATATGTTGCGGCGATTTTTTGTACATGTATGCAGAGTCTTTTTTGGGCATGATTTAAAAATATTTTTTAATATACAGGGTTTGTCAAAAAAAGTTAAATGCCAAAGTTGCCATTTTTAAATGGAACACCCTGTATTTGAGAACAAATTTGGATTGTAGAGCTGAAATAAAGGTAAGTTGATGTTACATGCCCTATACCTATCTCAAATAATTTTGAGATATTTAAAAAATTATAAAATTACAACATAAATTTGAAAAAATTATTAAACTAAAGTGCTTTATGTGACGTATGAATCTTTATGCCTTATCATAGTAGTAGTGCCTTCGGTAATAAATGAAAACAATAACGTGCTAAAAAAGTTATACAGGGTAGTAAAAAAATTGAATTAAATTATAGTCAAATTGAAAGGTGATAAACTCTTTTATTTTAAATGGAACACCCTATATCTGACATCACGAAACAATAGGCTTTTCGAATACCTATCGAACAGTATTAGGGTGTCCCATACCTAACTCAAATAGTTTCTGAGTTATTCGAGTTTATGTTGAAAGTTAATGTTAATTCCATTTAACAAGATTTAATTTTAGTGAAGGTGGCTGTGGCTGATGAATGAAAGGCATAGCGATTGTTTATTAACTACAAAAGATAAGATGTAACGTAAAAATGTAACAAAGCAAAATATTAACGTAAAAACAAAGCGAACTAAACAATATTGAAAAAATTACTTAACATTAAATTAAATGTTCAAAACAGCGACCATTTGTCT
Source organism: Abscondita cerata (assembly GCA_030710515.1). NCBI lineage: Eukaryota > Metazoa > Arthropoda > Insecta > Coleoptera > Lampyridae > Abscondita > Abscondita cerata. The sequence continues at coordinate 212,053 of JALBCR010000506.1, read as the reverse complement.
CAATACCTAACTGAACACGTTTTTTGAATGATTCTTTAACATTCTCCAGCATTTGCGGTGTAATGCTCGCAAAAGCACCGCGGATTCTTTCTTCCATATCATTTGGTGTTGTAGGTGGATTATTGTAGACAATGTTCTTGACATATCCCACACAAAAAATCGGCACATGTCAAGTCAGGAGATCTGGCCGGCCAATTTTGGGGTCCTCCTCTTCCAATCCATCTATCCGGAAACATTTGGTTTAAATTGAACCGCACGTTATGATGAAAATGTGCTGGAGCACCATCTAGTTGAAACCACATACGTTGTAAAATATTTAGTGGAACATCTAGCAAAAGGTCGAGTAAATTTTCTGTGAGAAATCTGTTAAATTTTTGTCCATCTAAATGGCCTTCAAAAAGAATGGTCCCACCATACGCCCTCCGAGGATTCCTCCCCATACATTAAGAGACCACCTATGCTGGTGGTTAAGTGTTCTTAAAAATGGGGATTTTGATCACAATAGTAGTGAAAATTATGCCTGTTGACGAAGCCGTTGTTGTGGAAAGTACATTCATCTGAGAACAAAACGTAATCAAAGAAATTTTCATCTTCCCCTGCTTTATCTAGCGCCCACAAACAAAAATCAACTCTTCGACCAAAATCTATTTCCAAAGCTCTTGATGCAGCTGCACGTGGTATGGATGCAAGTTATGGTTCTTTAAAATGCGCTGTACGCTGGTTTTACTGATTCCGGTTTCTGAATGAATTTTTCGCTGGCTCGTGTGTGGATTTTCAATTACGGATCCAATTACTGAGAACTGATTTTCTTCGTTGCCAGTTACGTACTTTGTGCCTTTTACTTTTTTATAACTTACGGATCCATCCTGTAGAAAAACTTCTAACAGTCTTTGGAAAACATTTTGGTTAGGATGATTACGTGTCGGATATTTTGAGCGTAAACTCTCGAGGCTAATAAACAATTCCGGTCACACTCCCCGAGGACAAAAATCATGTCAATTCTTTCTTGTTTACTATAAGTTTTCATTTTAAATTCAATACTTCTTAATAAACGAGGATTTTAAAATACTTTGACAGATTAATGGTAGTTAATAAACAAACAAAAACAATCGCTATGCCTTTCATTCATCAGCCACAGCCACCTTCACTAAAATTAAATCTTGTTAAATGGAATTAACATTAACTTTCAACATAAACTCGAATAACTCAGAAACTATTTGAGTTAGGTATGGGACACCCTAATACTGTTCGATAGGTATTCGAAAAACCTATTGTTTCGTGATGTCAGATATAGGGTGTTCCATTTAAAATAAAAGAGTTTATCACCTTTCAATTTGACTATAATTTAATTCAATTTTTTTACTACCCTGTATAACTTTTTAGCACGTTATTGTTTTCATTTATTACCGAAGGCACTACTACTATGATAAGGCATAAAGATTCATACGTCACATAAAGCACTTTAGTTTAATAATTTTTTCAAATTTATGTTGTAATTTTATAATTTTTAAATATCTCAAAAATTATTTGAGATAGGTATAGGGCATGTAACATCAACTTACCTTTATTTCAGCTCTACAATCCAAATTCGTTCTCAAATACAGGGTGTTCCATTTAAAAATGGCAACTTTGGCATTTATTTTTTTTGACAAACCCTGTATATTAAAAATATTTTTAAATCATGCCCAAAAGACTCTGCATACATGTACAAAAATCGCCGCAACATATAGATGCGTTCTCATTTGAGAGACCGTGTCGTATAGATTGGACCACCCTGTATAAAAAAAAGCAAAACTACAATTAACGTGATTGATTTAATACAGGTTATTCCAATTCACATTATTTAAATAAAATATGAATAATTTAATGTTGCGTTGCGAAAAGAAAACATTTTCACAAAATCTAGGTGGATCAACTAAATTGCTTATAAAACTAATTTGCTGAGCTGAGTGATCAGATAACCCATTAAAAACTATAGATTTTTTTAGCTGTACTGTTACTAAAATATAGTCAATACCAGTGGAACTTGTTTGAGCTACTCGCGTGGGTTCATTAAAAATTGCATCGATACCATAGGCTCCCATTAAGTCAAATAGTTTATTTTTTAAGTTTGATTCACTTAGAGCATCAATATTTAAGTCTCTATATATAACTAACCTAAGTTATAAGTTATAAGTAATCAAGAATAGCTTCCATGTTATCCAAAAAGACGTTGAAGAAGAAAGTGAAGTGTCATGGGACCGATAAATACACAAAATTACTATAGTAGAATTAGGTACTTAAAATTACCTTAACTGCTGCACATTCTATTATCCTTTCAATACTGAAATTAGCTAGGTGATTTATATTTGAAATCATGTATTGATGCTATGACTTAATATATATTAACACACCCCACATTTTAATCTTGGACGACAATAATAACTGACTAAATTATATCCCGGTGGAGAAGCAAAAGGAATTTCGCCTTCCTTTAAAAAGCTTTTCGTTGCGCAAAAAATATCAACATCTTCATCCAAGACCATTAATTCTATTTCCTCAAATTTGTTTTTAATTCCTTGCACATTTTGATCTAGAATAGTAATATACTGTTCCTTGATGTTTGTTTTTTTTGTCGATGATTTATTTATAAAAAATTTGTTGACGAAAAAGGAGATTGATTTAATATCTGATTGGAAGATTGATGATTTATGTCAGAAGACATATTGTTGGTAGTTTTTATTATAACTAAGTTACTTTTTACAATATGCTCTGCATTATTTGCGTAGTAGTCAAAATAATTTCCGAAAATGAATGATCAACCGAATATATCAAAAAAGTTGCAAACTCTTTAGAAAAAATACTTTCCCATTTCTGTTAAAATGCAATACATGCGGTGTAAAATGATTTTTGAAGTAATAGTCTGTTTATATCCCTAAATTTAAGGATATTGGTTTTAACTGATGGGTTAAACAGGTTACAGTTAGTGTTATATAATTTACTTAAACAATTAGTTATTTCATTTTGGTTTAAAAAACCTTTGCTTATTGCGTCGTTACTTTCACTCAATATTAGAAGAAAGTCGTTTCAATACGATTATGCCGTTATCACATGGTCTTATTAATTCACTATGCAATATGTTATTATTTTTATCTTTACGTTTTCGATTGAATTTTCACTACCGGATCTACATTTTTAGATGTATTGGATTCAACTACATTTGTTAATTCTTCAAGTTTTCCTTTTAAAGAAATTTCTAATCGCTGTAATTTATTTATATGAACTTTTATTTTTTAATTTATTATTAATGTGTCGTAAATTAAATTGAGCTGATTGAATCCACTTAAATTTACGCTTATGATTTGCCCATGTTTTAGCACATTTAACTAGGTTTAATTAAGATCTGGCGTTATCAATACTGGACTGTAACGTATTCATCAGGCGAGTTATGAGTTCACGTTTATTCCCTTTTGTACTTACGTCAAGTTTTTTTAATTTTTCTTTTAATTTACTCACTTTTAGATCCGACAGACGTCTTTACTTGTCATTATCGTCTTTGTTAGGCATTATTGACATAGTCTGTACTTTAAAAATAAAAAATTAAACAACATACACTTTCAATTTAAAGCAACACGATAACCCAACGTTCACGTGCCTGTAACGATCAACGGTCATCAACGGTCCGGTTGCTATTAGCAAAAAACTAAGAAAACTCTTGAAATTTGAAATCAACAAACAAAATCAAATCCAGTTCTTCTTGATATAAACAAATAACACTTTTTTACTACTTACGTTAATAGAACGTTTGCTAATTCTCCCTTCCACATTTAATTCGCGACTTGATTATCAGTTTAATTCACACAATTTGTTGAATTTCCTTGAATTAACTGAATGTGTCATTGGTTCCGAGGATCTTAATTAGCTCATTTACTTAATCACCTTCTTCCATCATTTTCAATTTGCAGTTTGTTTAATTAATTTCAGTAATTCGTGTATCAAATTAGTTAGTTCAATTTAATTCGCGGATTGATCTATTTATCCAAGAATTAAATTAGTTAAATTAAATTGAAATTGTTATGAATTGCAATGACTTAAAAATTGAATGTAAGGTCTCCTAATGAATGATTGCAAATACTAAAGATTTATTATTTATGTACCGGGTGACCCAATAAGGCTGTTCCTCGGCCATATCTCGGGAACCGTTCGTCGTATGACTTTGGTGTAAAAAAAATTAGGTAAATCGGCCATGAAGAATCGCAGGAAAATATTTTCAAGTTTTAAAATGACCACCAGAGGGCGTAACTGCCATCTTAAATTTTTAAATTGCATTTTCTATAAATTTCGCATAATAAACAAAAATTTTTTTTCACATTTGTAAAGAGAACCAGTTTATCTATCATTTTTGTGAAAACAAAAGTTTAGTAATTGCAAAAACAAAGATGGCGGGGAGTGTTCAATTGTTTTGCAATAACCTCTACTTCTTAACGGTTTGACCGATTTTAACAAATTTGGTATTGTTGAAAAGAGCATTCTTTAAGCAATAAAATTAATATAGTTAATTTAATTGAATCCTTCTCCGCCAGGGGAATAGTTTTGACACCATGACCTAAATTTTTAAAAAATCAAAAAATAAAATGGAATGATATAACTTTTCTTTATGATAAAGTAGCCAAATAACATCCAAATAAGCCAGTAAAACCATTTTTCAAAATCTCGTTCCTAACCTCAAATATTGGGAAAATGAAAATAATGGATGTTTGAAGATCGAGGACCGCGCGGTAAATTTTCTAAAACTATTAAAAATTTAGCACACAATGAATAAGATGTTAAAGAGACAATTGTGAGTCTAAATAGAATTTATTTAGGTATTATTTTAAAAATATATATCATCAGAACATTCATGTTGCTCCAAAGGGACTAAACGCATTTTGAACTTATTGTCACTTTAATATTCTCGTAATTCTAACCTTTAGTTTAAAAAGTAAGCCTAAAATCCTAAATAGGTATACTATATCCGAATTCGAATATGTTAGACCATATATTTTGGAACCATTTACAAAGATTCTTTGCAAAATTTGATGCCCCAAATCTAGTAATTTAGCGTAAAGTTTTAAGTTGTCAAAATGTGTGTCTTGCAACATCTCGTGTAAACATTGACACGTGTGAATAGTATAAACTAAGAAAAATGCCAACAGTTAACTGTAACGGCATGTGTGTTAAAGTGCAAAGCGCTATCTAAGCGATAGCTATAATGCTTGTAACACACGTTGCCGATAAAGCCAAGTACATATAACTTGTACAGAAGCACACACGCATCAAAAAGAACACCTGATGCAGCATTTCGCTCTTATTGTGAGCTCATCAGAAATTGTTTTTTTTTTCAATATTGTGTGTGGTCTTGGAAAAAGAAAGATAGGTAGGTAGTTCAGTTCATCTTTGCCAAAAAATATAATATATTTGAAAATTAAAAAGTATAAGGTATAACTTTTAATCGCAATAATGAAAACAAGGTAAGTCTTGGCTTGGTTTTAAAGTAAAGTAAAAGCACCCTACACTTTAGGCTATGAAAAATTAAACAAATGGAACACGATGCATTATAAAATGACAGTCGTAATTTTGTAAATTATTTTTTTGTGTTTACATTCAGAAAGTGCAGTTTTTGAATTTGTAATCTTTTTTAAAATGCCGATTTTTAACCAAGAAGCATTTAATATGCTGGCGATCTATTTTGAATGTTTTCAAAATGGGATTATTGCTGCTCGCACCTTCTATTTGCGCTATCCTAATCGACCGCGATACCATCTCCGCGTGTTTGTGAGTTTAGCCCAGCGCCTGTTAACAACGGGTAGCATCCGTAGACCTGTCATGAATCGGAGGAATAGGCAAAATAACGAACAAAATGTTATTAATATCCGGGCATCTATAGAAATCAATCCCCACGTTAGTACTAGAGAAATTTCTCGAGACTTGGGTATTCCTCAAAGCACGGTTCATCGCATTATTCAAACCCAGAGGTATGTAAGAGGTATACCTCTTTTTATAAAGTTTAATCTATTTTACACTCAAATTAGAAATCCCCATGTTTTTTTTACATTTTTTGCTATTTTAGGCTACACCCTTACCATATCAACTTACACCAAGGCCTTACTCCTCCGGATTTCGACTGAAGGATAGATTTTTGCCACTGGCTATTAAACATGGTAGCAGAAAATCCTCAATTTCTGTCAAATGTGTTTGGTGTGGGATAATTGGAGGGCGGGTTGTTGGTCCGTTTATTTTGGACGGAGCATTAAATGATCGAACATACCTACATTTCTTAGAAAATGTTCTTCCAATTTTAATGGATGATATTCCGCTGGACGTCCGCCAAAATATGTTTTTCCAGCATGATGGTTGTCCCGCCCATTATGCCCTTGCTGTTCGCCAGTATTTTGTTGCTACCTTCCCTGACCGTTGGATCGGAAGAGGAAGCCTGTTCTCTTGGCCTCCAAGGCAAGTTTTTGTAATGTTATTCGCCGTAAAATTGCTTCAGTATTTAACACAAGAATCTTTGGATGTTAGAATGATTCTGTTTATAATTGCGCACATATTAAAACTTATTAAATATTTCAAGGTCTCCCGATTTAACCTGTCTTGATTTTTATCTCTGGGGAAGAATTAAGGATATAGTCTTAGCCGCAAGGCCAACTTCCCGCGAGGATATGATTGCAAGAATCAAGAATGCCATCTTGAACATCCCGAGAGCTGAAATTGAGAATGCTGTTCATAACCTTTTTTAAATAATTTCTGTTTGTTGAAGGTATTGTTAAAACAATAGTGTCATTTGATAATCATATCTCAGTCATTTTACTTATGGGATCAAAAAATAGTGTACAACTAAATTATAAACAAATTTTATTTGAGAAAAAAATGTGTACAACAAATATTTTTGCTAATTTTTCAAAGTTTTCATGAGGATAACGCCCGTTTTGACATGATACATTATGCTCAAAATCTAATGAAATCTGCACAATTATAAATAAGAGCCATATGCAAAGTTTTAAAAATCTGTACGTAAGTTTTCTTGATATCTTGTTTATATTTGCACAGACGGCCATGGAACGAAAATTGGTTTGCTTTTTAATTTAACGACTAACTTTAATTTGTCAGAAAAAATATCATTAACTTTTAAAATAAATTGAGAATATAATGGCCAATTGACTGATAGCAATTTGTAAAAGTGTCAATGTTCTGGCGCTTTGGTTATATATCGCAGAATCAACTTGTGGCCAGACGAAGGCTAAAAGACTGATGACCAATTGTAAAAAACCCAACATTATGCCGTTTTGGACACATCGGCAAATGGGCTGGTGGTCAGATGATGTCCAGAATGACCTATACATATTGGGCAAACATATGTTGCCAATAGTTGGCCATTATGACCAATTCTGGCGTCTTTGTAACATGCCTTTATTGGTCCGATTAAAAATTTTTGCTGGTCTCTGAGGTTGACTTTTGCCCCTTTTGGTCAGCCTGTTCTGGTTTTCCAGCCGATCCTCTAGTCTTCGCGTGGAATTCGTATAGCAACGTTGAACATAGCCCAACTCACCAGAGTTTCAGCATCTTAGTGGTCTTCTACATGGTAAGTTCTCATGAAATACTTGCCTACGCTTGTTTTGACGCTTCAAATTCTAAAAGCATGGACCCAAACATTATTTAATGTTCTTGGACAAGCGAATATCAAAATCCGTTGTGCTCCAGTATCTCTAATGCCATCCACAAAAATCTGAACAGTCAGTTGTTCGAGGAAACTACTCGGGTACGATAATCAAAGTAGTCTAACAATATCGGTTTCAAATTCCTGCCGGCTCTCAGTAGATTTTTGAAGACGATTTTTAATTTTCGCGACATTTATTTGTTGTAGCACCAGTGTTACAAATGTTATCGCTTTGTTTTCTTTCTGCTTTATCAATCGCAAGATGAATACTACGTAGCCGAATTGTATTACATTATTATTTATTTATTTTAACAGGTACAGTTCTTATACAGAGCGATGAAAGGTAAAAATGTTTGTACCACTAAACAATTAATTTTAGGTAATAGTTGATGATAAACCTTATTGGCGTTGCTAGAATTATTATTCATATAAACAGCTGTTTTATTAAATCTACATAAATGCATGTTTTGAATATGTTACACTAAAAGTTACATTGGTTTTAAAACGGAAAGAATAGAAAACAAATAAATACAACAAAATAACAATGATATGTAGCTAATATAAAGTAACATTTTGACATATTCAAAGAGCAGTGTCTTTTTAAGTTAAATGGAACACTTTGTATTTTTTACTCTGTAGTGTGCAAGCTGGTACGCCTCAATAGTAGAAAATTGCAAATATCTTCAAAAGCAGTAGCAGTAATCCTAACAATGATTTGAAAGATAATTTCAACCTGCACCTGACAGACCAAAAATACAAGGTGTTCCATGTGACTCAAAAAAGTTATTGCTCTTTGAAGAAGTCAAATGTAACAGCAAATATCAAATACTTAGTATTACATTTTTAATCTATTTGCTACTGTCCATTCACCTCATACAAACAAAAAATTAATCCAATATGGAGTTCCAGAAAAAAGATACAGATATTTCGTGTACTTTTGCATCTGTGAAAATTTTACTACAAAATTAATACCTCGAAATCTATAACTCCTAGCTACAGGTAATGTTATACAAAGTGGCCCTAAAATTTGACGTAAAATCCGAATATGCAATAATATACAGGGTGCTTCACGGTGAGTGGCCTATTAGACGTTATTGTGAAACTACAAATAAATTGAAAATTAAAATTTGAGCACATGGTATTTCTGAGGTGCTCTATTTAATGAAAATAATGACACGGTTACAGCACTTCCGGATATACCGGAAGTTGACGCAAACTTTCTTATTTTAAATAGCATGTTATATGTTATTTATGCAAGATTCGAATTCTACTTAATATTTTAAGACAACTTTTAATAACATTTATTAACTTTAAAAGTAATATTTGTCAAGTTATTTTGATGTTAGTCAAATATTATACAAAAACTAATCCAACTTTGAAAATTAATAACGCCTCCTATGTTAATTTCTATTAAAAAAAAATGGTTTGATATGTTTACAAAAGTTGAAACTTATGTGTGATTAAGCTACAAATGTTTCAAATTGTACAGGGTGTTCAAAACAGGAGGTCACACTTAGACAACTTCAATGTTCATTTAGTCGCTTATTTTAAATAGAACATACTGTATATCTTTCGTCCTATACCAGCATTCCCTACAAACAACAATCATACATAACCTCTGTCATCTACGTTTTCTTATTACAAGTTCATTATACTTTATTCTCGAGTAAATAGGTATTTACATAAAATAGTGTGTATTGATGTGGACCCTTATGTAATAGACCACAGTGATTGCAGTACAGATGTCAAAGAGTATCCCAACATAATGTATGGAGATATTTATAATTATTTAGTTTACAATTTAAGTGCTTTCACATTAGAAGAGATGAAGGCATTTAAGAGCCTGGAAGCTTATAAACAAGCTGCTTGTGGATGGGTAAAGAAGGTGTCTACTAAAAATTACTATCAGAAAGTGGTAGTATTAGGACAAGTCAGTATTTAACATTTTTAATTTTTAGATTAAGAAATATTTTTTTAGGTCATTCACAAAAATTAAATGAAAAAATTGTAAATTGTTGGATAATTACTGAGAACAATGGTAAAATTTTAAGTTCTCATTGTGATTGTATTGCTAGTCTTAGTGAAGATGTAGCCACGTGTCAGCTGTTTTATTTTTATAGACATGTGCTTACGGAGAACTGATAATCATGAAGACACCAAATTGTCAGTAACAGATGTTAAAGCCTACTGGAAAGCTCCTTCAAAAATTTCTGGTGCTGGTAAATTGGTAGATATCGATTTTACAACACCAGCAAAATATATGAATCTTCTTGTGCTAATGAAGATGGTCCACTTCACATTCGTCAAAATGAACAGCGCAACATCCCCAGTGTAACTGGTGATGAGTTGAATAGACTTTTAGGAAAATTGAAAGAAACACCAGAAAGCATGTGTACTTCACTTAACAACAAAGCCATTTTCACAAGAAATAGGCGCCAAACTCAAATCTAAGCATATATTCCAATTAAGTTTTTTATACCGACCAGAATATGAGGCAGAAACATTGGAAAATTTACAACAAATCGGTTACTATTTTTATATAGGTTAACAAAATCATAAATAGAAATATGTAGGTAAATATTGAGCCACATTTCAGGGTGATCCTTAAATAATTATACCGGAACTATACCTTCTATACTATACCATGCTAAGCAAAAAAGCCGTAACTAAATTTCTTTTGTACAATTTGGTGTAACATAGAACATGTGTCGATTAAGATTTGTATCAATGTTTTTCATTAGTCTAAAATATTTTGTCTTTAAATGCTTATACCTGAAAATGGAAATACAGCTTTTTGATTAGCACGGCAGTATATATCAAGCATTTTCACTAGTTTTAATTACTTATTCTTTTTAGGAAATGAAATTGATCTATCTGTACCACTCGATGAGTGTAGAAATATAGAGCATTAACAGAAAAGCAAGCAATTCAAAAGAATGGTTTGACTATATAGGGCAGGAAGGATTACAGCATCTAAATTTAAAGATGCCTGTCGTACAAAAGATTGAGAAACCATCAATCTCATTAATAAAATTTATTTGTTACCCTACCTCACAACAGTTTAAAACTTCTGCAACAGTCTATGGATGCAAACATGAGAAACTAGCATATCAAAATTATACAAAAGACATGGCATTATCGCACCATAATTTTGATGGAAATGAGGTTGGGTTATGTTTAAATCCCAAGTATCCATACTTTGCTGCATCACCTGATGCATTAGTGGAATGTGATTGTTGCGGTTTGGGTTGTGTGGAGATAAAATGCCCTTATTGTGCAAGAGATATTGACCCATCGGAGATCAAATTTTAAAGAAAGTGGGTGTGAAGGAACTTGATGGTCAAACCGTACTAGATGTAACCACACATACTTCTACCAAATGCAAATGCAACTTGCTGTTACAGGTCTTGCGTATTGTGATTTTGTTGTTTGGAGTAAGCAAAGGTTACTTTAAAAAAGTATTACCAGATGACGAGATGTGGAAAACAGAAAGCGTGAAGGCGGTTTCTTTATAAAGCTGTTATTTTACCAGAATTACTGGGTAAATATTTTACAAATAAAAATGTGCAAAGCTTAACTAACGCAAGTTCGGCAGATTGGGAAATAATAATTAAAAATTAATAAGCTTATTAGTTTTAAGTTCATCAATGGTAATTTGCGTATTAATATTGTAAATAAACTGTTTTCAAATCCTAAACGGTATCATGTTAATAAATGAAAATTTGTATCAGGAAGTACATAATACTTTTGGTTAATAAAACTCTATATTATTAATTTTATATTTTTACTATTTACAGATTCAACATAAAGAAAAATTACTAATAATAACACCTAATTGTTTTATAATGGAGGTATAATAGAAGGGCACAAATTTACTAGAGCACAACAGACGACAACAATTTTGTCAAGAAAAGCAAATTCATTATCACATTTTTTGATAACGTTACTATCGGCAAAGTGCTACTTAATATTAAATATTTTTGTTTTAAAACACCTATTAAACGTTCTATGTGTATGCGTACTCCAGCTAGTTTACGTGTGTCTTCAATCTCTCTTGCTGTAAGTTGATTTCGTCCCTTTCTAAAATCTGGGGTGACTAGTTGTGCAAAACACAATTGAATTGAATCCTCGATAGTAAAACCTCGATCTGCTAAAACTACGTCACCTGGTAATAAGTTATTTAGGAATCCACTGTTTTCACAAATGTATTTATCACTTGCTCGTCCCCATAAGAATTTGAAATAAAACAAATTTGACCGTGTGGTGTAATCCCTATTAGAAATTTTACACTTTGGTGATGTTTATAATTTGACCATGTTTTAGCAGCTGCTGATAGGTTTGATGATTTTTCTGTAAAAACTTCAAAGCAATTTATAATTACAGTAGCTCATACATAATTTGCATAGTATCTGAAAAAATTCTACTAGCTGTTGTATGGTGACAGCCGAACCGATTGGCTAAGTCCTTAAATGGTAAATTTAATCTTAATTTAATAAATGTTAAGATTAATTGTTGAAACTTAATCAACGCTGAGCAATGTGTTCTTTGTATGTACGGTTCTATTAGTTCATATACACACATTAAATATTCATAAGATATTAAACCTGTATAATATAAAACATTATCATCACATCCTTCAAAATATTTTGGAGTGAATTCTAAACGATCTAATTTTTTTCGTAATTCATAAATTTGTCTGTTACATTCACGTAATGCTCTATGGACTACACGTATATCTTCATTTTGAAGTTGCTCAGAAGGTTCCAGTTCTTCAACCTCTTCTGTAATGTTTTCGTGGGAAGTGGTACTTGGTAAATTATGCTACAATCTTTTCTCGAAAATTAATGTTTACATATATATATATTGCATTAATTTCAAGGGCTACGCCATAAACTAAGGTAAAACATAGGTAAAATTTTAACTACCCAATTACAACTCAAATATTTTCTTGTGTTGCTTACTACTATTAATGTATCATTTTTTGATAATTTCTCTTTGTTTTGCTCTTTCAAATCGTTGTTGAGCAATAGAGTTCGTTGTTTAATAGGATTTATATTCCATGTTTTGATTAGGTATCCAATCTGGATTATGCTACGGTTAATTGAAGAAAGATAAGTGTTGCCGGCAGCCGAAGAGTAGGGCGTGGGTGAGAAAAAGGATCCACCGCTTCTTCAGAACTGTCTTGAATTAAACCGAGGGCGCCATAGTCCTAATGCGTGGATACAAACCTGCTTCCGAACTAAAGAAACAGACGCAACAATCAACCGTAACAAATTAAAGGAGCAATAAATACAATAAAAGAGAGAGACACATGTAACCTACAAAACGTTATATTTAATAACACACCATAAAAAAGGAACAGGGCACAATTTAAACATATATCCCTTTACAATTTAAGTTAATTCTACGAAGCGTATTCGTTCGTACTCCTATATATATTCGTACACAAAAGAAGGAAACAATATATAATTAATAGCAAGTTATTAATTTATGTGGTACGCCACTGGCGTTATATAATCTAACAAGATGGCGACGTGACCCCACCCGTACAATACGAAGGTGTATTTAGTGTTCGCAGTTGCAATATTTAGCAAAAAAAAGTATCGGAGATTTAGGTGTTTCCCAAAAGAGCGCTCTTCCGTGGTATTACACTTCTACTCTAAAGATCCCCAAGCAATGGTGGGTAAATGAAGCAAGTTCGCGCCTTTACGGTACACATTCGTGTATAGATTGGGCCAATATATGCGCCACAACAAGTTAATTAATTATATTATAGTGAATTAACAGAAAAAGATTATAAATACGTGAACAAATACGTTTCGAGTTCCAAATATTTAACTGCACTTAAGGTGCCAAGACAAGTTGTACTTATTTAGGTGTTACGCTTGAGACGTTTTCGGTAGCAGTGTGACGTCCCGGAGATGGTTTGTTTTCAGCGTAGAAGTATAACTAGAAAGATCTGACCTTATGTTGTAGATAGAGGTTTACGATGTTGACACACAGGAGGAGATACAGATATGTGGTGTCGGTGCCGGCTGCGGCGACCCTAATTTCGGTAGGATGTCCCGTACTTCAGCAATCTTAACAGCGAACCCCAAGTATGCGACACACGCAGCGACAAGACAATAACAGGTAGAAAGAGATCCCACGATGAATTTAATCAGCCAGGTAATTGGTTTTGTTTAGGTCAAAAGAACCTTTACAGCCGAGTAATTTTAATCCCGGAGTACTCGCCTTATCTGAAAATTATGCACGGTGTAACGTTGAGGAAGCCATGAAGAATATTTGTCGTACCTGAATGCAATCGAGCGACCATTAGAAGCAATTAGTACACGCATCCGTCCTAAGATAAACTTCGGAAAATCGAGTAATCAATCCTTTCCCCAGCTAAAAATATACCGCTATACATTGAAAGTTTGCAGGGTCCTATACATACCACTAGAAAATTTGACGGAATTACGATCAAGCACTCAGATGAAGGCAAATTTGAATTTCATGTAGCACGACGTGATGGTGGTTGTCACCAGGCGGAAATTGAAGAAACCGAAAATGTATTGGCCAATTAGGACAACGCGGAAGTTGAATTCTGGGAATTAAATCCCCAAAAATTTCCGTTAAGGAGCGAATACGGAGAAATGTCGCGTTTACACCTCGACCCCTTGCATTGGGTGTTGCCTAACTCACAGTGACCGTTACAATTATCTACGTCCTTTCATTTCGCAGGGTTCCCTTATACAGTATAAAAGTTAGTTAATATTTGGTATTTTAATACATACCTGTAATAAAATGTTTTGAACATACTCGGCCATTGTTAATTTTAGTGTCTGTTAAGTCTTCACGTTTCAACGACGATACCAAACAAAACACCATTTTTGCAAAACGATAAACGACTTTAAATGAGTTGACAGCTGTTTGTTTGTACACCAAGATAAACGACCTTCAAGGCATGACGTCACATGCAGATGCTCAATAGAGGTAAATTGTCCAAAAAAATTGGTTACTATCGTTCATAATATTTAGACATAACGCTGTGAAGTTAGAGTTCCATCGTAAATATGGTAACGGAATTTATTGTCTTTTAATAAACAGAAGACATTAAAACTAAATTTCAGTTGGAATTCAGTTTCCCTTCTTGCTTGAGGATTTTGATTTGCCCAAATGTGACGGTTACGTCTATTGAATATTCCTTCGTAGGAAAATGTCGACTCATCAGTTTAGATCATTCTTTTTAAAAAGTTATTATCTTATTGAACTCGAATTAAAATCATTTCACAGAATTGAGTTCTGTAAGTAGCATCTCTTGGATGTAATAAATGTACCGTAGTATACTTATAATTGTGCATATAAGTGTGGAAGACAATCAATTAGAAAATGTACGGGAAAAGGATACAGCTTATAAAATGTGGAAATGTTTGGAAAGTGTACATGAAAAGAAAGGTTTACAAGGACAAATGTATTTGAAGAAAAAGTTATTATCGTTAAAATTGAGAGAGGGTAAAAATATGGAAAAGTTCTTAATGCAGTTCGAAGAAGTGGTGCGACAATTGAAGAGCAGTGGCGTAGACATGAAGGAGGAAGATATAATTTGCAACTTATTGTTGAGTCTACCGAAGTCATATGAAACAATTGTAACAGTCTTAGAAAATTTACCAAGTGAAAAATTGAAATATGAAGACGTAAAAGTGAAATTCAAGGAAGAAGCAGAAAAAAGAAAATATGCAAGTAGTAGCAGAAATGGTGAACAAGAGGCAGCAGGAAGAAATGAAAATTATAATCAATGGCAATATAAAGGGAAAAATGGAAATCAGTTTAGAGGCCATCAATTTCGTTATCAACAGTTCAGGGAAACAGCAATTTTAGCAGAGGTGGAAGAGGTAATTTTAATAGAAATGTTAATAATATGCAACATAGCCATTACTCAAATTCAGATAATGCATGTGATAATAGCGATACAAATTTAGATAGAAGTGTTTGTTTCATGACTGAAGGGATGAATGATATTTTAAATGTAAATGAAAATGAAGTAATCAGTTTTGTCATAGATTCAGGTTGCACCAATCATATGGTCAACAATAAAATTATTTTTCTAATATAATGCTACTGAATAATCCGATAAAAATTGCAGTTGCAAAAATGATAAGTGTGTATTAGCTACGGCTACAGGTAATATTAAAGTAATTAGTTATGTAAACAAAAAGGAAATTAATTGTACAATCCAAAATGTATTTTACGTGCCTGAGTTAAGAAAGAATTTATTATCAGTTAAACAGTTAGAGCAGGCAAACATCACTACTGTATTTAAAGATGGAATTGTAAAAATGTTTCAAAACAGTAACTTGATAGGATTAGGCACTCGTAACAATTTATATGAGATTAGTTTTAGATTAATTAATACTGAATGCTTAAGTGTTGAAAGTACAGATAATGAAATGGTCACCTGGCATAAAAGATTTGCGCATATTAATTTTGAAAGTTTAAAAACGTTAATCAAAGGTAATATGGTAATGGGCATTGACAGTAACGTAAATTTATCAAATATCGAGTTTTGTGAATCATGTGTTATGGGGAAAATGTCAAGGTTACCTTTTGGAACGCGAACAAAAAGTGGACGATTTTTAGAAATAATACATTCAGATGTATGTGGTCCAATAAGTCCTCCTACATCAGATGGTTATAAGTATTTTGTTACTTTTATTGATGGGTTTTCTAATTTTGCAATTACTTATTTACTAAAAATAAAAGTGAAGTTTTTGCTAAATTCAAAGAGTATGTAAGCATGACGATTTCAAAATTTAATACTAGAGTATCAATGTTACGTTGTGATAATGGCGGCGAATACGCTTCAAAAGAATTTAAAGAGTTTTGCAAAAATGAAGGAATTATGTTAGATTATACCACCCCTTACACACCAGAGCTAAACGGGAAGGCAGAACGAATGAATCGTACTTTAGTTGAACGAAGTAAGACAATAATGAACGAAGCTGGTATGCCGAAATATTTCTGGGGTGAAGCTATAAGAGTTTCAACATATATTATTAATAGGAGTCCAACCAACAGTATATCTGAGCAGGTAACACCAGCAGAGTTATGGTACAGAAGAAAACCAAATCTCACAAATTTGAAAATATTTGGGTCGGTTGCTTACAGTTATATACCAGGGGATTTTAGAAACAAATTTGATTCGAAAGCAGAAAATGTATTTTCATAGGATATACAGAAAATGGGTATAGACTTTGGAGTTTAGAGAAGAACAAAGTGTTTATTTCAAGGAATGTAAAATTTGATGAAGGCGTTTTTCATTTTAAGCCAAATGCGACGGGTATAGTAAGCGATTGTAAAGATGAAAGAAACGAGGAATGTAGAGATAAAATAAGGATAACAGAAGTAGAAAGTGTAAGTAATGAAATTGTAATGCAAGATGAGATACCGGAAGACGGAAATAATGAGAAAAGGAGAAATGTGAAAGCGCCATGTTGGCAAGAGGATTATGAAATGTATATGGCATTTAATGCAATGAATTTTGTAGAAAATGTTCCAGAAAGATACGAGGATTTATATGATAGGACAGATAAAGATCTGTGGATACGAGCTATGGATAGAGAATTAAATACAATAAATAGAAACGAAACTTGGGAAATTGTCGATAAACCAAGAACAGAAAAGAAACAGATAATAGATACAAGATGGGTATATTCCTATAAAGCATACGAAAAGAGGAAGAAAATAAATATAAAGCGAGATTGGTAGCCAGGGGCTTTGCTCAAGATTTAAATAAAGATTGTGACATGGTGTATTCACCAGTTGTTAAAATGACTACAATTAGAATGTTATTAATTTTAGGAAATCAATACTCTTTCCATTTTCAACAATTAGACGTGAAATCGGCATTTTTAAATGCTGAAATGACTGATGATATCTACATTTACCCGCCAAAAGGTTTTGATTGCAATCCTGACAAAATTCTTAGATTAAAGAAATCATTATACGGACTTCAGCAGTCTTCAAAATATTGGAATAATGAAATAAATGAATGTTTAATGCAAATTGGGTTTAGTAGATCAGAAAACGATTTTTGTTTATATTTTATGTCGCACAATGGTCAAAATGTGTTTTTTACTGATATATGTAGACGACATTATTATTGCAAGTGCTAATTTGAATTTAATAAAACATGTTACTTCAAAATTAATGTCTAAATTTGATATCAAGGTAAAAGATAAACTTGAATACTTTCTTGGAATTGAAATAAAATATAATAAAGAAGAAGGTTATTTACAAATATGTCAATCAAAATATGCAAAAAGTCCTTTGTGTCGTTTTAATATGAAGGACTGTAAGGGTACAATTACACCTATAGATCCAAATTTAAAACTTAATTTTTGTACGGATAAAAACAAATTAACTGTTAAACCTTTTCGTCAAATGATAGGTAGTTTAATGTATTTAATGCTAGGATCCAGACCCGATATAAGTTTTGCTTTAAATTATTTTAGCCGTTATCAAGATAGGGCAACGGATTAAGTTTATAATCATTTAAAAAGAATTTTAAAATACATTAAAAGTACTACTCACTTAGGATTAGAGTATAAAAGAGGAAATTATGATACTAAATTAGTTTGTTATGTTGATGCTGACTGGGCTGGAGATATAAATAACCGCAAGTCAGTTTCAGGGTTCTGTTTTAAAATGTTTGATAGTACTCTGTCATGGATTACACGAAAACAACAATGTATCAGTTTGTCTACTACTGAAGCGGAATTAGTAGCATTAAGTTCATGTGTTTGTGAAGGTCTTTGGTTAAAATAATTGTTAAGTGATTTCAATATTCAGATAGAAAGTATTACTGTTTTGAAGACAATCAAGGAACTATTTCAATAATCAAAAATCCGGCTAATAATAGAAGGGTTAAACATATTGATATAAAATACAAATTTATTTGTGAAAAATTTCAAAATAAAGAAATTGAGTTATATTATTTAGATTCAAAGAATCAACCAGCAGACATTTTAACCAAGGGTCTTGGGTTTATATTGTTCAATAGGTTTAAGAAGTATTTAGGTTTGAGGATTTTTGCGAAGGGGGTGTTAGAATATACGCTAAAATGCAACTTGGCAACAGTGCCCCTAGTGTACAATAAATAAAATAAAAGATAGACATTATGGCGGTTAATATAAGAGGGGTGTAGCCGTGTTTTAATTTAAGTTTAATGCTGTAATGTCGAATCAAATAAACTAAGTTAAAATTAGTCGTTTGTCTTCTCAAAGTAACAAATATTAAGACCTAAGTCATGCACGGCGGTGTAAATGAAAGCTTGTGGATGTGTTTGAAATACGTGCCAGAACAGTTATTTGGTTATCTTAATTAGCAATAAACTTGTTTTCGCTGCTTTAAAAAGTGCCAAACTTTAAGAAATTAGCCTAATTCTTCTGAATTTTTTTTCATTCATACGTGGTACATGAAGATTTAATGCATTGAATCTTCTACATGTTCTACTAACAATTTTGTTGCATTCTCCGGGGATATAAAATAAATTTAAATAATGTTCATTGGAGTAATTATTTTGCATAATTATTTACAGAAACAATGCTGTGACACTAATGCAGTGAAAACTTTAATGACGATATTTATTTGTTTTCCATAGCACGCTGTACTTGATATTTATGATAAATTAAACATTTTTTGAAATAACTTAAAATAACTCAAGAACCACACATTTTAGGTATAGGGAATGCTGGTATAGGACCAATGATAATCAAAAAAGAAAGTCTATTTAAAATAAGCGACTAAATGAACATTGAAGTTGTCTAAGTGTGACCTCCTGTTTTGAACACTGTACAATTTTAAACATTTGTAGTTTATTCATACATAAGTTCCAACCCTCATAAACGTATCAAAAAAAGTATTAATTCGAATTTAACATAGGAGGCGTTATTAATTTTCAAAATTGGATTAGTTTTTTGTATAATATTTTGTTAACATCAAAATAACTTAACAAATTTTAATTTTAGTGTTAATAAATGTTATTAAAAATTGTCTTAAAATATTAAGTAGAATTCGAGTCTTGCATAAAAACATAACATGCCATTTAAAATAAGGAAGTTTGCGTCAGCTACCGGTATATCCGAAAGTACTGCAACCGTGTCATTATTTTCATTAAATAGAGCACCTTTGAAACACCATGTACGCAAATTTACAGTTTCAATTTATTTGTAGTTTCACTATAACGTCTAATAGGCCACTCACCGCGAAGCATCCTGTATAGAGTCTTCTATTTAAAATGACGAAGTTAATGTCGACTTCTGGTACAACAGGAAGTGTCAGAAGAATGAAAATATTTTAGTTGAGGCTGCCCTTCTGGTTTTCAGTCATTCTCCCAATTTTTCAAATTTTTTCCATGTATACTTTTCCGTATACGGGTAATGTCAGTTCGGTAAGACACCTTGTATACTTCAAAGTTTTTAACCTATTTACATTCTAATTTTTGATTAGCTTCGTCATTCCGATGAAAAAAACTTTTAATGACTTTCAACTTATTTTGATGAAGCTCGCGTAGAGGGAAAACGTCGGCAAGTTCAACTATTTCAGTTTTTTTGTTTTTCACCTTCACATAGAGCGTCGTAGACCAAATTCAAAACAATTAAAAATTTTGGAGGTCACCTTACATTAATTTATAAAATATTTGAAAAATTGGTATGTAAGGGATATCTCTATAGTTATCTTTTGACTCGACGCAGTATTTCAAAAATCTTTAAAAATTTTTGTGATAAAGAAAATTTTAATTGAAACAAAAGTTTGGTACATCAGAGTTACTTCCCTACTTAATACGTTAATTTGTCTAAAATATGAAAGAAAATAAAGTTATAAATCTTTTTCATTGTCTTAACATATTGTAACTATGTTTCAAAATATTCTATTTATGTTAAAATTTAAATACGTTGAACCCATTTTGTCACTTTGTTTTATAAATATTTTTGTCATATTTACCTAATTTACATTACTATCGCAAGTACTATTTATGAACAATAAATCTACTACATATAAACAGTGATATCACTATAATATATTTCAAAGCGATCATTGGAAATCAAGAAGTGGCAATAATGATAAATTGATAAACAGTGTGCTTTTTAAATATTGGCGACGAAGTTGGAGTTGACATTTTGTAATTGTGAACCAGCCACAGGGCTATAATTGAATTTTTTAATCGGTAAAATCGGTCTACAGAGTATACAGTACATTTCAATCATGATACTATTATGCAAGTAATAAAACCTACTCGTACACAATCAGTCGTGATTGTTTTCATAGAAATAAGATAAGGTAAAAGCACAATTACTTGAGATTTATGTTAGGTATTTAAATAAGTTTTAATTTTATTTACTTGCTTGATGTTTAACTGATTTATTAATGAAACAAAATTCCAAAAAATTCTATGGAGTTTTATAGTATTTGTATCATAAAAATGTTTTCTCGGAAGGTAAAAGGAACGACAAAGCTATAAGCTTTTTTATTTATTTATTTATTTAACAACAACAATTACAAACTTTATGTTAGAAAATTAGACTACAGGACCGAAGTCCCAAAACAGTCTACATAATAAACTTAAAATTAACAAACAGTTTTTGAAAAATTAAACTAGCCCTAGGTAACATACTCACGCGGTTGTTAGTAATTCAACAATTTTTACTTTGAAAGTTGTTTGACTACTAAATGAAAAAATATCTTTCGATTCTTTTTTAAATAATTTATTATATAGTGTTGCAATACGATTGATAACAAAACATTGGTACCCTGAGTATTGGTTCTAGCTACATTGAAAAGAGCATGATGTCTAACATTATTGGATCTTGGAACAGACAAGTTAAATAACTCTAGAAGTTGAGGACAGTCTATCATACCATTCATTACTTTAAACAAGAATATTAGGCTGGCGACATCTCTCCTCATCTCCAAGCTCAAGACTCCAGCCACTTCTCTGAGGGCAGATGAGGGAGTATCTCTATCACACCTTACCTTGTTAAGTTTAAAATAAATAAATCTCATAAAATGATTTTGAACTACCTCCAACCTTTTGATCTCCTTCTTAGAGTAAGGCATCCAGACAATTGCGCAGTATTCTAATTTGGATCTTACCAATGCATAGTAAAGAGTTAAAATACCATTAATCCTAGAAAAATCCCTGGTGGTTCTTTTAATAAACCCTATCATTTTGTAAGTTGAGTTTATAATATACTTGATCACAAAAGTGAATTTATTATTAAAAACAACTCCCAAATCTTTAAAATTAGTCACTACTTCCAGAGTTCTGCCACACAGAGTATAATTAGGCGTATCAGTCAATTTTTGACGCGTTATTGACATTACTTTGCATTTATTGATATTCAACAAGAGTTTATTTTTGCTACACCACAGCGCAAGTATGTCTAGATCCTTCTGTAAGCAAATTACGTCATAAAAGATTTAATTTCTCTGTATATTTTAACATCATCCGCATAAATTAAGCAAAATACAAACTTAAAAACTGATGGAAGGTCATTAAAAATATCAAAAGAGCAGAGGGCCCAATTTCGAACCTTGTGGAACACCTGACAAAGGGCAAAAGGCGCTGAGTCAAAATTTAAGAATCTAACTATACATTTCCTTTTTGACAAGTAGGAACTCAGAAACCTTAGAGTTAGGCCAGACGCCCCCATCAGGTAAAGTTTTTTAACAGCAAATCATGGTTAACTACATCAAACGCCTTAGACAAATCAGTGTAGACAACATCAACCCTCCCAGTGTTATCAATTACTTTATTAACAAAATTAGAAAAACACGTAAGATTTGTTTCAGTCGACCTCCCTTAAAAAGCCATGCTGATATGGACCTATTAGATGTTTAACACTGCTCATAAGTAATTTGTAAATAATATTCTCGAAAACTTTAGCACAACTATTTAAAATGGACACAGGCCTATAATTTGACACATCACATTCAGAACCCGATTTAAAGACCGGAGTTATCTTAGCTTCTTTCCAAATACTCGGGAAAACACCTGACTCTAAAGAAAGGTTAAATATATAGCGTAAATGCGGCGATAATTCATTTTAATTCCTTAAGTACAAAATTGGGAATCTTGTCTGGGCCACTGCTCCTTTTGTTACATAAATCATCAAAACCATCCAAAACATCTTGAACAGACAGAGTGCCAAAGTTAAAGGAAACACCCTCCTCAATTCCCTCACAGTCCCCATTCAATGAGTTTAAATCATACGTAGGTACTTCCCTGCTGTGCACTGAACTGAAATATTCAACAAAAAATTAGGAATCTCTTTCCCTCGAGCTTTGGCACCCATATAGCACATCTCATCAAGTAACTTGGACTTAGACTTTAAGTTCTTAGCGTACGTCCAAAACTTACTCACACATTCTTCAACATTCCTAATGTAATCAAAGTATGCATCATTAATTAATTTCTTAACTTTTTCCTGATTTCCTTAAATCTATTCTCAAAACAAATAGACAATTTTCTTTTTTTTGCAAGTTTAGATTTTATTTTAATTAACGATATTATTTCATTTGAAAACCAAATCGGATACTTGCTTTCTATCTTAGTGCAATTTCTTGGGACGCAGGTGTCAAAAGCTACATACAACAACTTATAAAAATAATTAACAGCTAAATCAACATTTGAAATTAAATATAACTGATCCCAATCTAAGTTGTCTATACATTTTTTAACACATTAAAATTAGTTTTAGCAAATTGATAGTACGAAGTGACGGACTGGTTTATAGCCGAGGCAACACAAAAATTATTAACACATTGAAATGATATTAGCAGGGAAGGATGGTGCAAGTCCTCCATTAAAAGGGGACATGGATTTCTTACCACCGCAACTTGGCAATATTGGATAGGACTAGATCCAAAGTCCTTGAATTTTTGTTAATTACTTTGTTAAAACTAGTGAGATCATAAAGAGACATTAGATTCATAATATTCAACAATTTCCTATTATTGGCCCTTATTGAACTGACAGAGTCACTAATCCAACCAAAAATTCAGGCACATTAAAATCACCCTAACAATAAAAATTATTTAACGACTTAGACGAAGTCAAAATTTCATTGAGAGTTTCATTAAAATCTAAATATACTTGATTACAGTTGTTAGGTTTAAAATATACTAGGCATATAGTGATATGACTACCATTGATATTGAGTGTACATATTATAAAGTCCCTATCATCTGACGACTGATTACATACTAGCTTAGGTTTTAGAGACCTTTTAATCGCCAGAAGAACTCCACCTCCCTCCGCCTCCCCTCACCCAGTCGGTCCGCCCTCCACACAAAGTATCTGCCATCAACCAGCTCACCATCACCAATCCCATCATGGAGCCAAGACTCACTCAGAGAAATAATATCGTAGTCTTCACTCAAAATGGATATATATAAATCTTTAGTTTTAGTTCTAAGACCGCGGACATTCTGGTAATAAACTTTTAAACTTGAACTATTATTAATACACATTGACATGACTAGTGGGAAAAATAGCTTTCAGTTCATTTAAATTAGAACATACTTTTATTTCAGAATTATCCGTCTTCCTCAGAAAAATTTTGCCTGATTTAACCCACACAAATTTCCATTTAAGATCTCTTCTAAGTTTCTGAGCTTTGGAAAGCAGAATCCGCCGCTCCATTGTTAATGCTTCATTGATGTAAATTGGACAGCTTACCTGCATTCCCATATGAGTAGTATTCAAATCTTTAACCAATTTTTTACTCTGCATGAATCTAATCTTATCTATTTTCCTCAAAAATTTGACAACTACAACAGGTGGTTGACTGCCATCACGTTTATTAATTTGGAAATAACTATCAAGCATAGTTTCATCCAATTGAAAATTTATCACTGCAGCAAGCTTGGACAAAGTAGAGAGCAAACTGCCTTTATTATCCACGTGCATGCCATGAATCTCGACCGAGTTCATGCGTGAGTCCCTGATGAGCCGAGTCCAACTCATATTTTAGGTTACTTACTTGTTTTTGAGACCAGCATTTTCGCACATTAATTGATCAATTATTTTCTGCTGATTGTCTATTATTTCATTTTGTTTCTTTATTAAATCAGAATTTTCATTCAATTTTGAATCGAGGAAATCAGATGACTTGTTGAAATCTTTTCCAAATTTTTGAGATTCAACAACCTTAGCAATCTCAGCTTTTAACTCATTTTAAACTTACTTAATAAGTCTTTAAACTCATCCATAGTGTTTGAAGTGACTGCAGAACTTGGTTCCAACCTACTTAACCTCCTATCTTTATGACACTTTAGACAAAACCAATTTTCACCCAGAAAGTCAGCTTCAGCACTACTGAAGTTAACACACTTCCAATGGTACAAAAACAACACTTAGAGCACTCGATTTTCTTTTTCTCCTGCCTGGCAATAGACAAATTACAAAGCCCACACAGGGTCATTCGAAACAATAAGAATTAAAAAAAATAAATCTGCAGGTTCCAATACATAAGGCACACAAATACCAATATTTTTATCGTAGTTAAACTTCACAATAAACACTTTATAAATGTAATTTTAATCATCGTTATTATAGAAATGTCAACACTACTGATAAACAATATAACAACCTTGACTCCTACGTCTGTTTAATGTTCCACTTATTTCTTTAATTTACTAATTCATTAATACACTCAATCTCAATTATTATGCACGTTTAATTTTCAGATCTTTTATTTTCTATCTATATCTGTAGCCCGCACTTGTGTCGTTATCTAGTCGGAAACTCCGGCTTCACTTTCACGTTCTTATCTTCCTATCCCTTTTGAACTATGTTTTTGATTTAAAATCGTTGGTATGGTATCAAACCATATAATTTTAAATAAAGTTAATAATGTCAGAAACAAATAATAATTAATTTAAAATAAATGTATTATTAAAACTAACAACTCAACTGTATGGGCTTTTACTATTTATTATTGTACGTCAGTAATTAAATTTTTTTTGGCATGAAAATTATTTATTGAATTTCACTTTAAGGTGTTAAAGTGCTCTAAGACCAAGAAATATTTTTAGTTTAAATATACAGATACAAAAATTATGAACTAATATATATTTTTACATAAACATTAATTCAGGACTGTCATTCATAGTACTCGACCATTCTGATTATGTTTGTTGAAAAACAGTAACACTTTAGAGTGCAGTCAATCTTTAACCCATTCTTGGCTAAGTTCCAAAAATGGAACATTCATTGTTTTAGCTTCTGTATGACAGATAGAGCCACATATCTTAATTTTGGTTTTAAAATTGTAATAAATACACCTGAGTCGCCAATTTGATACTTTAGTCGCAGTGATTGAACGAAAGATAGCGTTGCTGAGATACAGTGAATAAAATTTTTCAATTTTTTTATAAAACATTTCTTCAATTGTAAAGGTAAGTTATACATGTATAAATTTTTATTTATGTAATTGATATTATGGTGTTATGAAACCTATTTAGTTGAACTCCAAACACAAAACAGATAAATATATGCCGGTTTTTGTATAACCTCACATTTTGAGCGTTCCAATTTTTGGAACATGGCGTAAAGTAGATACTTATTTTAGTAACCGGGAGTTATATTTTTATTTCAGTTATTATGGATAGATTGGGTCCGATGAATGCTAAATCCTTTTATGGAAATAAAATAGGATGTGCAGCAAGCAGTCTAAATGAACTTCTAGATAAATTGCAGGACTCCGAATTTCATGCTGCGGATATTTTATAACACCTCCAGATAGAGACTCTGATGGTGATTCTGAAATGTCCGGAGGTGAAGAAAATGTAGAAAACTTTGCCGATAAATTATCATCAAAAATTTTAAGGGCTCCTGCAGAGGCTACACTTATTACGCAAAAATTAAATTCGGATAATGGCAGTGATGAAGAAGATCCTGTAATTTCTTATTCGACTCCTCGTATAAAACGAGCTAGATGTTCGAAAATATTCCCGATCTAGTAAGCAGTGATGATGATGAAGAAAATATAGATGCCAAGAAAATCTCAAAGCCAAAAAGAGGATCAAAGAGATCAAAGCTCTCATCAGTGTGGATCAGAAGCACAAGTGTAGAAGATAAAATGCAATCGAATACATACTCAGCGGCCAACAACATGGAGAAACTAAATTGTACAGAATTGTTTTGAACTCTTCTGGGATAGTAGTTTATTTGAGTTTATAAAAGAACAAAGTATTTTGTACGCAAAACAATTGGATGCAAATAGTTCGTTTACTGTAGAAGTTGAGGAACTAAAAGTGTTTTTTGCAATTTTATTGATATCGGGATATAGTTCCAAACCTCGCAGAGATATGCATTGGTCCTTAGATAGTGATCTTCGAAACTCAGCTATTGCCAGCGCAATGTCCAGAAATAGGTTTAGAGAAATTTTAAAATTCTTACACTTTGCTGATAATACAAAACTAGACTCTAACGACAAATTTGCTAAAATACGCCCTCTCATCAAACATCTAAATGAAAAATTTATTCATTTCATGCCGAGTGAAAAAATATCGATGTAGATGAATCTATGGTTCCTTATTACAGTCACCACAGCTGTAAGCAAAGGATTCAGGGAAACCAATACGATATGGATTCAAGTTCTGGTCAATGAATCTATCAAACGGCTACCTTATTAGCACTGATGCTTATCAAGGTAAAGGAACTAGAATGGTAGATGACGGCGATCTCGGTTTGGGGGCTTCTGTAGTGCTAACCTTTGCAAATAGGCTCAATGCTAAATACACAGATTGTCGTTTTAATTTCTTTACAGATAATTTTTACGGGCTTGTCGTTAACGGAAAAATGACTAATTTAGGGTATGGGTGCACGGGAACAATACGGGAAAACCGAATTGGAAATTGTCCTTTGAAGAAAAATAGTATGAAAAGCTCCGCAAGGGATCAATTGATTCATTCTGTAATTCCGAAAAATCTTATTATAATTCAGTGGAAAGACAATTCCATTGTGCAGGTAGCATCCAATTGTTTTGGAGTTAATCCAACAAAGCTTGTAAAAGGTACTCCGCAGCCGACAAAAGTACATACAAGTGGAAATGCCACATGCAATAAATCAGTATAATTGTCATATGGGTGGAACTGACCTAATGGATAGGAACGTTTCCAACTATAGAATAAAAATTCGCAATAATAAATGGTGGTGGCAAATATTCACCCACCTTCTCTCAGCATCTATTTCAAATGCTTGGTTATTACATAGAATTAGTCATGACAATAATATCGTGGCGAAAGAAGAAAGTTTCAAAAGCTTGCAACTTTGGATTTATTAGGATTTATAAGATATATTGCGCAAACATACTTATTGTTAGGGCGAAAAAAGAGTGTTTAGGTAGACCGAAGACCGTTAAAGAACCACTTTTCATAACATTCCTACAGCAGTAACAAATAACACTTCGGTATTTCACTATCCAGACTCATTTAGACAAAATCGTTGTAAAGTGTGTAAAAAACACTACCTTTGGTTGTGGGGTATGTCTTGTAAATTTGCATCCAATTAACTGTTTTAAAACTTTTCATTTACCTACATAAGTCATTATCGTTATATAGTTTTTATTCATTGTATTTTCATATTCATTTGTATTTTCGTAAATAAATTTAATTTTCAAAAAAAACTTATTATATGCCAAGTTCCAAAATTGGAACACATTTTTTATTGCCTAATTTTTAAATTTGGACACTTTAAAAAATAATTGATTGTAGTCGACTTACATTGACAAATTTAACCCAAATTCATTAAAAAAATTAATTAAAAATTTGGCCATGAATGGGTTAAGTACAGTTCAATTGAAAGTAACACCACATTCTTTCAAAGTTTTATTTAACGCTACTCTGTATTATTAAAATATATCTACAACATAATTGAATGCACCAACAATTTATAATCAAAACATTTACTTAGCACCCGCATCAACTAAAGTCGAGGCTAAAAGTTTGAAGGCATTGTCAGTAACTTAAGTTAAATAATGAAGCCAAATATCTTATTTTCAATTCAATTATTACTATTACGTCATTTAGTTTTTTTTGACAAAAAGCGTTTGTAAATTTCTTTCTCCAATTTATCTTATTTGGGTAACGATAGGTAAGACTATCACATATTTTAGATGTGATGTAACGGGAGTTTCAGTTATTGTCAATTTAATTAATTAAATTCAATCATAATTAATACTTCATTTATAACTTTCTAACAAAAAAGAATTATTAAATTTTAATTTTTTTATCTTATCTATGCAAAGAACATTTAACTTTTAATCTTTTTGTTATTCAAATCTTTGTTTGTTAAGCCTACAAATTTTTAGTAAAATCCAAATGTAGGGTTTAGTATAAAAAGCAAGAATTAGTTCTCAGTACAATATCTCAGTCTTACATAAATAATCATTAAAAATGAAGAACATCTTTTTAGTTGCGTTCTGTGCTGTGTTCTTCTGTAATGAAGCTTATGGTCAAAGTAAGTTACTAGTTGCAACTTATTATTAAGTAAAATATTTTCTTTTTAGTTTAATCTTCAGTTACAACTCAATTTAATCACAATCTGCTCAAATGTTTAGGAACTACAGTATTGACAATATTAGGACAATTACTTGCATGCATACTCTCAGGCAACTGCAGTAATTTACTTCAGTCTCCTAATTGATAAATGTATACTGCAAGAACTGTCTACAAATGTTTACAACAACTATTATGTATAGGTGCTGAACTCAATGTCGGACTAATTAGTGCTGTTAACATAGTTGTAAACGCAAGCATTTGTCTTTGAATTCATTAGTGTGTTTTTTAATATTGTATGCTATTGTTAGTAAGTACTAGTACTAGAAAGAATAGTAGTTCAGCATTACAAAAATGTAAAAAAAATGAATTAAAAACATTTTTACTAAGAACATCAAAAACCTCACATTTACCTAAATTTCACTTATTTGTCATTAAATCAGTCAGAGACAATGATGATAAATTGAAAAGAAAAGAATTTTTGTAAATTACGGAGTCGAAGTTGGCGTTGACATTTGTGTGACCGGTAAATTGGCAAAACCGTCGAAAACAAAAACCGATTAATCGTTAGAAAAAAATCAATTAACCGATTACCTCTTGAAAATCGTATATGGCATTTTCGAAACCTCGCCGCTTCTTTTTTCACCCGTCAAATAGACCGGTGCTTCAACCAGTTTAATCAGCTGATTAGGCGATGATTTGCGGTCAGCGATTAAATTTTGATAAAGAGGTGAAAATCAGTGAAACATAGCTGACATAACCTAGAAGTTTGAATTGAATGTGTTGTTTTTATATAATTGTGCCATTGTCATTAAGAACGGACTTCCAATGACGTTTATCCATTTTTAAATACTTACTGTGTCACTATTCTGAACACAATATCAATTGAAAATAAGCAAACAAGTAAAGCAAAGTAAGGTTAATAGTAATTATTCACGAAAGTTCCAACTCAATAACCCGGTAGTTCCGGTGCGGCACCGGTTTCGATCTAGTGCTCAATCGGTTAATTAGAAACAATTATTTTTTATTTGATTCTATCTTAACTTTTCATGCAAGACGTTAGCGAATTTTATCTAAATGTTTAAAAATAATTCAACTTTTACCTTTCGAGCAGCAGACTCATCAGGATTAGGAGTTTATAGCAATTGTTTGGGCCACAAACATGTTAGGCCGTATCTTTATGGAAACAAATTTACATTTGAAACTGACCATAGGCCACTCATCTGGCTATTTTCACTTAATGATGCAAATTTAAAATTAACAAGATGGAAACTCAGTTTAATGGAGTACATTTGTTTTCCCATCGTTTATTTCATGTCTGCCCAGGAAAAACTTTTTTGCCCGCCCTCCACACATACTTTATGAGAAAAAAACATTTTTTAATAAAAAAAAAGCAAAAATAAAAAAATCAACTTTATCACCCTAAATCGTTTGCCCATCAATTGTCATATTTGTTCATAAAAACAATATCGTTTTCCTATCCCCAAAAATTTTTTTGTAAAAAAAACATTTAATTAAAAAAATTACTATATTGTTGTTTAAATAGACCCGATTAGTGTGACGTCACGTACAAACCGCTAAATTCAAAATTCGGTACTTTGCAAAATTGTGGACGAAAAAGTGAACCTTAAGTACAAGGACTTAAGGGTTATATTCAAATAGATCAATAGAAGTTGGTTGGTTTTCCAATATATACGCATAAATAAGAGAAATCGTTGTCATATTCACTAATTCTGAACCTTTATCTTTCATCTAGTATCAATATTACATTTTCAAATAGCATATTTTATTATAAATTAAAATTAATTTTTATACTACAAATACATGCGCAGAAATCAGCTGGCGGGAACAGTAATTTTAGAAATACGCACCGGGTTAACCATAACCTAATTACTATGAAGTACTATTAAATTAAACTATAAATCACGTATTATAAAGAACAAACTAATGAAGTAAACGAGTAAATAAGCTAATAAAGAAACAAGAGTAACGCCAGGGAACAACAAAGGAAAACAGCAATTACAAAGTATAAAGGTTAACCCGGTGCGTATTTCTAACATTACTGTTCCCGCCAGCTGGTTTTTTTGCGCATGTATTTGTAGTATATAAGTTAATTTTAATTTATAATAAAAATATGCTATTTGAAAATGTATTATTGATACTAGATGAAAGATAAAGGTTCAGAATTAGTGAATATGACAACGATTTCCCTTATTTATCTGTGTATATTGGAAAACCAACCACTTTTTGACCTATTTTATTATCACCCTTAAGTCCATGTACTTAAGGTTCACTTTGACCACAATTTTGCCAAGTACCGAATTTTGATTTTAGCGGTTTAATTTGACGTCACCACTGATCGGGTTCTATTCAGATCTGTTTTCTTTAGCAATTTGATTCGAAAAACTGTCAACCATTTGGTGTCTCGTGTTTAATAATGGATAGTTTTTTCGTCAAATTGCTAGATGACTGATTTTCATTAAACAACCCAAATTTACTCTGCAAAATACAAACCTCTTGTGCAATTATAAGTGAATAAAATACTAAGTGAAAAATTAATATACAAAAAGGTTGATTATTTACAGGATAATTTTTTTTTGACGAACACTTATTTTTAAATATTATATATAGATTTTGTATATTTTTTAGATGAAACATTAATTTGTATTAAATTTTAAACTTATTAGCATTAATTTTAGGTTGCCAGAGGGTTACTCAGACATAAGCAAAGAGCCATTTTTATCAGTATAAAAGATTCTCATTGGTTAATTTATTTTAAACTGACAATTTGATTATTTAATTTTGTAAAAATATGTTAACAACATTTTTTTTGAGGTGGGCAAGCATAGGCAATCGATGGACAAACGATATATTGTGAAAAAGTTAATTTTTTAATTTTGTTTTTTCTTCAAAAATATTTTTTTGCATAAAAAAATTGTGGATGGTGGAGAAACAAAAGTTTTCTGGACGAACATAGGCAATCGATGAGCCAAACGATATAGTGTGAAAAGGTTAATTTTTTGATTTTTAGTTATTTCACTTATAATTGCACAAGAGGTTTGTATTTTGCAAGAGTGGTTTTATGAAAATCTGTTGTCTACCAATTTGACGAGAAAAACTTTACTCGCTAAATACAATCCTCGAGTGTAATTCGGCAGAACAATTTAATGAATAAGAAAACCAGAACAGGTCAAACTTTAGTACCGAGGTACATTAAAATTTTCCAAAATCTCAAAAATTTGAACAAAATCTGACAATTTTATAACGTTCTTTAAGTAGCAAATGTAATCAACTTACTTAAAACTTAAAAACTTAAAAATCGTCATATAATGAAGATACTTTACTGCCGATTTTTTGTACTTTAGTGACGATTTCGGAAAAAAACATATTTATATTACCATGATATTTTTAGCTTCCAGTCGATTATTAAATTTAATTATTCGAATTTCAATAGCCTGCAAACATTGAAAATTTCTCTCAGGGTATACTTTTGTCTTTATTGAAACGTTAGAAATTTTTTAGCTTTCATCGCTTAATTGAAATTATCGCTGGAAACAAAATTTATCTACTTGCAAAGTTTTTCTATGTTAATTTGTTGATTACTTCCACCTTATCTTCAACAAAACAAACACGTCGTAAACATAAACAAACATTTATTAACTCATACTTTTCTATTATATAATTTTCAAATTTAAAATTTGCGGCGGTAACCTTACTTCTATTCACTACTTAGACAAAATACCAGTGCAGTGACGGAAATACACAGGTGTTATTTACGACGAATGTTTCAAATTAGTTACATCTAAACTAAAATATAATTACAATAGTTAACTAACCTTTGATCAATCAATCATGAGGTAAATCCAGGATTTTGTTTATCCGGTCATTTCTCTTTGGTTTCTTCGGGAAGACCTCGGCTCTATACTATCGCCATCTCTCTGTATTTTCTATGTACCTTTCTTTCCTCAGATAGAGAACTGTAATTTCGACTTAATTATTTCGAAATTAATTAATTTAAAAGCAAATTCTTTGTTGCTCAGAAGTTTTCTTTCTTACTCTGCCGCTCTTTTCTCACAACTTCAAAGCACCGCTAGCATAATTCGATTTTAAATTCTTCACGAAACTAACCTCAAACAATTTCGCATTTAATTTAATTAGTTTTTCTAGTTACTTTCTTGGACTGTTATCACGTCTGCCTAACGTTCATTAATGTTTTTACATAAATGTACAGCGTTTATGTTCTTGCGTTTTCTCATTTTACCTCATAATTGTTATGACCTTTGACATATTTAATTAATTCTAAAATCTATTACTAAAATTACTTATTTCTAGCATTTGGTGCCGGATTCAAGTTTTGTTGCTGCTAATAGATTAAACGAACGTGTTATTTACACTAGGACAAGAATAATTTAATTT
Source organism: Abscondita cerata (assembly GCA_030710515.1). Classification (NCBI taxonomy): domain Eukaryota; kingdom Metazoa; phylum Arthropoda; class Insecta; order Coleoptera; family Lampyridae; genus Abscondita; species Abscondita cerata. The sequence goes on along the minus strand of JALBCR010000506.1, from coordinate 178,419 downwards.
AATTCCATACAACTTCAAAATTCTATCCGTACCACCTTCGATGGACCAAATTAATACAAAACTGTATAAATGTGGAAAAATTAACGTCGTGTAGGGAAAATACTGGGATAAAGATATCATAGCATTATATTTATATATTTCTTGACATAAGAAGTATTTTTCCGTCGACCTCATTATAAAATTGAGTTTTACGTACTCCCTGAATAATCATAAAGTAACACTTTTTAACTGTAATACTTTTCGTCCGCAAACACTTTTCGTCCGCAAACATCTGTCAATGTCAATTATTATTTTATGTCAAATTAAATAAAGTCGAAGTAACCAGTATGAAAACCCATTTTTAAGAAAGGATGAATTTAGTGACTACATAGGATATTACAGTACTTTAGGTACATACTGAAACATTTTAGATACTGCAGAATATTGTTTGTTTACTTCCATTTATAACCTCAATTTCTCAATCCCACACAACTTTGAACAAAAACAATTTGTTGTTCAAATTACAAGTAAATGATTTTAAGTGCTTTGAAATGATATTAATAAATTGTTTATAGTTTCTACAATGTGCGAAGCATATAGAAGAGCCTGGTTGTAATCTCACAATACTCGATACATTGTTTTCAATATGTAACACTTTAACTTCTTTAAAGTTATTCATTTATAAGGTAAGACAGAATTCATACGACTTGAGATTGCTTTAGACAATTTTATTAGGTAACATTTTGATACAGAAGCGGAGTTCCGATACAAAATTTTCACGATCATAAAATACAAAAACTTACAGTAGAAGTGAGTTAATTATGGGTACCTTTCTATTACTGTATTTGATTGATGTAAATAAGTAATAATGCTAATGGAAAACACAAGAACAGTAATTACTTGTGAAAAATCATTTGAATATTGATTCTGTCGCAGGAAAAAACAAAAATAGAATCATATAAGCCATCAACATTACTGGGTTCAAGATTTATTCGTACACAAAAACAAGGTGAATTTCACAGTTTTCAATAAGCTGAAAGAAGATTATTACATTTTTGAAACATTTTCGGAGTGAATCAAAAAACTACGTTTGCATACTTTCTTACGGTCAGGCAATATTTTTATTGAATATAAAATGATTATAAGTCTGACCACGGTACAAACTCAGTCTTATAACTATTATATGTCCAATTAGTAAGAATCGACTTTAATGTGTTTAATAGGAGAAACTTCATTACATCTTTGATCATAAACAATTAAAGAAATGCATTAATTTTGAGGGTAGGCTTCAACTATAACTACATTTTTAAATATACTTCAAAATAACACTACCTAAATGTAATTTTTATTATTTTAATAAATTATAAAAAAGTACATGTTTTACCTATTACCTATCATAATCAAGTGCTCTTATAAAAATTATGTGATTGTTGTAAACAAATGCTTTATCGGTACAATATTCGAACGCGGAAAGCTTTTATTTCCTTTAATAAATTTTGACACAAATGTTACAATACTGAACGGTGAAGTGAACATTAGGTACAGTAAAATCAGAACAAACGTAAAATTTTTGTTTAAAATTACTAAACATTTTGTTTTCAGTAAACGGTAATAAATAGAAAATTAATTAATTTAAGGTCAACGGAAAAATTAATATGTACCTCGGAAAAAGTGCTTTTAATAACCTCGCCTGTTTGCTTGCCTCGGCTAACGCCTCGGCCAGCAAATTCAGTCTCGTACATAAAAGTGCACTTTTTTGTCCTTGTTACATAAATAACTATTTATAATTCCATAACAACTAACAATGTGTATAAAAAATTAAAGTACACACTTGTTAACACATATAAAATACGTTCAATTAATTTTTAACATAGTGTAAAAAAAGTAATTTTTTTGATTTTTGACTTTTACACCAAAAAGTTTTTTTTTACATACAAAATATTTCGAGGGTGGACAAACAAAATTTTTTCTGGGCAAACATGGGCAATGGATGGGTAAACGATATAGCGTGGAAAAAGTTGATTTTGTGATTTTTTGATCAAAAAACGTTTTTTTGGATAAAAAATTTGTTGAGGATAGACAAATAAATTCATCCAAAAAAATCACATGTTAAGGTGCCAACTTCACAAACCTTAAACTTTTTAAAGCAGTCTTTGTTACATTTATTGTTGTGTCAGAGGTCAGTCTTTGGCGGCCAGTTATTTCGCGTTCAGTTGGCAGCGGAAATTTGTTCCAGGATTTAGTCAACAGCGACAACTTGTCCCGGCGGCCAGTTGTCTCGCGACAATTCAGCCACCGTCAGTTGGCAAAATTCAGTCCGCAGCCGCCAGTTATCCTAGATCGATTTTACGTGACGTCCTCTTCTAACGTTCTTTTGCTTTTTACTATTATTACACAACATAAACAGAATATCACGTACTTGTCCTACAATACATTTTTTTTAATTTTTAGTTTAAAATTTTGTTATAATGTTTTATTTCAGAGATCACTAATTAAATATTATCGGTACAATAGGGCCACCTTGATCTATATCAAAAAATGGGCGTATCATAGAAAATTTTATATATTTTCTTATGTATTTAGAATATTACATGCCTTGTACGTTATCTATCATCGATTTTCATCTTCTTGTTACTCATCGAGTTAAAGATGATTTGGACCCCCTTTTCTATTTCTGATCACAACGGATACGATTTTTTTTTACGTCGGGCTTTTTCTTAATTATTTTTACCAATAACTTCAGAAATCATAACACAATCTCATGTTATAAATACAAATTAAAATTTTGCTAAAATTTAATTTGATTATTATTAGTAGAATTTATCAAATTAAAAAAATTTCGCTAATTACTTTACTAAACATTACATCCAATTAAATCGTATTTTTGTGAAGCTGTAATTTATAAATGCCTTTATTTTACGTTTCTCGTGAATTAATGCATTCATTTGTTCAAGTGCTTTTGTCAAGATCATCAATAATTGAATTTGTATGAGAAGCCAAAATAATACTTACGAAATTCAAAGAACAATTTAGTCGCACAGTGTATTAAAGGTTTCTTAAATTGGCATCTTTTCGAATACCTTGCGTCAGAAAAACAACATTCTAGGAAAATTTGTTCGTTGCTATTAATACCGTATTTAAACTGCCCCTTTACTTCCTTTTGCAAACACCACGTAAATGGGTTTGTGATGCACTTCAAAGCGTGAGTCTAATGAGGCAATGCCTTAACCTATCAGGAAATGAAAAAAATGGAAATTCGTTTGATGAAAATAGAAACTTTGTTTTCCATTAGCACTATTTTTACAATATTTTGTTACAATCAAAAAATATTGATTGAATAAAATTCTCGCTCACATTGCGAGCTTTCTGTTATCTTTTTAGAGCAAACGTCACATTTTTATGCCTTAAAATTTTAGGTCGCGACATTTTAGATAAACATCGACACTCACGACAAACATTTCCGCAATGACAATTTCTTACGTTACTATTTTCGTAAATTTTCTGATAAACATAATCTATTACGCACGTAAGACAAATTTTAATTTATCGAGAGAATTACCGCATACACTTTAATTTTATTTTAGGATACTAATTAAGTGCTACAAATTTATAGTTATAGGATGTTACAAATTAGGTCAAAAGACGAGTAAAAAATTTAGTTGTGAATTTATTTATTACAATAAACAAAAATTGCTTTTTACGTTATATTTAAAATACTTCCTCATTGTAACTGTTATGTCTTGCTGGTACTGTATCTATAAATACAAGATCACTAACACCGCCAAAATTCGAATAAGAAAGGAAATAAAGGCGGTTTTGTTGAAGCTTTATTTCATTAGAGGAATACGGTAATGATGCCAAAAAATACAAGTTTTTGTGAAGTATGCGAAGCGGCGGTGTCGAGATGGTCGTCGAAATGGCCCCGTCCAAATAAGCTGTTCCGGTAGAACGCGAAGTTCGTATATCATAATCGACAGTGTTAAACAAAAATAAGTATAGTTAAAATCCGTACCTTATTATAATAATTTTGTTACAATACTCTGTTTCTCTTTATTCATGGGTTCTAGAAATTAAAATCAAGAAACATAAGTTTACCGTGTCAATATTTGCCACTGTAATACTCGTATGTCGACATTTAATTAATATTTTGACATTTCTCATTTGGATGTTTCGTTTTGATTGTTATTTTTGATATCCCTTGTATACATAAGTTTATTTCTGTTTTCAAGAACTCAAAACAATAGTATATATTATGCGTTTAATAACTACATAATTCATACAAAAATTAAATAAAATAAGCAACATCTGATTAAATGTACTATAATCACATGTTATCGGTAATACAGAAACCTGTATAAAAGTTCATACGATTATGAAAACTAATTCAGGCACTTATTCAGAATGAGTCATACGCAACTATACCTTATTTTAACTTTACCACATTGTCTCATTTTTTAATCGTATCTCTTTTATTTAAAAATTTTTTTCTGATTTTAAAGTTGTCTTAGCTTTTGATTAATATCACCTAAAAAAATAAATTAATAAAATCTGAAGATATATTTTTTAAAGGTCTATTATGAAAAATACATACATCCATATAAATAACGGATTGCAAAAAAATCTTAATTGGTTGCACGTAGTACACTCATGAAATTTAAAACTTGGACACCACAATTTCTGTAAACAAAAGTTTGCACATTGTGAAGCGGGCTTAAGGGTATCATTTACAATTCTAACAGCAGGTAGTCTCAGCAGGGGTTATCTTATAGAAGGACTGTAGAATGAATCATTACACTAAGAACGTTTTAGAAAATAGGTAATTTACGTTGCTTACTTAATTTTTTCTTTAAAGAATATATTTGAAGGTATCGCTAATTAAACACCATAGCTCGATTAATTATCGAATCAAAATTTTGTTTAGGAAATGTTTACAAAATAAAATTAGAAATAATTTTGATTTAAAAACGTCTACAAGCAATAACTTTTAAATTAAATCAAAAATTAAACATGGTTATTTGGGTTGACTGATTATTACTTATTTTTAAATAAATCTAACCTACTAATTATTGTAAGTTATTAAAAAAATCATTAAACTCTCTATTCATAATATTTAGTCCTTACAAAATGTATATTTTATGACGTTTCATTTTTTCTGTAGTTAATATAAAAAGTGAAAATAAAAACTAAGGCAATTCTTATTGTCAACGTATATATTTAGTTTTTGACAAGAATTTATTACATAATTATAATTAAGATACCAAGTTATAGTTTAAAATTAAATGAAAACTTTTTTTTTAAATAAAGGTATTACTATATAAATAAATATAAGAAATCAATAATGGGTGTGACCTCCATTATTATTGATACATTCTTGGAGGCGTCTGCTCATTGACGCTATCAAGGTATCAATATAATTAATATTAATCGTTTCCCATGCGGTATCAATGGCTGCAATTAGTGCATTACGGTTTACTGGTATATAATTTGGCCCTTGTTGTCTTCGGATAACAGCAAGTATTCGAGCCCAAACATTTTCGATAATGTTAAAATTTGGGCTTTTTGCTGGCCAGGGTAACAGCTCCAAGTTATTTGCTTGTATCCAGTTGCGCACAACCTGCGAAGTATAGGGTCATCATATCCTGATAGTTAATTACCGAATGTTCCAAGAAAATATGTGTAAATAGTAAATGGAATCTACCAACGTAACATTAAGTTGTTAATTATAGTCACATAACTCTCCTTTTATAAGATATAGTTCATATTAATATGCTTATTGTAAAGCTTCGTACACACCTGAACAACAAACCGAGGAACAAACAGAACAACGAACCGAACGGCAATCGGAACATTAATTTGGACGGTGCTACGTACGAATTTTAGAACAGATTCGCAAGTCCTGATTGTTCCACGAACGGTTTGCGGCGTTCCCGCAACTTGTCGGTTTTTTCTCCGACATCAAAGAAAATGCGCGCGAATGCGTTTGCAGGTTTGGACGAATCTAAACAAAACGGCGAACAAACTTATGCGGGAGAATTAAATTATTTATTTTTGTTCTCCCTTTTGTGGGTTTGTTGTGTTTTAGGTAATATTATGGAGTTGACAGAAGAAAAATATTTTAAATTAATCAGTGTTTAAGAATGCAAGAAAAAAATGATGTCCCTATTAGCATCATTTGGGCGGGAAATTTCCAAAATAAAAAAAAGCGAAGTAAATTATAATTTTTTTACTCTTCTTTGTGCGTAAAATTTGGTTGGCAACTCTCTTCTTGTTTTCCGCAATTTTCTCTTCTCAATAATAAATATATATGAACTGAAAACTACTGAAAATAATTATGGAACAGCACAAACGTTCCGTTTGTTGTTCGGATTGTGGAAATCATAAAAGATCGTTTGTGGTTCTGTTTGACTTTCGGTTCGTTGTTATGTTTGTTGCTCGGTTTGTTGTTCAGGTGTGTACGAAGCCTTACAACTTAAGCAACAATTTTTGGCGAATAAAGATTAGTTTGTGATGTAATATTAGAAACACAAATTTATATCATATCAAATTTATGACAACTTAAAAACCAAGAACGTGTATGTTATTGCTAAGAAATTATTAAGGAAAAGCGCAATTGCAGTGTAAATATTTATAATTAGATATTTTCGAAAGTTTATAAGTTCTCTATTGTAATCTTAATACTTAAAAGAAAATCCTGTCCATTAGCATTATAAGGAAATGGCTTTTACTTTATGAATAAGTTTCAATAACAATAGAATATCCTTGCTTGTTTAATTTACTTCCTTTGAGTCATATTGCTCTAAGGGTTGTTACATTGGTCATTAGAAGTATGTAATAAATAAACAATTACCTACTGTTTGAGAAGGGATAGTGTGAAACAATAAATAAAGTAAGAAATGTAAATTCCATTTTAGTTTAAAATTTTAAGTGTTGTGAAAATGCCACCTCATCTCGGTGCTGATTTGAAAGCGCGGATTGTTTCGGAATTAGCGGCGGACCGTAGCGTGCGTGAAATTTCACGTATGTTAGATATACCAAAAAGCACCGTAGGGCATTACCGAGTAAAATGGAATCTTGAACACACTTTGGAAAGAGCCATTGGAAGTGGTAGACCTAAAGTATCTACACGTGCTCAAGATCTCGAGTTGTTTCATTACGTAACAGAACAACCATTTGCTACATACTCCAGGGCTATAGCAGATACACATTTTCCGTATAACTGCACAAAAAAATTAAAGGAGATGGGAATAAAGAAGTATAATGCTGCTGCGAAAGAAGTTCTCAGTGACGAAAATATGAGACGTCGTCTGGAATTTGCAAGGCGATATGTGAACGAACCTTTGGAATTTTGGAATCGAGTAATTTTTAGCGACGAAAAAACGTTCAATAGCCGCAACGATGGACCACTAAAAGTTTTTAGAATGGAAGGAACTTGTTACGAAAATAATCACATATGTCCTAAAAAACGAAGTGGTTATTTTTCTGTGAATGTGTGGGGTTGGGTTAGCGCGCGGGGTCCAGGAGTTTGTTGGGCTATCGATGGACGTCTTGATTCTGCTGCGTATTTAGATATTTTGGAAACTATTATGAAACCTTCAGTCGAAGTGTTTTATCCAGACGAAGATTATATTTTCCAACAAGTAAGTATTCTTATTTCACTATACTTTCTCCAAAAATAGTTCGGGATCTGTTGAATTAACATTTTCATAATGTATTTTTGTTGTTAAAGGACAACGCCCCTATTCATACTTCGCGGGTTGTGCGCAATTGGATACGAGAAAATAACTTGGAGCTGTTACCCTGGCCAGCAAAAAGCCCAGATTTTAACATTATCGAAAATGTTTGGGCTCGAATACTTGCTGTTATCCGAAGACAACAAGGGCCAAATTTTATACCAGTAAACCGTAATGCACTAATTGCAGCCATTGATACCGCATGGGAAACGATTAATATTAATTATATTGATACCTTGATAGCGTCAATGAGCAGACGCCTCCAAGAATGTATCAATAATAATGGAGGTCACACCCATTATTGATTTCTTATATTTATTTATATAGTAATACCTTTATTTAAAAAAAAGTTTTCATTTAATTTTAAACTATAACTTGGTATCTTAATTATAATTATGTAATAAATTCTTGTCAAAAAACTAAATATATACGTTGACAATAAGAATTGCCTTAGTTTTTATTTTCACTTTTATATTAACTACAGAAAAAAATGAAACGTCATAAAATATACATTTTGTAAGGACTAAATATTATGAATAGAGAGTTTAATGATTTTTTTTAATAACTTACAATAATTAGTAGGTTAGATTTATTTAAAAATAAGTAATAATCAGTCAACCCAAATAACCATGTTTAGTTTTTGATTTAATTTAAAAGTTATTGCTTGTAGACGTTTTTTAAATCAAAATTATTTCTAATTTTATTTTGTAAACATTTCCTAAACAAAATTTTGATTCGATAATTAATCGAGCTATGGTGTTTAATTAGCGATACCTTCAAATATATTCTTTAAAGAAAAAATTAAGTAAGCAACGTAAATTACCTATTTTCTAAAACGTGCTTAGTGTAATGATTCATTCTACAGTCCTTCTATAAGATAACCCCTGCTGAGACTACCTGCTGTTAGAATTGTAAATGATACCCTTAAGCCCCCTTCACAATGTGCAAACTTTTGTATACAGAAATTGTGGTGTCCAGGTTTTAAATTTCATGAGTGTACCTACTTCTTAGTTTTCAAAAGCCAAACTTACGATAAATTTAACTCAGACAGAAAATTTTGAAAGGAAAAGAACTGTTGATGAACAGATGAATGTAATGCAGTAACGGTTATGGGACACAATCATATGTCAAATCGCGTTACCAAAACATTTTCGGTTGGTAATACCATTTCGCACCTGTCAACTCGGTGTTATTTTGACATATATTAAAATACGTGTTTTTTTTAATGTTTGCGTTTAAAAGGCCTATACAATTCTTTAAAATAAGATGTAAAATAGTACTGCAACGTATTATTTACGTATTCCAACAAGAGGATTGTACAGATTTCAGTATTATGAGTATAATGTAATATTGCCAACATTTAGTCACTTTTCTGCCAGAATAGGCCAATAAAAGGGATGTTTCTGATCGCTTTTGAGTGATGCAAAGTAATTATGGACGTAGGACCAACAAATATATTGTAAGCCTAGGAACAAAATCAATTGTGCACATCAGTCAGAGTAATTGTACACTAGCAGAAATCTGTAAAATAATAAGGGGCATAATCAAAACAAGTGTGGCTAACTACTACCGCACACTGAACACTAAAATCAATATTCTTTGTTTTTGCTTAAGTTCATTTTATGGACATCACATTAACTGGTCATCCGCGATTTATTCTCCAGACTAATTTTCTTTAAAATTTATTTTAACTTACTTTTGTTTATTTTTAACAAAATATTTTGAACTAGATTTAGCTTTTTTTGTTGATTTTAGTTTTTTCTTCAACATTGCCTGCCTCGTTTGTTGTACCCGCAGGCTAACAAAACTTCTTCATCTCAGGTTTTAGTTAAACTTGACTCAACTTGCTGGAAAACTTTAGAAGTTCTTAAACCAAAGACTTCAGTTCCCGTTTTAGAGCCATCTATCGAATTCTCTTTATCTATTATTACCGTTGGCATTTGATGACAAAGTAACAAAAAGTTTTTTTTGTAAATTTTTCTGAATTGAAAAACTCTACATTCGGATTGCTCTTTATTCATATTATTAACTTAGATTTAGCCTTATGAAATAGTTTTACCAAATCATAGAGTTGTAGGTGTAGATGATGGTTGTCACACTGCAGACTAAAAGCTGCCTGGGTGGTACGTAAGATGTTAAATCTAAAGGCTGTAACCGCTGGGATGTATGTGGTTACAAAATTAATAAATTTCTATGGGCATATGACTCGAGTGATAATTATTAGTACTAGTTGATTGGTTGAATATTTCACAACTTTTTCCTTCAAATTGTTTCACACCCTTGAAGCCAAGACGTTTACACAACTTTTGTACTTTAGGATATCGGTTTATTTACGTCAAATATTTTACCATCTTTGAAGAGAACTTATACATAGTTTTGTTAGGTTCATAAAGAATTGAGTAACCTGTATCTCGTTAAAAGTAGATATTCGGTTTATGCCAGAAAGTATAATGTACCGGTTACTAATACTGAAGTAGCCTAACAAGATCTTCCGTCGTAAGTAACTAGAAAACTATAACAGATAAGAAACCGGTCAAATGGGAAAGTATTTGAGGAATGAGTAGTCGAACAAGATGACGTGTTCAAAATTTTAAACAACATCATCGTTTCAATACAAAAAAGGAAGTTAGCATTTTATTTCAAATACAAAAGCCGCTACACTAAATCTACTTAAGCTGTTTGTTCACCTCTAAATTGTGAAAAATGTTTGTCTTTAAAAGAGAGAGAGAGAAAGAGAGAGAGAGAAAGAAAACAGTTTGTAGAAACTGATCATAACTGAATTTCTTCAGGTATCTAGTAGGTCTTAATGTGTTTTAAAATTTGGAACACATTATTTTGTCGGTTACTGCAAATCTTGCCTCATTTAAACATTTTCCCAAAATCCCCATATGAATGATGACAAAATACCTTATATAAAATGCGTTCATAATAACAGGAACATATTTGATTAAAATTTCGGTAATGAATTTTTGGAGAAAACCTGGTTTACGTTGATTACTATTTTTACCTATGTAAAATTTTATATCAAACATTTTATATACAAAATAATCAAGATACAAATGCCTAAACAAGAAAACCCCGTATACTTTTGCGTATTTGAATTTCTTGGAAAATTCTGGCTCTAGCACTAGCTCTAGCTCTAACCATTTCTATCTCTACCTTTTGTGGTATCCTATCGAATGATGTCAAGTCTCTAGTCCTTGGAACATGCAGGTGTTTTTAATCTGACATATTCTCCTATTTCTTAAGGTAATCGGTTGTTTATTTTAGGTTGTAACGCATTACTAGACCTATTTCCTTGATGATTGCTAAATCTTGAGAAACATTTTCGTTTCTATCCGGTTGAATACCGTAATCACCCACTTGTAAGCAGCGATGTCACCGATGTTCTTTTCTTTTCCGTTTTAGACGAATTTCTGGGGATAAACTAATCACTAGTTTTTAATTGCCGTGCTTTGGCGAAGAAAAAATAAAAGCAATTTTGTGCCAACACAATTTGGGTTCGAAGGTCAAGCGTTCATGCTACAGACACAAGTTTGGACTTTAGAGTGTTTATTTCATTCCAGCAGAAACGAATCTCACAACCGCTGGATGCCTTCCGTAAACTACGATTTTTATCTGCTCTTGTCCAATCACGCTTTGAGTCACACATTCTCGAACAACAGCTTGCTACCAAGTATTGTAAACCTAAATTAGACGTTATTTATACACGTTTATGTTACAACTCCATTTTACGCTAAATTCTATAAAAGTTTAGATAACGCACATTGCGACGTAAAGATTATAGCTTGCGCGAATTACGCAAATATTGTCGTTTAAACATAGCGTCTATTCCGCTTTGGCGATGTGTGCGCTTGTTTTATCTAAGAATTAATCTCACTGAATTGAAAACTGTGATTTTGTTTTGTGCTTGTGTACGTTTTTATTGTTTCAATCGCAAAAATAAATAACACCTTATTTTATGTGTGGATTCTTGTTGTTTTAATTTAGCGTACGAATGTTACAACTATCGAGGATCTCTGGTTCAAACCGATGGTTTGTCTTTGATCACGGAACCAGTGGCACCTCACCAAAATTATTCATTATTCAAAATAAAAATAATTAATTAATTAAGACCTCCTTTCGTGTACGATCACTTGTTTTCCTTCCACTTACGACGCCTACCGACGAGCAAGGCTAGCCGAGTGTACATGAATAAATCGCAATAATTTAACGCCTCGCTCTAATTAAAATAATTTGCTGTCTAACTCTGTAGGTTTTTTTGTTTGTAACAATTTTGTAATTAGTTTAATCGTTACTGGTAGGTAACAACCGTTTTTTGAACGTTTTTTTTTGTTACGTATTTTGCGATACGAATTTGTGCTAAAAATAAATTTCTGGTGTTGTCTAAGAAAAAGCAATATAAACCACCCGAATTCTCTTAAACCTCTTCCACCTCAGGTATGTTCGTCATTTCATTAACACCAAAAAAAGTTTCAGTTGAAAGAAATTTAAACAAATATTGTTTTTAGGCTTTACTTTACTTACTTACATTTCGAATTAATTTTTCGAAAAGTATTTCCTGATTGAACGAGATTTGTCTGTTTCACCCTCCGTACGTATTTGGATCAAAATAATTCCTAGAAATTCTACGTTTTGGATCATTGTTAATTTAACTTAAACATTTGTTTAAAAAGAAAATTTTTTTAAACCTAACTCATGAGTTCGGAATAGTGATTCAGATAAGTTTTTAAAATTGTTTTTGACAATTTGGTTTACATTTTTAACAACTAATTTTAGTATATGTTTAAAATGTACTTATTTGTGTTTGAAATAAAGTTATATTTGGGGTAAAGTTATTTAAAAAAAAGAGGCAGCTCTTATAAATCAAATTCTAAAATTATTGAGTCCGGTAGAACAAATTTATCCTTAATTTAGGACTTGGTGTTTAAAAGTAAAAAATAATTTATAAGCTTACAATTCCCCTTTACATACCTTTTGAAATTTACTTATTTACGTTTTCGTTTACGTTATAGTGTTTTTTTTAATTTAAAACAAATTAATTTGTAGGGGCTGATTTAATAACATATTTGAAATTTAGTTTCTTAAAAAATTTTTTAATCGTTTTGTTAAAAAAATTTAACGCTCATTATAAGTACATCCGTAGTTGTCAAAGAAAAAAAAAATATATTGTTGGTCCTTAATTTGTACCATCTTTATCTTTGTACTACCTCCTTTTTTCTACTAGCATTGTTTTCCTGTTTTTGCCAATAACCACTTACACGTAGTAACACAATTTATATATAAAAAGCAGGTGGCGTCTATTCTGTTCTGTATTTGGAACCCAGACCGTCTTCATTGAGACTAGTCGGTGTCCTGTTCATTACTGTTGCAATCTAAATGTGGAAGATTTATTTTAGTGTCGATAACAAGTAAGGAAGGTAATTCGTAATAATAAATTTAAAAAAAACGTTAAATTTTTGGCGCCCAACGTGGGGCCAGCTTGAATTATTTGTCAGATTTTTTTTTTTTAAGTAGGTTTGATTTGTTCTTCAATAAGTTGTAGATTTCAAATTTGATAATAGATTTTCATTGTACATTATTTTGTTGCAAATTTATTTTGTAATAGTGTATATATTTTTATTCATTTTGTTGGTGTTGTAACAGATTTTGAAAGAGTGTTTTAAATGCATAATGATCAAAACATTAAAATTAATCGTCTTAACCAAGATGAATTAGGATACGAACTTTAGAAGGTTTACGGAAACTTGTGAACCTATGCGTGCTGTTCTTTAAAGTGCATTTCTTTTGGAAAGAGAAGGCAATCAATTAACGTACCCAAAATGTTATATACCTTTTATAGAAGAACTGGGGCCATATCAAAAGAAAATGGAAGAACTACTCTTGCTTGTGAGTTCAATTACTATCACAGATGTTGGGACGGAAAAGAAATTTAAACCTAAACTTGCCCAAACTCTTGGTAGAAACAAACGTACCCAACCGAAGTCTGACCTAGAAAAAAAACAACTCCTCCGTAAATTCATTCTTAGAAATAATAGAAGACTTACGTTTAGCAATAGAAGTTTCTAAAAGAAACTCTGTTTTACAGTATCATGTTTTAATTTGGTATAAGGCAAACAAAGATACTTTTAGAAATTGGAATGATTTACGATTATCTTTAAAAGAAGAGTTTCCACCACCTAATTATGTTAATCAATGATTTGAAAAGGTTAAACGAAGAAAAATTTAGCTTCATTCTAACAATTACAGCTGGCAACTGTTACAGTTAAGTCGATCAAAGAACTTAAACACATTCGTAAAAAATTAGAAGCAAGAAAAACTAATGTTGGTGCTTTTGTTCCTCCACCAAATAAATACAAAAGCCTAGAATCGGATTTGGCGTATGTCAATTCCAATCCAAGTTCGTCGATTTGTGTAAAAGATACTCCGGCTTATGTGTTGGATTCTAGAAAAAAAATTTTTAATTTTAATTGACCTAGACATATAACTCAGCAATGCAGGCAACCGTTTGAACTTAAATGTTATGGATGTGAAAATAAAGTACACACAGTTAAAATTCGCCCAAATTGTTCGGAAAACGCAGTAGATGGGTGTTAGGAAGTGGTATAATATCCTCCACTATTCGATTTTAGGTAATGTATTGGTAGATGTCAAATTAATGGATGCAATCAAAATTATAGATACTTTAATCGTGCTCCAATTTCCTCATACTCTAATACTTAGAATATATTTTTGAAAAGTAATGAAAATTGTTCCAAACTTAAAAGACGATTGTTGACATTCGCTAATTCAATTGAAGCAAACACTGATGTAGTGATTCTAATTGAAGAAGAGAAAGAAAGATTTTAAATCTGTTAGTATCAAGAAACTTTAAAAGAATTGGGTTAACACATAAAGCAAAACATGTGAATAAAACTACATCTTTACCCAGTTTCACCTCATGTGCAGAAACATATTGATTTAGAGTTAGATAAAATGCTAACAGAAAAATCAAACAGTGGATGGTCTACACCAATGCTGTTAATACCGAAGAAAGATGGAATTTATAGATTTTGTGTAGATTACCAAAAATTGAATACAGTCAGAGAGAACGACGCTTACTCTCTACCCTATGTTTATACTTGACAAACTTCAAAATGCTTCATAAGTATCTTCCTTAGATATTAAATCAGCCTGTTGGCAAATTCCAAATGCCGAACATTTTCACGATTATACTAGCTTTACTGTCGCCGGTAGAGGACTGTTTAGATTTAAACGAATGCCTTTTGGTTTATCTAATAGCCCTGCTACTTAGTCGCGTTTAATTGATAAAATACTTCGACCCAAACTAGACCCATACGTATTCGTATATTTAGACGATGTAATTGCTATGACAGATACTTTTGAGCAACACCTTACAATTTTGCAAGAAACTTTTAATCGCTTTAAGGAGGCCAACAATTTTCAACAAAGACAAATGTTAGTTTTGTCGAGAACAGTTAAAGTACCTAGGTTACATTTTAGATCGACAGTGAATTTATGTGGATCCGAAAAAGTATCTGCTATTTTTGACTTGGAAATACCTAAACGTGTTAAAGAAGTTAGATCTATATTAGAAATGGTACAGAAAATTTATACCAAATTACTCAACAATAATCGCTTTCCAAAATATTAAAAATTTATTGATTTCGGCACATATTTTACAATGCATTGACTTTAACAAACTTTTTATTTACCGATTGACGCTAGTGCTAATGAGTTCTTACACAAAAGATTTAGAGACTGAACATATTATTTGTTATTTAAGTAAAACTCTTTCTAGCGTAGAAAAAAATGGTCTACGACTGCAAGAGAGTGTTACGCTGTTATTTGGAGCATAGAGAAATTAAGACCTTATTTAAAAAATTCTACATTTATTGTAATTACTGGCCATACTTTTTTGGTTTGGTTAAACAATTTAAAAGATTCGCGTGGGAGATTAGCTAGATAGGCCGTTCGACTTCAACAATACAATTTTGAAATTATTCACCAAAATGGAAATAAACATTTAGTGCGCGATGCCTTATCTTGATTGTTATCTAAAATTGATGTCATTTCTAGTTTGTTCAAGCAAGATATTTGGTATAATAAAATAAAAACACATTCTTGAAGGTCCAAGGAAATTTAGATAATTTTTTTATTTTTAAAATGTAAATAATGTTAAAGTTGGTTGAAGAAATTTTAAACAAAGCAAAAATTAAAGTCAATTTCTAACAAACAATTAATGTATTTGTATGTCTTTGTCTCTTCTTATTACCTCCTATCCTACCCTTTAGCAATAAAGTTTTCTTTCCTCTTCACCGTATTTGTTTTTCTGATTCTTTTTTTCCACTATTATTTAATATTAGATTACATTCTCTCACTCCACTTTTTCTTCGTATCTCACAGCAATTTTATTTTCTTCTCTATTATGTATCCTCTTGTTTCATTTTCTAATCCTAAAGTTCATTTTAATAATTTCCTTTTCTTTTCGCCGCATACAACAACACACTTCTTATTAACTTATCATACAGTTATTATATTTTTTTCATGTTTTTTTCATATTCCCCATACTTGTCTTAGTATCTTATTGGTTTCACTTGGTTTCTATATGTATCTCTTTTATTAATTTTACTAAATCTTCATTTATTTCTTTCTGTTTCCATAACGATCCATTCACATTGTCTAAAAACAAAGTATAATTATATTTCTCTAGCTTTCCTCCCTTCCTTTTTATTAATTATTTGTTTTTAATATAATGCTTTCAATTGCCTCTTTTTTGTTTTCTAAAATTTCCTTCCGATCTGAAATTACTTTCTTTCCTTTCATTTCTTTCTAAACCTTTTTTGAGTTATTTTCCCATATTCATTCGTAATACTTATTGGCCGGTAGTTTTTAATCTTCTTTCTATTTCTTCTCTTATTTATAGGAAAAATTATCACTTCTTTTCATTTTGCAGGTATTTCTTCTCCTTTCCATTTTTTTTCATGTATTTTTTTTCATTCACCTCCCTATTATTTCTATTCTTATTCTTGCATTCCGTCAGTGCTTTCCGTTTTGTCTTTCTTAATGCATATTCCAATTTTCTTTATTGGTCTATTTTTCTCCATCTATTTCCCTCACCTACTCATTTAAGTTTTTCCTCCTTTTGTTAATACACTTCTATACATGTCCTTTGTTCCTTACATTCTGTATCTTTTCTTTTTGTATTTCTCTTTTCTTTTTTATACATTTTTTCTTATATGTTTCTCTTATCTTCTTGTAGAGGAGTAGTGCCAATTTTAGAATACTATTTTGTTTCTACCTTGCAGTTTTCTTATCATGTTTAATTTTTTTTATAAACATATTTCAATACACTGTACATTAAATTATAATATTAGAAATGACAGAATTTTTATACCAGGATCGTCAAAAATAATTTGCGAAAAAAAGCATTTTGCACCTGATATGCAATATGTACCTAATGTGGTATGATGCTATGATTCGAATATGGAATAAGAAAATGCGGATATAAGCAAGCAAAAAATTTAAAATATTTTTTATTTTGTAAACATTAATAATATGCATTAAGCAACTTTGTCGACAGATATGTAAAAGCAATCGATCCTTTGATAATTATAGCCAACTAAGTGTAAACAATGATTATGTGTAAAGAAAAATAAAAATCTCGGATTGCCTGCTGAAAAGTTTGGAAGATGTTGTACAATAGCAAACAAACACCAAGAATCACCCGAAAGCTGTTTTGTCATTTTGGGACTCTTCAGGAATGAAACCCATTAATCTTAGTGTGCAAGGTATGCTTTTTTTTAACCGTAAAAGAAACCTGATGCGCATTAAAACATTCAATCGTCGTTTCAGTTATCTGTTGGCATTACTTAGTATAAAATATAGTTAATCCATACAATTTAACTTCGTGCTTTGGTAAATCGCTTGCAGTTTGTAGCTCACGTGCTGATTAGGTAGTGATCGTTAGCAATTTATTAATATCAACCGTGGATAATAAAGAAGCAACTTAGGTTTCAAAATTATTGTTATAACTTTTTACATAACAGACATTTTGGATTATTTCGAAAACAGTGTTTTTCGAGTTTTCTCAGCAGTTATTAACAAAGATAGCTATAAAATCTTACTCAATTTGGAACACACTGTAATAAAGTCACTTGTAACTTTTTATTTTATCTTTTCTATTGGAGAATATCTTATATCAAACCATCTCAAAATTTTTATAGTTTATTATACAAAGTGACTTTTAAGTATGGAACGCCTCAATTATCTCATAAATGGATTGCACGATTTTTATAGATTTTGGGTGGAAGGGTACTGTGATACGGCCTTTCAAGACACATGGGGATTTATAAAACCTACCACCGTCTTTGAGAGAAATACTATTAACCGAGAATAAAGACAAATGTAATTAAATATTTACAAACCTGTAAGGTGTGTCAACAACATAAAGTTGAACAAAATAGAACTCCAGGTTACATCTTAAGACGCCCTTGGCAACTTATTTGTTGTAATTTAGTAGGACCCCTGCCTAAATCTAAAAGTGGTAACACTTGTATTTTTGTTATTGCTGGTTATTTTAACAAATTTGTTTGATCTTTTGATTAAAGTCGGCTGTTTCTTGTAACATTTGTAAAATAGTAGAAAACGAAACAATTTGGTTGTTTGGCGTTCTTCAAGCTCTACTAATATGTGATAATGGACCACAATTTAGAAGTGCCTTATTTCAAAATTTGTGTAAGAATTTTAAAGTAAAAATTTGATATAACGCATATTACCATGCCCAAGCAAACCCTTTGAAAGAATAATTGGAGTCCTAAAAACTATGCTCAGCACTTATATTCAAGATGGCCTGTTTCACCCTCCGTACATATTTGGATCAAAAACTCGTTCAAGACGTGATTTTTAGAAACCAAACTCTCGGGATAGGAATAGTGATTCAGATAAGTTTTTAATTTTGTTTTTGACAATTTGGTTTACATTTTTAACAACTAATTTTGGTATGTGTTAGAAATGTACTTATTTGTGTTTAAAATAAAGTTAATATTTTGGGGTAGAGTTACAATATTTTTAAAAAAAGATACAGCTCTAATAAATCAAATACTAAAAATTATTGATTCTGCTATGACAAATTTATCCTTAATTTGGGACTTGCTGTTTAACAGTAAACAAACAATGTATAAACTTACAAATCTTCTTTACATACTTTTTGAAATTTACTTATTTAAGTTTTCGTTTACCTTATAGTGTTTTTTTTAATTTAAAACAATTTAATTTGTAGAGGCTGATTTAATAACATATTTGTGATTTACTTTATTAAAAAAAGTTTGTAATCGTTTTGTTAAAAAAAATTTAACGCTCATTATAAGTACATCCGTAGTTTCCAAGAAAAAAAAATATATTGTTGATCTTTAATTTGTACTTTTGATCTTTGCACTACCTCATTTCTTCCTGTTTTCCTGTTGTTGCCAATAACGACTTAAACGTAGTGACAGGATTTATATTTAACATAAAAAAAACAAGTAGCGCCTATTTTTTTCTATGTTTGGAACCACTTCATTGAGACTAGGCGGTATCCTGTTCACTACTTTTGCAATCTAAGTATTGAAGATTTATTTTTAGTGTCGATAACGAGTAAGGAAGGTAGGTCGAAGTCGTAAAAGTAATTTTAAAAAAAGGCGTCACAAATGTATCCAAAAATACTTGACAATTATTAACTTTCTGTGTAAAGGTAGGTGGAAGGTACAACAATTTAACCTGTAAAGTGAATTTTAAAATTTCAAAATTTTTTTAGAAAAATTAGCGTTTTTAAATTATTAGTTTTTCAATTTTCATTATACTTCGTAAGGATAATAATGTGTTACCGGGTATAAAGAGGACATTTACGACAAAAATTCGTGTATAAATGTTAACTGATGTTAAACCAGTGCATAAAAAATTAACAGAACTTTTATGTCATGATAAATTATTACCTTTTTTTAAGAAGATTTTAAGAGAACTGTTTCTAAACTATTTATCAAATGCGTAATCAATATTCAATCAACGAGTAAAATCAAATTATTTTTATAAACGGAAAATGCCGCCAGCTGAGCCAGTCGCCTAATTTCCTCGATTTTAAATTCGAGAGTAAATCGAGCTGACGTTACTATTAATGGTTATTTTCATTAACTATATAAAGGTTCGATAAAGCAAGTTTTAATTAAAATCTGAACCTACATTCATTAGCTCATGCTAAACTCGTATTACACCTGAACGAATTTATTAGCTGTTGTATACAAGTAATGACACAAACAACTTACTACACCTCTAATGATATCTTGTTGGGTTTTATTACAGGCGTCGTCATCTATCAAATATATCTCGCTGTACACAAATAATAAAATAAATCATATGCTACACTTTATTGTATGTTAATGTTTGATGAACAATAATTCTGTATTTTCATTTATTATTGGGAAGACTTACATCACAATTAAATGTCTAATGAAGTATCACAATAAATAAACATATTTTATATAAACCGTATTTTATTGTTACAAAATTTAATTACGGAATTCATAAAGTTGAGTCAGAAATAAACTCGGAACTTTAGTTTTATCTTTTCAAGTTCTCACTTTACTATAGTAATAACCAAATGTTTTGTTGTGCTAAATGAGTCAGAATTGAAACCGCGAACTTTAAAATTATAATTAATATATCACTTAAAGTGCGCCGCACGTTTTGTGAGAGCTAATACCAATGACGGTACTTTAAAAATTTTCATGTATATATTCGTTTATTTTGTAATGTAAATCCTTTCCTAAAGTACGTAGTAATTTACAAAAAAAGTTGTATCACAGCGATTTCGTATTTGTTTATTGCCTCTAGTATATTATTTTTATTAAATACCAAAGTTTGAGAAATAAATATGCAATGTTTCTCGAGATTATGAGAAAATTGTGTACAAAATAAATTTCAAATTGCGTCATGGCTTGTATTTTGAGTGTAACAGTTTAGTTATTCCGAAGAGATGTCGCTTGTGTTATATATAACCACAGATAAATAAGGTATTTTTAACTTTCTCAGAATTGAGCTTTTTATAACGTGGATAACAGTGATGCATCACTAATATATCTGTTTATATGCGAGTACGAACTTGTAATGAGTACCTATTAACCTAGTGTATTTGGTTTTGCACATTAAGAGAAAAAATAATATGTCTTATTTTATTTCTTGAAATGTTTTAATTTTTAAAATCAAGAAAATTTTATTAGAATAAAAAATTACCAAAACTGTCCAAATACATAATGTCATTGATTATAAAGTTACTAAAGATGCGCAACGTATAATTTTACCGATTTGTAGATGGCTCCACCGTTAATTTTCGGCGAAATATGTTTACTTGCTTCTTAGTGCGCATTGAATTAGCGTCACCGTTGAACCGCTCCGAGTTTGTGCGTGTGTCTGGAAGTTATTGTGATTTGTTGTGACAATGGTTAAATGCAAATACATAAACTGCAAAAATAATACGAAGAAGAATAGAGACAAAAGTATTTTTAAATTTCCAATAAAGACGTACACCGCGCCAAGGAGTGGCAAAAAATTGTGGAAACATTGTTTGTTCTTGTAGATATTGATGCTTTAAGAAATAAGTTAATTTGTAAAGAACATTTTTTTAAAGTCAGACATAATTATAAACAATAAAAAAACAATTACATAAAAAATGCAGTGCCGGCAAAATTCGAGAAATTATTTATCTACTGTGTGTAATTAATGAGAATTAAAATTTTAAAAAGAATGTTTAAAATTAAATTCAATTGACTCAGCATATCTTTTTTTAGTGAATTCTTCTTAGAATCAACTTGCAAAGTCCTTCTCGATTCAATAGAAAAACTCGGCAGATTCATCTTTTCCAACTGGGTCAGAAGCGAATAAATTGTTTATGTAAATAATAACCACATTTACATGGATATACATAAATATGGTGTTTTTATCATAAGTTGTATTTCATTTAATTTTTGAGTATATTTAACCGATTGACCTCAACTTGGTCAGCGTTTTACTTAAAATTTCTATTTTTGAAAAAAAATATATAAAAGTTTAGATTGTTCAGGAGAAGATTGTAACTAGTTTTTGGGTAATTTTATAAAATTTAACCTATTTTCAATGTGCTGCAGGTTTAACAAATTTTGAAATAAATTTGTTTAACATATACATTTTTTGTTTAGTTTTATGCAAACTTTTAAGAAATATATAAAACATTTATTGTTTTTTGATTACACTTCGAGATGTGATCTCTCAAAATTAGTTGATTTTCAAAAAATAGGGATTTTCAAACAACTTTAACTTTTTTCTTTGAACTTCGATTAACTTAAAAGACGACGTCGTTTTATGATAACGTATCATATGATGTTATAACTTATGTTAATCAGTTTATAAAGAAACCGGTTTTCACAATATTCGATGAATTATTTTAATCGTTAATTTTCTAGTCCACCTTTGAAATAAAAATTAGTATTTACAATAATTGCATTTATTTACAACGTAGACTGGCTGGCGATAAATAATCGAAACCTGATATCGTTGCTGATAACATTTTATTAAGGCGAAATGCAGTTTTACGACGGTGGAATTTGTAGCATTTTATAAGACGGCGTCGCCAAAATACAGTTTCAATTTTTGTGAAAGGTGGGGGTTCTCTATAAGGTACGATATTTAACATTAGGTTGCGCCTCTTTAAGAATTTTTACTTAATGATAATGTTATGTTTACCGGTTCGACACGTCACGTTTAACCATTAATGTAAACAATGCACACAAAAAAGGGTAATTTCTTTATCTTGAAACTTTTCCGTATTTTTGTTTAATTAACTTATAAATCGTGTTTTCCGCTTTTTTACTTTAAATTATAACTTCACACATTAATAATGTTGCTACCCCATCACGGGGGTAAAACTTTTTTATTTTTGAGTAAAAATTTGAAAAAAATTAATTCTGAGTAAAAATTCAGTATTCTATACACTTTTTTTCGTAGAATTGATATTTTTCGAGTTATTCACGACTAAAGGTATCAGTTTTTCAACTGCAGAGGTGAAATTGCAGTTTATAAAAAAAATGTTTTTTTAATAATTGCTGTATATAAATGTAGCTACCTCTTGTTAACGAAATATGCATTCTTCGAAGAAAATTCTAGCTTCTTTTTTACAGTATTAAAAAACTTTTTTTAAATAAACAAAGAAGCGTTTACCGCATAATTCCACATCGCCCCGATAAGCAAAAATAAAATTGCGTTTTAGAAAAAATGGTTCAAACAAAAGCTATAGATAATAGAATTATCAACAACTTTTTTTCCTTCAACTTTTTGGAAAATTGATATTGGTGACGATATTGTAACAACAATTATTGTCACGTAATTATTTATCGGACCAAAAAATAGTTTCAACAAAAGTTGTGTATAATTAAACTATAAACAATTTTTATTTGAAACAAAAATGTGTAAAATAAATTATTAAAGAAAATCGAAATTCTGTGTAAGTTAACGGCCCTTTTGGCTACATAAGATATACCCAAAATCTAATTAGATCTGCAGAATTATAAATAATGTCGATGTACAAAGTTTTTTATACATCGGACGTGTGGTTTTTCTTGATATCTTGTTTACATACGGACGGACTGCCGGTCATCGGACATAAAAGAGAAAAAAAGAGAGTGTTAAAATTTTTGGTTTAGAAACCGTCGCATAACTCTCCATCTTATTACTCCACATTTTATAAATAATCTCTACAATTCAATTATACAAAAAAAGATTAGGTGAACTTAAAAAAAATTTTTTGATTAAAAAACTAATACAAATTTTTTTCAAAAAGTTAGTTTTTACATACATCGTATAGACATTTTATGTCTACCGAAAGAACTTACAAAAATGATTTTTTGTAGTTGCCAAAAAGGACGGGGTGTCTTAAGTGATTGCCAGAAAGTTGGGTTTCATTGCAACTCAACTTGTTCTGGATGCCCTGGCTAGAATTGTAATTACAGTGCTTCTCCAATTTTAAAAAATGAAGATGTAGACTATGATGATGAAGTTATCAATGAAGACTTTTAAAGAATTACTAAGGTTATTTATTTATAAAAATACTTATTTTTGTCTCATGTTTATATACAGAGTGTATAAAAGTATAAAACAACTATAGTTTTAATGAGATTACTAAAATATGCTATTGGTTCTTTCAAAAAAAAATGCACGGTTTACTAAATATTTTGAAAATTTTTCCCTTTATAAATTTTTTAAAAAGTCAATAATAACAAAACAAGCAACAAACGAATTTACCCAAAAAATTTTTTTTTCGAAATATGTAGTTATAATTGTGCATTTTTTTGGAAGAACGAAACAATCGTTTTACTAAGCTCAAAAAACTACAATTCTTTTCCCATTTAACCATCTCTCTATCTTTATTAGTTTCCAGGATACTTACGCGAAACATAAAAACTCACCCCCCCCCCCCCTGTGTATACAGGATGTAAATAAATAAGTGGACTAAATATTATGAATAGAGAGTTTAATGATTTTTTTTTAATAACTTACAATAATTAGTAGGTTAGATCTATTTAAAAATAAGTAATAATCAGTCAACCCAAATAACCATGTTTAGTTTTTTGATTTAATTTAAAAGTTATTGCTTGTAGACGTTTTTTAAATCAAAATTATTTCTAATTTTATTTTGTAAACATTTCCTAAACAAAATTTTGATTCGATAATTAATCGAGCTATGGTGTTTAATTAGCGATACCTTCAAATATATTCTTTAAAGAAAAAAAATTAAGTAAGCAACGTAAATTACCTATTTTCTAAAACGTGCTTAGTGTAATGATTCATTCTACAGTCCTTCTATAAGATAACCCCTGCTGAGACTACCTGCTGTTAGAATTGTAAATGATACCCTTAAGCCCGCTTCACAATGTGCAAACTTTTGTTTACAGAAATTGTGGTGTCCAAGTTTTAAATTTCATGAGTGTACATCGTATGAATCAGGTTAGAATTTTAGTAGAATTTATCTAGTAGGCGGCTGTCATATTAATACTTTTATTGGAAAAACGAATTATAAATTATTAACTAAAATCAAACCAAATGTTGAAAATGGCCACCTTCAGCCATTATACATGATTATAGACGGCGGCCAATAATTCCAGCTACATCATACGAAGTATTTGATAACAGCACATTTTTTTCTCAAAAATGGTTGATTCTACTGAAAAAGTACAAGAGAAAATACAAATGTTAGAGGTGACTTTTCTCCCTCTTGTACTATATAAGAATACCACAAAAATATTCATTTAATGATTTAATGCTTTTTCGATAGCAAGAAATGTTCGCTAATTTTGAGTTTTGTAACTTTTTTGTATTCAAGAAAACAATTTAAAACTATCTCTAATGACCTGTAACTAAGCAGGGGTTGCTAATATAAATTTTGTTTATATGAAAGATCCACACTATTTTTCGATAAAGAATCACCATTTACATTTTTTCGTACTTATTTTGTACACCCTGTATATTTTTATGTGTTCATATGCAATTATGGTCTTGTATAAATAAATTTTTGTACATAATTTATGTATTTTTTTCTATTTATTTTATTAAAGTAGTTGTTGAGCATTGTAATATTATATATAAGGGGTAGTTTTCAAAAATTAAAAAGTAAAGTTAAGCAAAGTAAAATTAAAATTTCGTGTCCGGAAAAACAAATCATTGTGAAACCAGCCTAAAATTTATTTTATAATAACTTATTAATTTTTTAGGGTAAATAATTCTTTTTTTTATTAAGCTATTATGAGAGTTAATTTTTAAATGTTGAAATATTTTGTAATCAAGTTTCAAAGCATAAAATATTTGTTATTCAAATGCATAAGGATTTTCGGATGTTGTACCGACAGGAATAAATGATTCGTTAATGGCAATTATACGATTCACGAAGATGATTTCTTTAAACATGTCGCAGTGAGGCAACATAATGACCTGTCAATAAAGAAATTATAAATACATAACAGTGAGCAACCAATGTCTTACCTTTTGCAAGTCAGCTGAGAAATAGAATCCGTCTTTCTTTTTGGCGTCTTGCTGGTACTCTTCTCGAGCTGTTTTATGCTTATTATGATGCTGTTGCTACGCCTGACGTTCTAGACAATTTGAATTTGGGTCCAAACATTTTCTTTGGTATGGCCAGTAGATTTTCGGTGTAAAATAAAACTGAACATTCTTCGTTCCTTAAAGTAACAAAAGAAATGTTTTTCTTAGCCACAACTTTTCTATATAGCTCATATGAAATGTTCACTGAGTATTTAGTTGTAAAGTTTTCATCCCTTTTATGCTAAGATCGCTAGGAAGAAATCGGGTTAATAAAGCATGCTCCCGTCTGTAATGAGACATTGTCAGTCTATAAGATTCTATGTGATAAACTTTTCATCAAACTTGTTTTCTTTGCTTTTTCGTCCACGGTTGTCCACTTTAGGTGCTATTAAAGAAGCTTCCAAGGCTATCACATTTTCAAGAATTGTATCGTTTCGCAGGTCGTAACTCAATGTGACCAAATTTATTTTTTGCTTAACAACAATTTCCGGGACTGGTTTCTTCTCGATCCTTCATCAGCTGTTGTTCTTTTTTTGACGAGTTCCTTAATGCTGTTATGCAGCACAAAAGTTTTCCTTTCTTTTTGATCAATTTTCTAGTATTGTTTGTTTATGTGTTCCTGTCTTTCTTTGGTAATAATTTGCAAGCACGGTCTTTTGCATTTGTCATCGCAAATAAATTTTACTTTATGTTCTAACATTTTTTTGCATATTTTGGCCTATTTTTTGCTGTTAAAGAACTTTCATATGTCTTCCGTTTCCTAACAGTTTGTATTACTGTTGTC
Organism: Abscondita cerata; assembly: GCA_030710515.1. Lineage (NCBI taxonomy): Eukaryota > Metazoa > Arthropoda > Insecta > Coleoptera > Lampyridae > Abscondita > Abscondita cerata. The sequence continues at coordinate 151,827 of JALBCR010000506.1, read as the reverse complement.
TTGATGGTGTTGGAAGTTTTATCTTGAATAATATTGGTTTCTATTTTAAGTGATATATTTTCCGTGTTATTGTCACTATCACTGCTTTTGCCTCCACTGAGAAGGAAGTCAATATCTTTAACTGAATCATCATCATCATCATCTTCAAATTCATTTTCTAAATTATTACAACCAAGATTATTATAGGAGTAGGTATTGCAATTATTATCACAGTTGACACTTGTAGAAGGGAATTCGACTCAGAAGTATTTAATAAAGCAAGCTCTAATATTCTTTTTCTTCTGCTACTTATATTGAGCGTTGTCAGTTTACAATAACAACTAATTAAATAAAAAAACAAAAGCATTACAAATCAGAAGCAACGAGTTTGATTTCAAGCGTACCTCAACTTATATACTTGATTAACAAGGCACAAGATGATAATTATTCTTACTATCAAACGAACGAACGTATTTTTTAGGTTATGTTGTAGTTAAGTCCTAGAAAGTCGTATATTAAAAGTCGTGCACAAAAATGTGTCACTTTTCTTCTCACAGCCTACTTGTAGATACGACATTTTGTTTTAGCATATGTTACTTACGACTAATTTTGTTTAGGATCATAAGTTTTTTTGCAGCTAGGACTAAATTTACTAGTGTTTTTTAAATGAACACATACGATGTTCTAACTTATCAGGAAACATGGAAAACTGCACTGTTGTGGCTATAGAAACGACAACTCAATTTTGATGAAAATGTCAGATATGACTTTCTTGCTTAACGCGGAAGAATTATAAAATAAAGAATATTATTCATGACTTGTTTTTTTTTTTTTTTTTTTTTTTTTTTTTTTTTTTTTTTTTAACCTTTTTTTTTTTCTCCCTTTTCTTTTTTTTTTTTAAACCTTTTTTTTTTTTTTTTTTTTTCCCTTTTTTAAAAAAAAAAAAAAAAAAATTAAACTTTTTTTTTTTTTTTTTTTTTTCTTTTTTATATTTTTAAATTTAATTATCCTTTTTTTATTTTATTAAATTTTTTTTTTTAATATTTTTAATTTTTTTTTATTTTTTAATTTTTTTTTTTTTAAAATTTTTATTTTTTTTTTTTTTTTAATTTTAATTTTTTTTTTTTTTTTAATTTTATTTTTTTTATATAATATTTTTTTTTTTTTTTTATTTTTTTATTTATTTTAATAATTTTTTTTTTTTTTATATAAAAATTTTTTAATATTAAATTTTTTTTTTTTTTTTTTTTTTTTTTTTTTTTTTTTTATTTTTAAAATTTTTTTTTTTTTTTTTTTAATTTTTTTTTTTTTTTTTTTTTAAATTTTTTTATAATTTTTTTTTTAAATTTTTTTTTTTTTAAAAATTTATAAAATTTATTTTTTTTTTAATTTAAAAAAAATTTTTATAAATAATATATTAAAAAAAAGGGGAGCGGTTATAAAAAAGCTTACTATTTCTTAGCAGTAACATTTTGCGTTATACCGCACAGTCGGAAATCGACGGATTTACTTTAGCTACACCTTGGCTGGGGGGGGGGGGGGGGGGGGGGGGGGGGGGGGGGGGGGGGGGGGTTTTTGTTTTTTTGGTGGTTTTTTTTTGGGGGTTTGGTTGTTTTGTTTACTCCTGGCTGCGCGTGTGTACAGCGCGTACGCTACTTAAAACCATTATCTCTCAGTAAAATTTTTGTATGAACGCAGTGAATATATTTATTATTCTGTGATGATAGTACGTATGATGACGTTTTTACGATAGTAAGATTAGCTCACTTCTTGACCAACTCTCCGACCGTTTTCCACCACTCCATCTCCCTACTACAACTCCAAGATATGATAATAACGATTAGGTATAAATTTGGATGTTTTCCTCAGTTTAGACATATTCTTAAAAATTGTTCTTAAAGAGTTTTCTACCATTCTTAAATCGCTTCCTGATCTAATAACCGTTGACCTCCGCTTGAACTTATATACTCTTTTGATATGAAACCGTTCCCTTCCATAACCAGCTTTAACGTATACTTACTCTTATTCAGTATAAGTACTGTCCGTTGATTAGATTAGCTGCAGTGAAGGTACTGAATATCTAAATTTAATTTTCTTTGTTACAACTACTGAATTAAGATCCTGGCAATTGAATTTGATGCGTACCGATAGCTACTCACATATTCTGTCGTACGCTGTCCGACTAAAAATTTGGCAATAGTACAGACACCTACTTATAATTAGCATCCTGTGAACCCGCAGACTACGTATCAACAGGAAAAAGCTAAACAGCAGGATGCACGTTCTTCGAATAGAATCGTCTTCAAAGCAGGACGTAGTAAGTTGCCGTTGCATGCATAGCACAATGACACCTAGTCTCCACCGTAAACCGTAAAAAGCAGTACACTGCTGGGTTGCCAACGAAACAAGCCTACAGCAAGTTCTTGACATTGTTACGTTGTAATTTTCATTTTATCTTTTATTAATTTTTTTCTATTACATTAAACGATTTTGGTTAAACATTTTGTAGTGGAACTGCATACACTTCTCTTTGATTAACCCTGTATATGTTTTCTGCATTTATTTATATCTATGGAATGCATGGTATTCAATTTTGTCGAGTTCCGCAAAAGCAAGTGACAAGGAGTTTTGTAAACCCCGAAAGACGCTGCGTTACTGATGCTCACGGTGATCGTGATGCTCCTTTAGCATATTTATCTTTATTAAAACGGCCCATAAATTAATCTGGTAAGCTTACTTTTGTTAATATTTTCTTTATTTAATTGGGTTATTTCCTTTAGGGTTTTTCTTTTAAACCTTTTACGTCTTTTTCTTCTACCTTCACCTTGAGTTTTATTTTGCCGTCTTGAATTATTATGATACCTGCGATCCCGTATCGTTCATTGTGATAGAAAGCAGAACTGTTGCTGTATTTTCTTAAATCACTCATGCAAGTTTTTGATGATTTTTTTTATTTTTTATTGGTTTTGACAATAATGATTTTATTATCAAATTCACTAAACATAATAACATGTGTTTGTGTAATACGAATATTAAATGTTATTTATTTTACATAATTTAATGAAATTTAAAAAAAATATTTAATACATCGTCTCTAATTGTAGTCAAAGACAACAATGAAAAACTAATCTGGGGTAGTGGAATGTTTTTTGTAATTAGTTAGTCCATAGGTACAATATCCAGTTTCCATTGTGACGGCACTAGAATAACCAGCGATTTAGATCGCCAACGGATGAGTTATCCCAATCGCAGAATTGAGTAGGAGCTAATTTTTTCCTATAAAGTTGCTCTTTAAAGTTACCATGACCAAATAAACATAAATCATACAATACATAAATTCTTCTGTTGGACTACGTTGCCCAAAAGGTAAAGAAGGTGAATATTTATAAATTTTAAAGTAGTGGAAATTATTGTTAGAGCGAATCCATAAGTGTTGCTATTCATCTTTAATATCGATTTTGATGTACTTATAAATATCTAAATAGGGAAGAAAACCAAGGGTGTTGCCACAAGTAGACGCTTCTTTTGCTAGCTTATCGACCTCGCAATTACTTTCAAATACAGGGTGACCCCTTATCCACTTGTAGAAAACGCTTTTCCTTGTATCTAACAATTTTTTATGTTTATACAGGATATTTAGTATTATATGGTTATGTAGCTGCTTATGTGGGTGTTTCATTGATCCTAATACAGATTTCGAATCTGATAGAATGCGGTAATTTACACCAGTGTTGCTTATTTCTAGAGCTTATGTAACGGTTGCAGTTCACAAATAATAATAGAAGAAAGCGACGGCTCTTGCGGTACAACCTAGAGAGAAAAATATAAGACAATTTGGCTCAAAGTAGCCCACTAAATTTGTGGAGGATCTAGTATTTATAGTATTTAGTCGGTGAGTTGGGGAGGTCCTTGAGAAACTGTAAAGAAATAGTTTGCTGCCTAACAATGCGCCACTTGCTGGGTAATAGAAAGAAATAAAACCGACCAACAGGAGTTCAATAGGATTTACTAAAAGGTCTAATACGCTAAAACGAACACAAATCAGAGAGACAAATAGACAATTAAATATAGCAAATAAAACTTACAGTACTGTGAGAAGTAAGATGGACTGTCGCATAAGATTTACGGGCGTTAGCAACAACAATTTAATTAAAGCTCGCAATTAATGTGTCAAAATTCAGTTAAGATTTTGTTTGTTACACCCCAAATTAAAGTTAGCCTTCCAATTGAGGATTGGTTACTAAGAAAACTCGACGTACACACGTCACTTACACACGGTGACTTAAAACTAACTTAAACTTAGCACGGTAAGTAGCTCCCGCCAACTCAAAAGACCTTTTGTTTTAGCTTCACCCACTTTATCTAAAGCGCTTAAGTTCTTATCGAGATAGTTAAAAACAAAACCGAACGTCGGTGGTGGAGTCTACCCCAAATAAACATGTACGTGAGCTTCATACGCATGAATAGTGAATAGGTTTCTTAAACAGTAAACTTAGCTGTATTTTGTAGTATGCAGTTCCGAGAAGGAAGGTTTTTGCTAGCGACAGTATTTGACAGCTTCAGAAGATAGGTAGCCCCAGGGATTTCTCTTAGGAGAAATATACGACAAAGAACGGAAGGCAGATATGTTCCCTCAAAGCAGCAAGTATGCAGCGTGAACGACCCCTTAGCCTCTTAAGTTCATCGGCCGTTGGCAGCTTTAATGTAGGCGAAACCGTGGTAGTCGTCGAGTTATATAGCGAAGGATTCTTAAATAGCCATTCCAGCACCCCCAGGAATTGTCCTGATTGTAACACACGAGTAGAGTATGAGGTCAAAACACGTGCTAAAGCATACCTTGTAATTAGAATTAACACAACCACAAGACAACAAAAGAAATGAAAAAAAGTACTTACGGCGAATGCGGTTAGATTTGCATTTACACCCCAATTTAACTTGGAATTATTGAAGCACACATTAATAATTTACGTGTAAAATTTTAGTTTTACGAAGCACGCCAATCACCCAGTAGAAGGAAGTAGCAAAATGTCCGTTCGTAATCTTCAAAACTTTTCGTGAATTAATCAATCCACCAATGAAAAAATCACAACCTGCGCGGCAAATTCAACTTTTGTCGTAACGTGCTACAAACGACACTCGTTTCTAAGAAGACTCTCGGCGTACGTTTTACTTTTGTAAATAAACCCGTAACACCCAGTTTAAGGCCAAGGAAATTGCTACTGCTTCTGTAGTAAATATGGAACAAAACGAGTTTAAATTTTTCTTCAATTTATAACCACATGTTAAAAAGAACTGATCCACCAACTACTTGGGTTTTTGGTAAAGTTTTAATGTGGAAATCTAATTCATTTACCGATATGGGTTTGTCAATTATATGGTTATTTATAAAGTTCTCCTCGCTAGATAAATTTTAAGGTACAGAATTTGGGGCAAGTTTTTTCGCCCACAATTCCAAAAGTTTGTTATATAGGCTAGTGTGATCACTTTTTTCAGATGAAAAAATTAATTGCAGGCAGCGACCGAGTGGAAAATATTGTTTGGGTTATGAGTAATAGAAAAAATAAAAATTAAACACGAAATAAGTTTAAAATGGTAAAATGGGGATAGTTTTTATGGGTTGAATATGCATTTTTGCATTTTTGTCGAAATTTTACCTTATACCGCAAAATGATGAACAGAAAAGTTTTAGATAATAAAAAAATTAAAAACTTTTGTTAAGAATATTTTTTAACATAACCTCAAATTTTAAGAGAAAATCGCATTTCTTTTTCTTGTAAAAAAGTTCAATTTACATGAAACTTTGTTAAATCATTCCCTTTTTATACTTAATAAGCATTTTTTTTTAATTAATAAATAATTAGTTTTCGAGATATTTAAAAAGTTTTCAAAAAAAAAAACAAATTTTCCGTGAAAAACTTTCTTGATTTTTTTTTATTTTTATACTCTGTCAAGGCTCATTTTAACCGTTGAAATCTTTACTTTAAAATGGTCTATCTATGTTAATGGTTTATTTAACATCAAAACACTCAAAATTGAGAAAAACCATAAAAAACGAATTTTTACAGAACGAATTTTGGAAGATTCTGTGTTACTTCCCAACTTTTATTATTTATTTTAATAATAGATTGAATTTGAAAACTTTCTGGAGTGTGGAATATATAAAACTGAAATTTGGAACGATTTCATGTAAATGGTTCAAGCTAGCTTTTGTATTTATGGTCGCATCTTTTTTGGTAGATTCAACCAAACGTTCGATCGCAGTTGCTTTAATTTTATATAAACAATTTTAATCTGAATCATTACAAATAATACAAATACGTTGATTTATGTTGTAGATCTAAAATATTTAAATTAAAATAAACATTAATAAATTAGAGAAATGTTAGATATTTTCATTTTAAAGTGTATAAATTAAGAGTTAAGAGTATTCCGAAATTCGAAACGCGCCTAAAATGACAGTTACTCTAGGTAGATGCTAACAAACAACTTTTTCCCTTTCCCTCTCTCTCTCTCTTTCTCTACTCCTCAATTGTTTGCAAGGGACTCAAATATTGCTCCAAAAGAAAACGGAGCAGCTTACAAACCTTAACCGATACTTAGCTCCCTTTCTTCTTGTCTAAGTGACATAGAAAGAAGAACACCCAGTAATAATGAATTTATTTGAACAATTTTTGGTATACTAGTGTATACGAATTAGATTAGTAAACTATCACAATTTGATAAAAATTAAACTGTTAACTTCTTCAAAAAACTTAATAATGTGTTGCTCCACCACGATGTCTTGTGCACTCATTAACACGTCTGGCCATACTTCTAATAAGGTGATCGATTTCTTCTTGAGGTATCTAATCCCATGGTATCTGTAACTGATGCTGCAAAGCCGCTAGAGTTTGTGCGGGGTGAGGTAAATTGAGTAATCTTCTTTCCATAATATCCCAGACGTGCTCCATAGGCGAAAGATCGGGAGATCTTGGTGGACAAGGCAACAAAGCAATTTGAATGGCTTCCAAATGAGCCAAAGAAACCCTAGCAACATGAGGTCGTGCGTTGTCTTGATGGAATGTGCTGTTGGGGATGGTCTGAACATAAGGTACAATATGGGGGTCTACGACCTCCTGGATGTAGCGCGCAGCGGTCATGTTACCTCTAATGAAGACCAAAGGTGACCTACTTCCAATAGCAATAGCTCCCCATACCATAACTCCAACTGTGTGGTGCACATGCCTATTCACAGAAAATTGGGGATCTTGTCTTTCACCGCGCCGTCTTCTTACCCTTGTATGCATACCCAAACAGAATCTGGATTCATCACTAAAGACAATTGAATTTTATTCTTGGTCCCAATTTGCCCGTTCTCTACACCACGCTAGACGATAACGTCGATGCTCTGGAATCAGTGGTAGCACAAAAAGAGGACGGTATGAAAAGAGCTCAAAGGTTCTTATCCGTCTATAAACGATTTGCATCCCAATCGGTCTTCCATGTTCTTCAAACCACTGGTCCGCAATCGCCTATGTAGAAGAGAAGCGGTCCCGTAAAACCAATAGTCTAAGACGATCTTCGCGTTCTGTGGTTCTTCGACGACGTCCTGTACCTCTCGCTCTTTGTGTACGGCCCTCTTGATTACATGCCCGAACACAGACTGCCACAGTGTTTAAACTCCGTTGCGTTCTAACGGCTCTATCTCTCATAGACAAACCAGCCTCACGCAATCCCACAATTCTAAACCTATCAAACTCGCTTAATTGCCGAAAATTATGGCGTCTTTGCACTGGAGGCATTGTGATTGAATTAAATAAGCTCTTTGAAATGCAATTTAAATCGCTTAAATAACAACTGTACTTACAAATGCTTAATTCATTGTTTTAGGGCTACTTAATCGTAAGTGTTTTTGAATGAGGTTAACAAAACAACCGCTAGGGCAATATGGCTGAAAAACTGATCGTTTTTTATCTTAATATCAACAAATATAATCCCAAAAAAAATTTACCGAATATTCATTATTACTGGGTGTTCTTCTTTCTATGTCACTTAGTATACAGTGTGTCCAAAATTCGATGCTCACCATTGGTATTTTGGAAACGGTAAGAGTTACAGGGTCGGTTAAATGGAACAATATGGAGGTATTTATCTTACCTCTTCAGACCTTCTCTTGTTTTTCCAAAGAAATGCGTTGCCTACTAGATATTGCAAAAAAAGTGAAAATCGGCATTTTCTTTAAACTTGCGTAGAATCCACACTATTTATCCTATCAAAAATATGTAAATATAAAAGTTGTAGACATTTAGATATTGAATAATATGCGTCATTAAAATATTTTTTGCTTGCATCAGTAGCGAAATATGACCCAAAGTTGCATTTTTTTAAATGGAAATGATAATTTATTTTTATACAGTTGAATTACTTGATTTTTTTCCTTTTCAACGATATAAGGTTCGAGCTATTTATCTTGTGTACTTTAGAAGATATAAAGAAAAATCATTTTTGAGGCAGATTTATAATGTTACCAAGTTGTAAGCAATAATAACAAAAACATAACGGGTGGATAACATCGTAAAACGAATGAGTTTTCCTATAAAAGATTCTCAATAGTGCGGCCATTGACTTCTAAACATTTTGTATAGCGTTTTTCAATATTTATTCGGCAATTCATTAATTGACGGACGCTAACTGAATTAAAGGCCTGCATGACGCTCTGCTGCAAATCATTAACGTTCTCATAATTGACAACGTATACTAAATTTTTATGTGTCCCCACAGGAAAAATCTAGTATGGACAAATCTGGTGATCGCGCAGGCCAACGTATGGGACCGTTTGTTCCAATCCAACGGTTTCCAAATCTTGCTGATAAATATTCAGTGACGATCCTGGAATTATGGGCCGGGGCGCCGTCTTGCTGAAACAAAATACTTCTTTCTTCTTGAATAGGTAGCTCGTCCAATGCATCTTCGACTTCGGCTTGCAGCAGTTGAAGATATCTAGTCGAATTAAGCGTTTGATTATAAATAAATGGACCTATCAAACGATTTCCCAAAATACCGCACCACACGTTAAATCCGAATCGTTCTTGGAAACGCGATTCTCGAACTATTTTCGGATTTTCATTATTCCAATAATGATAATTATGCCGATTGTAAATGCCGTTGTTTGTGAATCTACTTTCATCGCTCCAAAGAATTTTTTTAGAAAAAGAATTATCGTTTGTAACTTCATCCAGGTACCATCTACAAAATGTAACTCTTCGAGCATAATCATTCTCTTTGATATGATGGCATATCATTGGCTTATAAGGATGAAATTTCTTCTTTTTAAAACATAATGTACTGAACTTCTTGCCATACCACTGTCATTCGAAATTTTTCTTACTGAAACGGAAGGCTCAACATTAACAGCGGCTAGAACAGCTATTTCAGCATCCTCATTGTCTTTTTGATAGGTTGTAGGACGAATGGCGGTGAAGGATCCACCTTGTCGAAGATTTTGCTCGAGTCGGGAAAACAAAGTTCTGTGAGGTTGCCTTCTTTCGGGGTATAAGTTGTGATATTCATTTGCTGCCGCAGTTGAATTACGATGGCATCTTATGTAGACAACAAACATGTCCGTTTTTCATGGTTTGAAAACTGCATCATCAATTTTGAATATGAATAGCTTACTACAACAACTACAAGTTCTGACACGATACTACTGTAACAATATTATTGACAGATTTGATGTGCAGTTGTTTGTTTCTTAAAAATTTGCAATCATGGATAGTGTGAGGTGCTTTAAAATACATCTACAGATCTCAAAAACGATTTTTCTTTATATCTTCTAAAGTACACAAAATAAATAGCTCGAACCTTATATCGTTGAAAAGGAAAAAATCAAGTAATTCAACTGTATAAAAATAAATTATCATTTCCATTTAAAAAAATGCAACTTTGGGTCATATTTCGCTACTGATGCAAGCAAAAAATATTTTAATGACGCATATTATTCAATATCTAAATGTCTACAACTTTTATATTTACATATTTTTGATAGGATAAATAGTGTGGATTCTACGCAAGTTTAAAGAAAATGCCGATTTTCACTTTTTTGCAATATCTAGTAGGCAACGCATTTCTTTGGAAAAACAAGAGAAGGTCTGAAGAGGTAAGATAAATACCTCCATATTGTTCCATTTAACCGACCCTGTAACTCTTACCGTTTCCAAAATACCAATGGTGAGTATCGAATTTTGGACACACTGTATATACAACAACTAATTCATCCATAATAACTTTTAACTGTATCGATCATATCTAATTTTCTTATAAAAACATAATTCTGAAATATATTTAAAATGTTAGAAATATACTATACTTACCTTTCTATTTATTAACTATAGGTAACTATTTCTTGATACTGATCACTCTTTTTTGTTATCACTTTCAATTTTGTTTAAATGTTCATCAAAATTTTTAATGAAAAACACTGTACCAACTCAAATAATTATATACAGAACTAGTCGACTGAACTTACTGCTCCTAAAGAAATATCCTAACTGTGGTAGCGGCCTCTCCTATTATTGCGCGGAAACCGTATACCTGCATTTCTAAAACTCCCCACTCCGACCAACTTAAGTTAGCTTGAACCATTTATATGAAATTGTTCCAAATTTCAGTTTTGTTATTCCACACTCCAGAATGTTTTCAAATTCAATCTATTATTAAAATAAATAATAAAAGTTTGAGCGTTTTAATGTTAAGTAAACCATAAACATAGATAGACCATTTTATAGTAGAGATTTCAACAGTTAAAATGAGTTTCGACAGAGTATGAAAATCGAAAAAAAGTTTTTTACGGAAAATTTGTTGTTTTTTTGAAATTTTTTTAAATATCTCAAAAACTACTTACTTTTTAATTTTTTTTAAAATCATGCTTATTAAGTATGAAAACGAAATGATTTTACAAAGTTTCATGTAAATTGAACTTTTTTTGCGAGAGAAAAAAAATAAAAACAAAAAAATTGGTCTGTTGAGATTTTCTCTTAAAATTCGAGGTTATGGTGGAACATATTCTTAATAAAAGTTTTTTATTTTTTTATTATCTACAACTTTTCTATACATCATTTTGCGCTACAAGGTAAAATTTCGACGAAAATGTAAAAATGCATCCCATTTTACCAGTTCCACTTATTTCGTGTTTAATTTTTGTTTTGTCTATTACTTATAACCCAAACAATATTTTCCACCCGGTCGCTGCCTGCAATTAATTTTTTTTTTGGCTTAAAAATCCGTAATTGCACTAGCCTAATACTGAATGCTGTTTACCCAATTCCATATTTCAGATGGATTAGATGTCGTATTTAATTGATTTCAAAACTCTGACCAACTAGATTTTGCTTTAGTTTTAAAGTTTCGTTTACATAGAGCAACGATTCTTTTATATTCGGTGAAATTAGAAGAACTCATGTTTGTTTTAAAAGTTTTAAATGCGTTTTTCCGTAGATGGCTTAAATTAGTGCATTCACTATCCCACCAAGGAGGAGGTTTGCAGGACCTGTTTTCAAACGGTTTCAAGTAAAAAGACAATCATCGAATTATCTATCTACTGTCAAGATCCAATTCGGTGCACTCAACGAGGTCAACCAAACTACGCCAAATTTTGTTAAGTACAACATTTCTTATTTCTACGTTTAAATATTATTATTGTTAGTATGTTTTTTATCTAAATTATTTTTAAAGTTTTCTTTTAATAACGTGATTAATCTTTTATTTAAATTTAAATTAATATTGAATGTAAAGGAAATGGATCCAATCCCTATTCAAATTTATGACTGAAATATTTAGTTTCAAGATTTACGTATTTACTTTTACGAAAACTATTTACAATTCATTTATGATTGAACCCCTTAACTTTTTATTGTGTAATAAATTCTTGTTCCCCTAAATATATGTGTTTTGAAATTATCTATTTATCCTTGGATTTGTTTACATTCTGGCCAATAAATAAAATCCATTGGCATCCCAAAACATCTATACGAAATGTGAGTCAACGAATTATTAGGTAACAATTTACCCGATTGTTTTACATCTTATTTCTGTAAGTCTCATTATTTTAAAAATATGGAGACCCATACCTCAGAAGTGTATGAACCGACTGGTGCAGCATCGCCTTAATCATACTTACCGGATACTGCTCTCAAATGGGGGTTTGATTAGTACCACCTGCACCACCATTGTGACTTCGGCCTACCAGCTGTTCCCGTCGACGCTGCCGTAACGGGACAATTTCTACGAGCCGTAGCAAAATAAAAGTACGACACATCTTGTGTATTTCTGTTTTTCATGTCATTATCATTGTTTTGTTAATTATTTTGTATACAGTGTGCCATTTTATAAATTTACAATGGGCAATATCTCAAAAACAAAAAATGATATAAAAAAATGCTCAAAACCGTTTCTAGGATAGGAAGAGGGAACTAAAGGGACATAAAGAGAACTCACCCTCATCAACCCCTAGGCCCTAACTACCCCAACTAAAAAAGTTTAAATAGCAAACCCCTACTTGTGATACATTATTTAGAAGGCTATGAAAAATGCTATATAACGTTATAAATAATAATTATATAGGGTGAATCAATTGTAAAACCTTGCCTTAAATGGAACATTTAATGAAGTTTTTGTTAGTTAGTTAGTTAGTTTATTGAGTTATAAAACATAGATATAAAAAAGTGTTTAATAGTTCGTGTAATGTTAAGTATCAAATTTAAAATAAGAAATGCAGAGTTTTAAACATAATTAAATAAAAATGTTCAGAGCAAGCTACCAGCATACATTAAACTAGACAATAGTATAAGCAGATAAAAAGAAAATTATGTTCGTCGTGTGAGTAATGTGTTGCTCGCGCAAGCGAGGTATGTAGCGAGCTATAATAACTATAAGAGCGTGAATGTGATCTATGCCATTCCGTTGGAATTTCGCCGCTGTCGTGAGACAACTGAAACAAGTGTAGAAACAGGTAGGCGAGCAAGTGGGCGCAGTGCTTGAGAACATATGGGCTGATTTTATCGACGCCGCATGATCTGTTCGGATCGAGCCCAGCGAGTTCATTGCGCACTTCGTCAAGAGTGAAGATGATGCTGTTGATAGATGCGTTTGTTCTACTTGCAAACTCAGGTAGCTGGTCGGTGGGCGATTCCTCGATGAAAACTGACTTGTACTAAGTGCCGATGATGTTGGTGATTGACTTGCCGTCGGTGTAGACCTTGTTGAACTTGTCGCGCATGGCCGAAATGCGAGCTGCTGGCGGACGCTGGTAGTTGACATAGTTGAAAAGACGTTTAGGATTGTACTTGTCATTGGCAAGGACGTGCTCATATGACCTGATCGTATGCCTTGTGCACTTTTTAACAGCGATTTTAGCCAGTTTGTAGTCCTGATCATCTGCGGGTGTCCCCACTTGGCGGCCTTGTTCATGAAGTAGAGATCACGCTTCTTCTGGACTAGCTTGTGGAGTTCTACAGTTGACTATGGCGGACGTTGTGCTTTTTTATTAGCTGACTTCTTTGGGATGTGGTCGTTGCACAGTTGAATGTAGATCTTCTTAAAGACGTCATAGCTTTGGTGCACTGATTTATTGTTGAATAGCGATGTCCAGTCAATACTCGACAGTATAGCGTTGATGCGATCGTAGTTGCCACGTCGGTAATCGAAATCTCGGCTTGAGAACTTGCGGATATGGCTTGATTTGACATTGACGTGAAAGTTGATCACGAAGTGTCCTTGGTCTTGATCTGGTGTGCCAAGTGGAGGGCCGAGCTGCTCATCTATTTCAACGCGGTTTGACGAGTCGGAGATGACTAGGTCGAGCGTGTTTCTCGGCTCTCTGCCGGCGCATTGAAAGGTAGGCATGAACACGTGTTGGTGCAGATGCTTGTCGGCTAGCAGGTCGGCAAAGTGGGCGCCAATTCTCTCACCGGACACAATCGCGGCGCCGCCAGGAAGCCACTGAATGCCAGGCAAATTGAAATCTCCAGCGATGACCAGTCCATCAAATTGCTTGTCGTCGATTAGGCTTCTGGCAAACCGGATGGACTTGAAGACTTCGTTGTTGATTGCGTCGGAACAGCTGCCAGGCCGATAGATGCAGCCAACAAGGTATTTCTCCTCGTTCACTACAACCTCAAGCTACAGATGCTCGGCGGATACTGCGGTTAGCTGCTCCTACTCGACAGGTCTGGTCAGTAGGTCGTTGTGGGCATAGATTGCAACCCCGCCCCCTGAGCGGTCTGGTCTGTCGCGTCGATGGACCTTGTAGTTGTGCAGTGTTGTAGGAGCTGTGTCGTCAAACCAAGTCTCTGTGATGAATAGCAGGTCGACGTGTTTGCTTTGCTCGTTAGGCGCGTATTTCTCACCATTCTCGGGGGGCGGCGGCAGGCAGTAGAATGAGGCGAGCTCTGCTAGTTTGTCCTTATTTAGTGATGTAGCGTTAGTGTAGATACAGTTGAGCTGATTTGGAATTGGCGCAGTTGATGGAAGTGGCTCTGGAGATGTGATGGTAGGAGACACAGATGCATTGACGTTAGGTAGGCTGGCGCGTGGATGCAGGCGGACTGAGGCTTTGACTTCGCCTGCGACTGCAGTTTCTTTTTAGCAGTTGGTGTGTTTTGCAGCGGTTGCTGGGTCGAGCTTGCTGGCGCATTTGTGGCAGTGTTTTTGTCGGGCGTTGATTTGACGAACTCGAATGCGGTCTTGTCGCCGCAGAACTTGCCGCTTCTGGTGCCGTTTTTGAGGGTGAATGGCTTTCTGGCGTCAGTGCATCGCACTCGTCCCGAAGCAATGATAAAACGAAAGGGCGAACAAAATGTGTTATTAGCCTTTCACCTGTCGTTTTTCATGTTCCGGTCCTTCACGAGTGCAGTGTAGAGCTCCTTTTGTCCAGACGTTCGTTCCGGGCGTATGTAGATGTCTTTAGTGTTGGCGTTGTTAGCTAGTTTGCTGGAGTTTTTGAGGACTTCATCTCTAAAACTAGCAGAATCAAACCTGACCACAAGAAGCGGCGGCGCATTGGCTGGTGATTTGTCGCTTAGTCGCAGACGGTGCAGTCGCTTGATCCTTTTTTCGGCTTCGCTCGCCTGCACCACGCCGGCACGTTCGAGAACCTGGCACAGTTGCCTGGCGTCGTCGTCCGTCATGGCACTGGTGTGCTGCACGTAGAAGTGGGCAGACCAGCCACAACAATGCTGGATGCGCACTGTTCAGCTTGCTGCGCCTCTTCACTTGCGACTCGTGCGAGAGCTCGATTTGCGACGCTACCGGTCTTGGCGATCTGGCTATATAGCGTGGCTGTCGATTTCTCGACGGCGGCAGCGGCGGCGGCTTTGAAAGCGGTATTGCTTACTTGCAGTTGTTTCTTCAGGTCGGTGTTCTCCTCCTCCAGCTTCTCAACCTTCTTTCGAGTTCCTCGAGCTTCTTGTAGACCTCCAGGAGCCAGACGTCCACCAGAAATTTGTTAAAAATATCAATTAAGTAAATGTTCAAAGTGGGTTCCATTGTTTTGTAAACAATAATACGACCTACTTTCAAATTCTGCACGAACTTTGACAAATGTTCTTCTACTAATAACGCGACATGCTTTGGTAATTCTTCTCCGCAATTCACCAAGTGATGCAGGTTGAGTTTCATAAATAACTGAGTTAAAGTAACCCCATAGAAAAATCCAGTGGGATTAAATCAGGTGACCACGGTGGCCACTCAATAGGACTTTTCCTTCCAATCCATTTTTTCGGATAATTAGTATCCAACCAGTGCCTAACTGCAGCTGCATAGTAAGAAGGTGCCCCATCTTGTTGGAAGTGCAGCAAATCTTCGTCTAGAGCTAGATTGCCTTGGTCGTCTCTTTGGTTGTCTAATTCATGCACAATTAAAGGTTCGATGGTGTTTTCTAGCAAATTCAGATAAACGTCGGCAGTTAAATTGCCTGGTATAAAGAAGGGACTAATTAAAGCATCACCTAATATCCCTGCCCAAACATTTAGTTTTTATGGATATTGAGTGTGACCTTCTCTAAATCGATGCGGGTTCGCATCGCTCTACTACCCACAGTTCTGTTTATTGACATTACCATTCATCATAAAAGTACATTCATCACTGAAACAAATATTTTTTAATAGTCTAGGTTCAAGAAAAATTTTTCAGTCATGATTTCACAAAACTCAGTTCGACGGTCTGGATTATCATTGCCTAGTTCTTGACGAATTTCCATTTTGTATGGGTGAAACTTATGTAATTTTAATACCTTCTTAATCGACTCATGTGATAGCCCTGTCATTGAAGATACTTGATGAGTTGATGCAGTAGGGTTTATTGCAAATTATCCAAGAACCTCAATTTGTCTCCCTCCATTCAGTAATCTTGGGGCATTCCTTTTTCTATTTTGGACTAATCCCGTTTTTCGAAACTTTCAATTAAATCGCGGATGTACACCTAACTTTGTCGAACTTCTCTCCAAATGTCTCTTATTAAATATCTAAGCTGCTCTTAAATAACACTGGTTCTGAAAGCCAAATATAAAAATTATCTCTACACGTTCAAGTATACTGTAAACCATCGTGACAACTACAGCTGAATGACAGTACTGATTGTACAAATGATGAACACTAATGACACTTAAGTGTGTCAAATGAATAAAAAATTATTATCCTAGAAGCATTTTTTGATATTATTTTTTGTTTGTGGCATATTGCCCATTGTAAGTTTTAAACTGACACACGGTATAATTGTATTCAACTTGTCGTTGTCATGCATAATAGTGTATCTAAAAGTCAATAGACGTTTTAAACCTGGTTTACGTTAGTTTTAAAGCAATTAAAATACTGTAAATTTTGAAATTGACGTACTGGTCAAGATATTACAATTTGATAAAAAATGAGAAAAAATCAGTTTTCAGTTTCAATTTCAGGTTATAAACTTTGCTTAAAATAAAAATGTCCAATTACAAACGTTTTATACATGTCATTTTGTGGATGTGGCTAAAGTACCAGTTCATAAAAATTCACTTTTACAGCCGACTTTAATTGAGATCTCTCCGTATAATGTTTGCAAAACCATTTTACTTATTAAGAAAAAATATTTCTGTTAAATTTGTATGACATACACTAAATTGTTTTATATATTTATTTAAAAATTAGTTATGTTCCCTGCAGTTCTTTACAGCATCAAGTATACTTTTAATCAACAACATTTCCATATCTTGAAATTCATTTAAGATTTTAATTTAATACAAAATAAATTGAGTTTCCGTTATGAAATTTTAAAATATTCCGATTCATTCACTTACGAAATTAAGGAAATTGACGAACCACACTGAAAAACACGAATAAGTTTGCATTTTCCAAATGACACTCTTTTTCTTTCTACCGAAACGTAAAATTATGTCAGCATAAAATTTTATTAACTCAACCATTGACAAAATTTCATTTTCTGTATCCCTCTGCTTAAATTGATTTTGATTTTCTTTAGACATGTATAGGTGGATGATTACTTTCATGGTCGATATTGATGAATACATCAATTTTATATAAAATGTATCGTGACATTCGTGCTATATAATGCAATATAGATTGTAATAATAACACATATTGCAAGAAAATTAAATTAGAATAAAACTACCATAAGTATGACTACATTTAGGTATTATCACTTTATAAAATCAACTCCAAAGTTAAATGGATTTTATGAATAATTTAATAGAGGACACCGCATAAAACGTTAAATCTAATTTAGATTATAAGAGAAATGGAAACATAAGATTATTTGAAAAGTGCTTCATTAAACTTTAATTTAACGGTGAAGTTACGCGATAGTCCAATATACTCAAAATCTGTCGAGATATAATTTTATTTTATTTGTAGAATATTATAATAGAATAAAATCATTTACAAATAGTAAAAGTGCGTAAAACGCTCATACACAATCTAAATCTAAATGTATATGATTGAAGTACATTAACTTTTAATGCTCCACGTTATAACTGCAGCCTATAAACCAGATTTTAATCAATCTACGCAATTAACCTCCGAATTTGACTTTTTCAGAAAATATGTTTGAAACAAAAGTTATTGGGTTTGGAGGGGGACATCTATTGATGATCTTGATATTGTCCTTCAATTACACCTTGAAGGTTTTTTTAAGGTCTAAGGACTGAGGGCGAAAAAACATTAACATTGAAAAACTTGCATAACTTTTAAACCGCTAAATAAATTTTCAAAAAAAAAAATTTAGTTTTGGATAGGTTATTTATTATATAAAATTAAGAAAAACAAAAAATCAATCAGACTTATCGTCATAAAAAAATTTTGAGCTTGTCGGGAATGGTCTCCATCATGGCTTTTATGGTGGTGCTCGACACTTTCTTGGTCGCTACGGTTCACATTTTTCTAAAACTTTCAATCAATTTTGTAGCCTTTTTTGTCTGCTTCAAGTTTCTTTTCACCAAAGCCCAGTACCGCTCGATTGGGCGAAGCTCAGGGCAATTTGGTGGGTTAGCCTTCCTGGGTACAAAATCGACATGATTCTCTTCGTACAATTTTTTTGTCTGCTTACTGTAATGGCACGAAGCTAAACCAGGCCAAAAAAATGTGGATACCTTATGTTTACTCAGAAAAGGCCGCAATCTTTTTGGAGACACTCCTTCGTGTAAATATCGGAGTTAATTGTTCTATTTGTTATGAAAGATTGGCTTCTTTTACCGCAGCTACAAATCGCCTGCCAAACGAGATTTTTTTGGAAACTTGGACTAAATTTTAGTTCTAAACTTCTTACGAACATTTCCTCGTCCACAGGAAACATAAAACTCCTGACCAGGTAGTTGAGAAAAATTGGCGAGGACGTAAGTCTCATCATCCATCACGCAACATTGACGTTTTTGGAAAAAATCTGCTCTCAACTTTCTAGCTCGTTTCTTGGCTTCAATGTTTTTCTCCGCATTACGATCTGGAGTTGTTTGAACTTTGTAGGACTTAAATCCACTCTTGTCTTTATTTTTCAAATTGTCTTTTGCGACAAGTCGACTTTTGCAGCTAATTTGATATCAGCGGATTCTTAACCATCGCAGATATTGCCTTTTGCACCTTTTTTGGTGAATGAAAACCCTCTAGTCGTCCACTTCCTGCCACTTGCCTGCAAACTTTTGCCTTCTTTGCAATGCGAACGACTGAGTTTATTTTTGTGATCTTTATAAGGTTTATTTGAGGTCAAATGCTTAAAATATAAAATATAATTTGCCATTTTTATTAAATTTATACTTTCAAATTTAATTAAAGATTGTTAACAAAATGTACGACGGGAAGAACTAAATTCAAAAACAAATGCTATAAGTTTTTTTTCCACTTTGATGATCTAGAAAATGTTGAATGAAAACGGGTTATTCCACTCTAAATTTTTCGACCATATAAAGGTCACAAAAATAAACTTGTGAATATCATTTCAGACGTACAATTTTCCGCTATTTCTAAATTCGGTGTAAAAAATAGGGTTTTATTTAAAAAACCGAGTTAACCTTAAAAAACCTTCAAGGTGATGTTGAAAGTCCATTCCAATGTCATCATCAGATGTCCCCCTCCAAATCCATTAACTTTTGTCTCAAACATATTATCTGAAAAAGTCAAATTCAGAAGTTAATTGCGTGGATTGATTAAAATAGGACATCTATATGTCAAAAATGTAATAAATAAAAATTACATGTCCTCCTATCTTAACAAATAGCGTTAAATGTCAAAGTGGTGACTCCGAGGTGATACCATCATTTTCCCAAACCTGAGTTTGTGATGTAATAAGCTTGCTTTAGTAACGCTTTCGCACAACGTCACGATAACTGCGACGGTTCAAGTTTAAGTCCATTCGCAGTATAATACCTATGAAAAGATGTGATTATAAAACCTAAATTTTTGACATCTCTCATGTTCAGACGCCTACAACAAGGCAACAGAACCAACCCTACCCCACAAGCAACCTAAGCTAGCATCAAAACTAACATCAGATCAAACAAAAAAACCCATCGTTGACATAAGAAAGTGCGAACAACACAGTATCAAAATCAACAAACAGCAGCTACTCAATAAAAAAATATATTTTTTTTATTTGGAAAAAGGATTAATATTATCAGAACAAACCAAATCGCTGGAACAAACAACTCAACAATGTGCAAAAAGTGTACTTAGTTCTCACTTTGCTAAGTGCAGTTTGTAAGCTGTGCAAGTTGACTAAATTTCAGTGATCTTTAATATACAACGTTGTAAACATATCATACTTATACAGGGTGAGTCACGACTATTCCCTTGGTCTCTAGTGCCTAAACGGTAAAAGATATCAACTTGATTTTTTGATGATATATTTAAATTGATAAAGACTATGTTTCTAAATTATTTTCAATTATACAGCGTGGTTCATAACAGTGTAATATATCAAAATTATGTTTTGTTTTAAATGCCACGCCCTATATTTTATGTCATTTTTAGATTGTACGTTGAAAATTAAGTAAACTTTATTCAACATTCCTTATAACCAATTGCTTATCAGTTTTGAGAAAATTGCGATTTTACGAAAAATTTTCAATTCAAACAGGAACTAATAACAAGATTACTTTTAGTAACACAAATTTATTTCGATTTATTTTGATTATTAAGGTTGCTATTTGCACTGTGTAGGGTCGATACTTAGTAGAGTGTTTTTAGGAAAAGAGTTTTGTAATGTAAAATGTTCCTATATTTCTGTAGACATTTTTTTCTTTTTCAATATAGTAGGCAATGAATATAAATGACATTATTTGGTTCTAGTAGGTATCTGTTCTTAACCTTAAGCATCTGTCATACTGTCACACTATTTTGAATAGTGCTCTCATACTTAAGAATAACAAAATAAAACAGTATTCTCAAGAAGAACAAGTGAATATGACGTTTATTCTTGGGAATGCTTTAGAAATTGTTTGTTAGCGAAAAGAGTATATGTAGAAAGGTTTCCGGATCGACAACATCCAGACAAAAGAGCTTTTGAGGAACTGCTACAAACTGGTAGTGTATCCTACAAGAAACAGACTAAAGCCAAGTGTATTAAAAATGATGAGGACAATGGATAGTCAAACAAGTTTTTGGAGAATTTTGAAGAAACTAAGTACCATTCTTATCACATACAATCTCATCAGAATTTATATGGACGAGACTTTCAATCATATTTAAAAAAATTAAAAACTAAAATTAAAAAAAAAAACTTTAAAAAAAAGTTTTTATACATTCAACAAGACATATCAATCAATTAAATCAATTTATTAAAAAAAAAAAAAAATAACATTCAATAGTTATATCAAAAATATGTCTAATTTAAGTTTATAACTAAGATTTAGAGGTTGATTATGAAGCACAAGGAAAACTGCAAAATATCTCAATTAGGAACTGGTATTTAAAAAAAATGAAAAGGCATTCAGAACGTTAGTGAAAATACAGCAAGTTAGAAAGTGATTGCAACACTTATCGGTCAAGCCGGGCAGATAAGCACGGGTAATCGTAAATAGCACACTCAAAATAAACAATAATCAAGTTTTTACAAATATACAATACAAAACAATACAAAGAAGACGGAAAATATTGAAAATATTGAAAAATATTTAAAAATAAAACTTAACAAAAAATAATACACTGGAAGAGGAATTTGAAAAAGCTGACTTACCTATAGTAAGCTTAGAAGATACAAAGAAGAAAAAGAAAGGAGATATCAAATTAGAAAGGGAGCATGTATTACTGAACAGCGGGGTAGAGGTGACTAAGGGGAGCACAGAAAAAGATAGCAAATTGCTTAAACAATTTGGAAAACAATAAAAACGACAAAAATAGGAATGCTTTGGTTGGTGGCTTTACAAGGTCTTTCGGACAAACAACAGGTAGTTTTTTAGACGTTCAAGCAATATAGAATAATAGGTTCCCCAATTCTTTTATTGGGGCTTCTTAAGGAGTTACTAAATGGGAATGGGTCATCAAGACTCTATGTTCCTCTATTTGACGACGTATAGACAAGTTGCTTGGTCTTTATCAAGGCATGTGTGGCTTAGGTATGAACTGCATTATAATTATGTGATTCAGTGTTACACCACAAATCTGGATATCAAATTCGTAGCAAACGAATGTGCCGGCTAGCTAACGGCGAGGGGTAAGTTCGGATAAGTCTCTCACTTACTTTTATTGAAGACTAAAAGTCTTTAAAATATGTCACAGTCGGTGTTGTCAGGCGCCAGCCTATTCTTTAAATGTTTAATTCAAATGTTCACTAAAGAAAAGGGAGAAATATAAACACTTGATGCAATAAAAGAAAAAATTATTACTAACAGTTCTCTCTATTAAATAAAAAAAAAACAGGTTAATTTCCCGGGGTCCTAATTCTAAAACGTATTACATCGCCTAATAAAAACAAACAATCATGCAGCTACCTCGGTACCGGGGCGTAACGAAAAGGTTAATCACCGCGCACCTAAAACTATTACAAAATGGGGTTCATTCAGGTAGAAACGCCGACAACTTGTTACAACATGCTAAGCAAAACTAACTTATCTTAACGTTACGTACACTAATTCAAATTCACGCACACGGAATCATCCTTCACGAAAGTTTCTGAAGAATCGAAAAGTACTTACATTAGAGATTTTCTTTCTTCCAATCCGTTACCAGGGTAATTATTCTTTACTACGGGAATCATCCAACAGAAACCATATTCTTAATCCATAAGCAGCGTAATATTTCCTTAATACGGGAATAATCCAACAGGAACCATATTCTTAATCCATAAGCAGCGTAATATTTCCTTAATACAAGAATAATGCAACTGGAACCATATTCTTAATCCATAAACAGCGTAATATTTCCTTAATACAAGAATAATCCAACTGGAACCATATTCTTAA
Organism: Abscondita cerata; assembly: GCA_030710515.1. Taxonomy (NCBI): domain Eukaryota; kingdom Metazoa; phylum Arthropoda; class Insecta; order Coleoptera; family Lampyridae; genus Abscondita; species Abscondita cerata. The sequence goes on along the minus strand of JALBCR010000506.1, from coordinate 128,936 downwards.
TCCATAAACAGCGTAATATTTCCTTAATGCGGGATTAATCCAACAGGAACCATATTCTTAATCCATAAGCAGCGTAATATTGCCTTAATACGGGAATAATCCAACAGGAACCATATTCTTAAAGCGTCAACATGGCGGCCGATGAAGTCGTGTCGGAATTACAATCCGGGAAAGTGTGTACTGTTTGTGGTAAAAATACTACAAAAAAACGAGTGAAGTGCATAAACTGTAACAGTTACTTCTTTATTATGATATTGAAAACCGTCACATGTATCGCACTGTTGACCGCCAAAATCGGTGAAGCCTTAATGTATTTGGGAAAATTGCAGGAGACCATGTGATTGGTCCGTATTTTTTTGATGAAAACTTGAACGGAGTAAAATTTTCAGTAGAAGAATTTTCGGATCTTCTAGATCAAGTTCCTTTAAATATAAAAAATAACGGTTACAGTTATATGGTGTCTCTCCACATTTCTGTGTGAATGTGAGAAACTATCTGGAGAGAGAATTTCCCAATAAAGGAATTAGACAAGGAGGTCCACGTGAATTTCCTCATAGATCTCCTGAATTAACAAGCATGGACTTCTCTTTTTGAGGTTTGCTATTATCCCAGATATCCTGAGAAATATCAGCAGATTTTTTGAGAAGAGGGTTCGGTTATGCTTAGAACGAAATGGTCATTATATTATTTATTGTAATTAATTAATATTGTAAAATTATCAAAACACTTACTGCCGTTGTGTAATTCGTGGCATTGCCCTTTAATAGTTTTGCAGTTCGGCATGTTCAGAGACGTATTGTAGTTTCATAAAAAAATTTCTAATAGCTGATTAAAACACGAATCGACACTAGATGTCGCAAGACTTATATTTTAAAACTTGTTTTGTTTTTATGTTGTTAACTTTTTCCAATTGTGTTGTATCGTCTGAATTACAAGGTAATTTTATGCGTTTTAATGTTAAACAAAAGGTCGTTGACATATAGTACAAGCAATAGCGGTTCTAATATTGATCCTTGTGGAACACGACCTTTTACTTCCAGAACAGGAGAAGTATGACGAATACATTGCATATATACCGTTGTTCTGGCTAAGAACCAAAACAAAGCAGGGGCATCTTAAGAATCTTAATGTATGGGGATTTAATATAAACTTTTATTTATACTAAGATGGGTTTTTGAAAAGTTATAAGCTTTAAGTTTGGAAAAAAAATTAATATTTTATTAATGATTCGACTTAGATACTTAAATTTTAAGTGTACCAAAAGTATTAATCGATGACAAGTAAAGTTCAATTAAAGCAATGTAAAGGGGTGAGTTTAATCCGCCCAAAATGTGATAAATTTTTTTTAACATGTCAGAAAATAAAAAAAAAGTATTTATTTTATTTGATTGATAATTTAATTTTAAAACATTTTTTATTCAATGTCAATTTCAAAATGAAATTATCACTTCAGGTACTGTCAGGTAATAAGACCATAGTTACAGAAATATGGATTAAATAAATAAATATAAGTTGTCTAGAAGTATTTTAAAAGATAGTAGCACACAATAAAGGCTTACTACAAGATAGTTTGTTAAAATAAGTTCTTTCTAATTTTTAAGCCATGGGAAACAATGTGGCTTTAGAGGCAATTAAAATGAGGAGATGATAGAATAGATGCTTTAACTTATAAGCCTGGGCTATTCTCAGAAATCGGTAGCACAGTGTTGTGATATTCTTCGACGAACGCTTTGAAACCATCTAATAACTGGTTCTACAAAACGAACATTGGGAGCAACACCGATTTTTAATTTCTAGCTAGAAAATGATTTGGAAAAAAATAATAAGGTTAATAGGTTACTTCTAAAGAGTTACGTCGTAGTATTTATAAATTATGTGAATGACTTAGTGTTACGCATAAGTTTAATAATAAAAAGCAACTTTCTGGCAAGGATGGTACCGTTCTTTTTTAAAGCGGCACCTTCTTAATATCTCAACGCAAAGCACAATAACTCAATCCTGCACGTGCTCAGAAATTGAACCCTTTTATTGTCGGGGATTATTTTAATAAGTCAGAGAAAATTTTTGAAAAAAACGATCTAAAGTACAGTTCTGAACAAATGTATAACATGGACAAAAAGTGATGCAGACTAATGCTGCATCACCAGTAGCTTGTGTTAGCCAAAAAATGGTCTAAAAGAGTCCTTATAGCCCAAAAAGAACATGCTGAGAATGTGACGGTAGTTACGTGTGCCAACACGCTTGGTCAGGTGATACCACCGATAATATTATTTAAAGGACAACGCTCAAACACTGTCTATGTTGATGTCCTACCAGCAGCATCAGCTGTTCAAAGCAGTATTACCACAGATTTGTTTTTAAAATGGCTAGACCACACTTTACCTAATTTATATCCCAACCTTCTACAGTTTTAATTTTCGATAATGCGATTAGTCATCTGGATTGCTGATATGGCAGAATCTTTAGGAATTGAGCCCATGTGTTAACCAAACAACACTACCAATGAACACCAAACAATGGATAAATCAGTTTTCGTTCGTTTGATTCGCATTGAGATCAATAGCTCCTTAACTATTGGGATCAATTTCGTGAGAGAAAATTGAATAAGGGACGATTTACGGATATATTCACCCCGGTTTAAAAAATGTATGTCAGTTACTAACATATTGCAATGGATCGTATTGTAGTGTGAAGGTATTTTAATTCAAACAAAATTTACACTCCTAAACTTGATTTATAAATTATGAGACTTTAACTTAGTTTATCATTAATCTCAGGATTTTGACTTTTAAATAAAATAAATGGTTTTATATAATAATAATTTTAATATCAATTACTTGGCATATTATATAAATGTGATTAATAAAAAATGTAACGAGACAATTATGTTGCGTGCACGTTTCAAACATCTAACTGCATCTAACGACAATATTTTATTAACGTTTTTGTACAATTTTTATTATAAACTTTTGAGACTAACTTTTATGCGCTGAATAGTGTGACTTTTTCTATGACGGCCTCTGTCTATGATCTTGGCCGACGTTGGCAAAACTTTCCATCATACTTTGATAATGACGTAATCTTTTTTCTTAAAATTTTTCCGTTCTTAGATTTATTATCCTTAGTCACTTTACTTTTAACTATTTCACTTGTTATTTTAATTTATTAGGACTGCTATTCAAATTTTATTTCATTCACTTAACATCAGTTTATAGTTACAACCTCTTCATTTAGTTTGCAGTATAATTGTCTACCATACCTTTTACATGACTACCCAAAAACATGAATTTATTTATTTATTCGTATGGTACATTTTCATTATTGTATTGTGATATAAGTGTTATGCATGGTGCCTCAGAAGATCAGTATAAACCTGTACAGTGTGGTGACGAAACCGTGTGCAATTGTGAATTGCTTGGTCTTGGCAAAGCATTTGCTTCAAGGTTTAGAAAAAGCCACTAAAACCTAAACATGCTAACCCTTACCCACCTTAGTATTTGGAGGTAATAATATTGATTAAATGTACAGGTATGACGATGTTTAATGGATTGGTCTAAGCGCCAGTCACGACAATGACAAAAAAATAGTAAAATTGGAACTTAGAAGATGAGATTCCGTTATCAAGATGGATTCAAAATAAAGCAAACAACTTTTTTTCCGAAGTTCTAGTCAGTGCATCAGACTAACCGAACTAAGTTTTCGCTTAGTATGCTGGATCAAAAAAGTTGGACAACAATTTAACAAAAAAGTCAACACATTTATATCGAACACCAGTAGGGCTGCCAGAAATATAACTGTTGGATGTGTTCAGTTTGCAATAAAGACTATGCAGCTGATATGAGAGTTTGTGCATCATGTTACACTTGGGTTTTTAAAGAATGTGTTAGGCTTCGAAAAGACAAAGCCTTTTTCTGCCAATAATGCATGCCTTAAATTTAAGTTTGTTGTTTAAGCTTTATAAACTGCCTTCAATTTTAGGTATAAAAACATTTACGAGAAAAGAATTAAAATTTCCAAGTGGATAAAAACGTCTTCAAAAATTAGTGGACTGACGACTAGTAAAAAATTTAAGTTTAAGAATAATTCGCACAGAGCAACTGCAGTGAGTCTCTTTTTGAAAAAAGGCGTCCCAGAAAACCAACTCACAAAAATTACTGAATTTGGAAATGTAAACTTCATTAAACCGTATCTAAAGATGAATTTAAGTTTCCTGAGAGCATTTGTTGCAAAAATGAGAAAAGTTGTTACACAAGTTTAGAACTTTAAAAAAAAAGGTGCAAGTGTTTCAGTGACAAATCGTTAGTAATATTTAGTATTTAATTAGCGATGGTGTTAACTGCCTTAATATTGATGAATATCTTAGTATTTTTAAATATTTTTTTTTAATTTGTTGGTTTTTTCATACAGGATGAATGGGTACCTAATTGCTATGTAAACAGGAATACAACAAACATTGAATCCCTAATTTGCTCCAAGGTGGCATGTTTCTTGGTCAGTGGAATTTATATATTTGGACGCACCTAAAAAAATTTTGAAATTCGCCATCCTTAACACGCACTGTAAATTCACATACAACTACAGGTTGTCTACTTAAGTTGGGACCATATAGAAAACTTTTTTATTATCGATATTCTTGATAAAAAGTTCTGCAGGGTCTACAACTTAAAACGCCGTTATTAGATATCATTTTTTAAACCGTATACGAGGTTTGTCAAAAATATAAATTTTGTTTAAGAGTAAAGTACCATTATTTTTTACAATACAGAAGAATGTTATGATAAAAAATTGTTTTTAATTAAAAGTTATATCCAAACATAAAATTACAGCTATTTAGGTTGGTGATTATTTATGTTTTACATTATAAATATTTGGAGTTATAAATTTCAATACTGAATTTATCTTCCTTGTTTGTTAAAATATAATAATTTTTCCATTAGTTTATTTCAATTTAAATACGTAATGAATGTACAATAATTAGATATTTTAGAAATGGAAATCAATACAAAAAATATTTAGTAAACAAACAACACATATTTATACAAAAACAAATATAATTAAATTTTAATTCAATCTAATAAAGCTTTGACGTATCCATCTTCAATTGTAAATATTAATGGTCCTTTACTCTTGAGCAAAATTCATATTTTTTGACAAACCGGCTAAAAAAATTGATGTCTGATGGTTATGTTTTAAATTTTAAACCAGGCAGAACTTTTTATCAAGAATAACTTTTTTTAAAAAACCGATAATAGAAAGGTTTTCCATATAATTCCGACTGAAGTTGACGAACTTTATTATGCACAATCGGTGCACAATCAAGTAATTGTTGAAATGACAAGTTAGACATATATTGCGGTGGATTATCAACTTCGCATATAAATAAGCTATGAGACATCTTGTTTATTTAATTATAATTATTTACTTATTATTTATTTATAATCTCAGGTTTATTTAATCTATACTCTCGAGTCTGTGAGTCCGTTCCCAAATAAAAGAATCAGTTATACACATAAAATTTAATTAATTTTACATAAAAGGTTTATTTTACAAAAATTTTAATGTTTGATTTTATTTGTCATACGACGCATGCATCGAGTTCAATTTAAATTAACAAAAAATACGTTCTTATAACCAACTTTGTTCGATGAGAAATTCAACATCTTCGTGTCAATCTTCGTTGTCTTCTAATCACTGGGTGCACTAATTAGTTTTGTTGTACCGGTTGGGTAATTGATTGTGGTAACATTTTTTACTTATTCTCGAAGAAATTTTATTTTATTTAACCATTGACGGTTTTCTGTTGCATTTCAAACTCAATGCGTGTTACTTCTTTGGTTCTCAAAGTACGAATTCTTTCTTTCGCGTTGGGACTTGAATTACCCTTCTTTCACTTTCCTCACTTCAAACGTTAAGTTTTTTAAATGTTTTTTCTCACTTCTCTTTCCACATTACGATTGTCCCGTCTCATTTTTTAACCTTGCAACACTCAAACTGTTTTGTTATGTTTTTCACGTACAGTTATTTTTACCACGGAAACTAATTTTGATACACTTCTTGAAAAGCGTTCATCGTATTATCGCTACACAAAACTTACTCATTATCTTTTTTCTTTAATTAAACAGAAATGTATCTTTTATGTACAAATCAAATTATTTGATTAATATTAATTAATTATGGTTTATAAAATATAAATTGGCTTTTTAGAAAACTCTTAGCTACAAATTAAATTTAATTTTACTTCTTATTTAAATGTAAACTTTCAATCTAAATTCTTATTCTTTTATTTCTTGTTTAAACATAATTTTTGTTTATTTATTCAAAAATCACTGCAATAAGAATATAATTGTTTGAGTCTATAGCATTAGATTTAGCCGGTTATTTTTTTTCGGTTGTTTTTCGAGTTACTGTCATTGATAATTTAACAAGGAGATGTTTTGAAAAAATCCCCAGAGGAAAGCTCGAGTGATTTTGTCAGATAGATAGAGTTAAATTAGATACCAATTGTAAGTAAGTATGAGGAAAGAAAACGTAAAAATCTGAATTCAAGTGGTATTTGTTAAGACAATTACAAGAATCAAGTATCCTATAATAAGGAGATGAAAACCGTAATAAAGATTATAAATAAGGAGGAATAACATTATACCTTATTTTCCAAAACAAAATTTTTAATTTCACTTAATATTGTGGTTTTACAAAAATACGTACATCATTGAGTTGTTTTTATTGTCAAATATACAGTTCACAGATATAATTTTCAAACTGACGCTTCATAAAGCTTACGTATGGTAACGTAATTTATCCGATTTTTTATTCACTTGCAATTATTTTCCTTCTTTATTATCTACTAACCAACTACGGTTATTGTATAAACAATTGGCGTTTTTTACATATGGAATAGAATTGTCATTTAAATATTGTTGAACGAAATTAAACCTGAAATATATTCTATAAATTTACTACTCATTAAATTAAAATCAATTACAGCTCATAGAGTTTTTAAACAAAAATATTTAAAAATGTAAAGTAAGCTCGAGGTTCTTATAAATGCATTGCAATAAAATCAATTTGGAACTTCCCTAAACTTTCGTCACAAGACGATATCTATCTTTAAAATTGTGTTTGCACAGCACTATAGGCCTGCTAGAGTAAATATATTTCAGACATTGTTCAATTTCAATTTATACCTTTTTCGTTCAAACATGGAAGACAATGAATTGACACGAAAATTTTCAGTTGCACATACATGTATTATTGGATTGTAAACAGTATTGAAGATGTACTCCCTTGTTTACTGCACTTCAATTATACTTGGTAACAGCCTACTAAATAATTCTATTTGGAGTTTGTTAAAAATGTAGACATTGGTAGCTCGTGGGAAATAAAAGAGAAAATGGTAAACTTAGGTCCCCTAGTCTTTCACATTCGTTTGTAATTGCTTATAATATTAATATCTCTAAACCATTTACACAAATAAACGAGTCAAAGCTATTATACTTAAAACGTTCGAAGTATGGCATTTAGGTATAGGGAATACTACATTCTTAAGGATTTCAAAAAGCAAAAAATATAGAAGGTGATCCATTTGAAATAACAAAGTTCATTATTATTCCGAAAAAATGAAAGATCTGAAAACAATTTAAATACTACCATTACATCGGCCGTATCACAGTACCCTTCCACCCAAAATCTATAAATATCGTGCAATCCATTTATGAGATAATTGAGGCGTTCCATACTTAAAACTCACTCTGTATAATAAACTATAAAAAATTAAATAAATAATAAACTATAAAAGATAAATAAACCAGAAATGGTTTGATATAAGATATTCTCCAATAGAAAAGATAAAATAAAAGTTACAAGTGACTTTATATACAGTGTGTTCCATATTGAGTAAGATTTTATAGCTACAAACTGCAAGCGATTTACCAAAGCAGTTAAATTGTATGGATTAACTATATTTTATATTAAGTAATGCCAACAGATAACTGAAACGACGATTGAATGTTTTAATGCAAATCGTTATCTAAGTGACAACTGTAAGTTGTATACCGCATGTGAGTATATACCTCTGATAAACTCATAATAAGAGCGAAATGCGCATCAGGTTTCTTTTACGGTTAAAAAAAAGCATACCTTGCACACTAAGATTAATGGGTTTCATTCCTGAAGAGTCCCAAAATGACAAAACAGCTTTCGGGTGATTCTTGGTGTTTGTTTGTTATTGTATGTACAACCTCTTCCAAACTTTTCAGCAGGCAATCCGAGATTTTTATTTTTCTTTACACATAATCATTGTTTACACTTAGTTGGCTATAATTATCAAAGGATCGATTGCTTTTACATATCTGTCGACAAAGTTGCTTAATGCATATTATTAATGTTTACAAAATATAAAATATTTTAAATTTTTTGCTTGGTTATATCCACATTTTCTTATTCCATATTCGAATCATACCACATTAGGTACATATTGCATATCAGGTGCAAAATGCTTTTTTTTCGCAAATTATTTTTTGACGATCCTGGTATAAAAATTCTGTCATTTCTAATATTATAATTTAATATACAGTGTATTGAAGTATGCAAGGTAAAAACAAAATAGTATTCTAAAATTGGCACTACTCCTCTACAAGAAGATAAGAGAAACATATAAGAAAAAATGTATAAAAAGAAAAGATACAGAATGTAAGGAACAAAGGACATGTATAGAAGTTTATTAACAAAAGGAGGAAAAACTTAAATCGGCTGGTGAGGGAAATAGATAGAGAAAAATAGAAGAGACCAAAAGAAAAATTAGAATATGCATTAAGAAAGACAAACGGAAAACACTGACGGAATGCAAGGATAAGAATAGAAATAATAGGGAGGAGAATGAAAAAAATATGAAAAAAAATGGAAAGGAGAAGAAATACCTGCAAAATGAAAAGAAGTGATAATCTGTCCTATAGATAAGAGAAGAAATAGAAAGATAATTAAAAACTACCGGCCAATAAGTATTACGAATGAATATGGGAAAATAACTCAAAAAAGGTTATAGAAAGAAATGAAAGAAAAGAAAGTAATTTCAGATCGGAAGGAATTTTTTAGAAAACAAAAAGAGGCAATTGATAGCATTATATTAAAATTAATAATTAATAAAGAGGAAGGGAGTAAAGCTAGAGAAATATAATTATACTTTGTTCTTAGACAATGTGAATGGATTGTTATGAAACAGAAAGAAACATATGAAGATTTAGTAAAATTAATAAAAGAGATACATATAGAAACCAAGTGAAACCAGTAAGATACTAAGACAAGTATGGGGAATATGAGAGAACACCTTCCAAAAAATATGAAAAAAATATAATAACTGTATGATAAGTTAATAAGAAGTGTGTTGTTGTATGCGGCGGAAAGAAAAGGAAATTATTAAAATGAACTTTAGGATTAGAAAATGAAACAAGAGGATACATAATAGAGAAGAAAATAAAAATTGCTGTGAGATACGAAGAAAAAGTGGAGTGAGAGAATATAATCTAATATTAAATAATAGTGGAAAAAAGTAAAGAATCAGAAAAACCAATACGGTAAAGAGGAAAGAAAGCTTTATTGCGAAAGGGTAGGATAGGAGGTAATAAGAAGAGACAAAGACATACAGATACATTAATTGTTTGTTAGAAATTGACTTTAATTTTTGCTTTGTTTAAAATTTCTTCAACCAACTTTAACATTATTTACATTTTAAAAATAAAAAAATTATCTATTATATGAAAGCATAACATAGCGTTGTGGGCAGAACTCCTCATTGTCCCAATATTTTAAAAAGGGTATCGAAGGTGTGCAGCGACATAAAACACTTTGTTTGAAAAAATTAAATCAAAGTTTGTGTGTAATTATATTAATAACAAATTTTAGTTCAAAAACAAATGTGTGCCTATAATAATTTTTTTGGTGCCAGTTTGTATACAAAACCTAATCAAACCACTGGTATTATAAATAAAATCTAATATATGTACCAAGATACATTTAATTCGGATCAGTTCTTGGTATCATACAGATGATACGGTGTATGGCATTAGCGCAAAACTTTTTTTGTGTTTTATTATAACGTACTAACCGTAATTAGTCAAAAAAATATTAAAAAGGGGGTGGAGACAGTCGCATAACTTTCCACCTGTTTTAGAAGATGTGGAGTAATAAATTACTATATGTGGAAATTTAGTAGAGTTTGGTCAAGCTTCAGTAAAAAGATGGAAAATATGTAACAAGCGCTTCGCGCAGAACTCCACATCGTTCTGATGCTAACAAACTTGTAAAAGAGTATCGAAATTGTGCAGAGACATAAAACATTTTGAAAGGTAGATATTTCCTCCTATAAGTTTTCAGTAATTGATTTGTTCTTCGTTGAGGAGGGTCACTAAAAGCCACTATGTCGTTTTTTCAGGCATTGTTTCGTGCAGCAGAATGTGCACCTCTTCAAGCGTCTCTTTATTAAAAAGGAATACATTTAACGATAAGTTATATACATATACATCCTAACCTTAATATATTAATCTAATTATAGGTGATTGACTCGACTACTTACTTAAAACAGAAAAATTGTCTGCCACTTAAATAAGTATAAAAAGCACCTGGATATTAAACAAACACAAAATAAATTAATTAAGAGTATCCTTACGAAAGAACAATCACCAGAACAAGAATCTGTCAATGTATCAACTTTTAAGAACGTATTACCTACCCCGGAATTGAAAGAAAAAAACTGAGACCAAGAAAAAATAATTAAATTATAGGGCACAACGGGTAACCAAAGATTTGTTTAAGGGGAGTGAACAAAAAGATTACACTAGTTCAAAAACTAATGAGCCAAAAAAAACAAAGAAAATTCTAGAAAAATGGTACTGTCACTTATGTAATGAAGATAAAGTGGCGAATATGCGACTATGTAATATGTGCCTACGGTATGTACATGAAGATTGTGTCGGGTTAACTGTAAAGGATAAAGAACCTTCCTTTATATACCCTTCGTGTTCTGAGTGAAATTTCACCTCGGTATCAGTTCCTCCTTAACATTTATTATATTTCTTTAAATCAACCTTTTTTAATATTAATGTCGTTTTGTTGGTTACGTTTTATTGATTTTGTAAATTTTTGTTTCGTTTTTGGTACATTTTATTATTGTTAAAGGAGTAGGTACCTACATTTTTAAGAAGAATTTAGAACTCTCCTATTTTTATGTTTTACATGTTTTAAGGCTTTATTTATGGAAGAATACTTGATTGATTTTTTTAAAATAAATGTAATTATCTACTATAATGTACTATTTTGTTACGTACCCCTTATTGCCTTATTAAAGACCCTTGGTCTTAATTAGGCCAGCCTACATAGTTTCAAAAAAAATAATAAATGTATCTACAACCGATTTAGAATTTGATTATTATACAGGTGTTAGTTATAAACATAGTGTAAAGAACATAATTTACTACTTTGGTTACAATACGATAAAAATTTAGATTTTTTAAAGGCCTCTGAAATTAGCATGGCCGTATTAGGAACAGGTACCTTATTACATGTTTTTTGTTTAGTTTGGCCAACATTTATTGCAGTCAAGACAGTCTATTTTATACATTACATTGTGTTAGTCAAGAATGTCTGTCTTGTCTTTTAATTGTGTGTAGATAATGTTGTAAATAGTATTGGTATTGTATGTAACTATGTGGACGTTAGTAGTTTTTAGTAATGCGATAAGGTGTTTAGTCAAGTTAGGTATATTAATAATTTTAGTGTAGGTATATTGAGAATTAGAGGAAGTAATTTGTGATGGTGTGTTAGTGTTATAATTATAGTATAAGATTCCGTTAATAATGTTAGTAGGATAATTGTTATTTTTCAGTATATTTTTTAGAGAGGTTAGATTTTTAGGGAGATATTTAGTACTACTTAGTTTTGTTACTTTGTTTTTCATATATTTAACTATGTTTATTTTTTGGTGCTGTTTGATAAATAATTGATATTCCTATTGGATACCATGGGTTTAAAATGCCAGTCAGTTAATAATTTGTTAGTGTCTTGATCTTTAATCAACCTCACATCTAAAAAGGGTAATAAATTATCTTTTTCAATCTCGTACGTAAATTTTAAATGTAGATTGTATTTGTTAAAAATATTAAGAGTATTATGTATTCTATCTTCAGGGATACAAGTGATTACATTATCAACATAACATATCATAAAATTGTTACGAACATATAAAAGTAAATCGTGCATTATTAAGTTTGCTAAAATAGGGGAAGCAGGATTGCCCATAGCTGTTCCAAATTTTTATTTTATTATATATTTTTATTACATGTGAAGTAATTGCATCAAACAAAAACTGTACAATGTGTGTGAAGAATGTTAAATGTAGTGTAGTGAATGCTTTTATATCATCCCAATACTTTTGTATTAAGTTTATTTTTAATTCTTTGGAGATGTTTGTAAATAAAGAGTTCACATCAAATGAAATTAATTTATAATTGAATGGTATTGTTGTATTTTGTATGGTATCTATTAATCCATACGAGTTTTTGATGCTATGAATGAAAATGTGTGAAATATTACTGAGTATGTCTGATATGAATTTTGATAAATGATATGTAGGTGCTCCAATGCATGAAACTATAGGTCGTAAGGGATGATCGTCTTTATGTATTTTATTAAACCATATAATTTTGGTGGAACGCTTGTGTAAGTTGTAATTTTTTTGTATTTTATGTTGTCTATATGTTTGTTGTTAAGTAATTTTTTTGTAATTTTGTTGTTATAGTTTTGAATTTTAGTAGTCGGATCATTGTTAGTTAAATTATAAACTAAGAAAAATGCCAACAGTTAACTGTAACGGCATATGTGTGTTAAAGCGCAAAGCGCTATTTAAGCGATAGCTTTAATGCTTGTAACACACGTTGCCGATAAAGACAAGTATAAATTGTACAGAAGCAGACACGCAACAAAAGTTCTTTTGTCTTGTCTTGTACAGTCGTATACCGCACTTAAGTATACACCTCTGATGAGCTCACAATAAGAGCGAAATGCTGCATCAGGTGTTCTTTTGTTGCGTGTCTGCTTCTGCACAAGTTATACTTAGCTTTATCGGCAACGTGTGTTACAAGCATTAAAGTTATCGCTTAGATAGCGCTTTGCACTTTAACACACACATGCCGTTACAGTTAACTGTTGGCATTTTTCTTAGTTTATACTATTTACACGTGTCAATGTTTACACGAGGTGTCGCAAGACACACATTTTACTTAAATTATAAACCACGTCGTCATTTAATTTCGTAAAATAGTCCTCTTAAGGTATAATTACAGTGGCATTACCTTTGTCCGATTTTAGAACCATCAGTCCGTCATTATTCTTCAAAAAAAGTTTGGTAGATGTCACTAGTCTCTTAATAAAAGGTCTTTACGTGGGTTACAGAATTTTCTTGTCCTATTAGTATAATTTGTAATTATGTTAACTATTTTCCCTCTTAAACGTTCTTTGAAAATAAAATAGAAGGAGGAATTCCCATTATCATATTGTTATCTAGTCATTCATGTTTGTTCGTTTCTAGGTATAGAATGTGTGTTTTATTAGAGATATTTATTTACATTTAATTGTTAATTTATTTTGTATTTGTTTAATATCCATGTGCTTTTTATACTTATTCAAGTGGCGGACCATTTTTCTGTTTTAAGTAAGTAGTCGAGTCAATCACCTATAATTAGATTAATATATTAAGCATATGATGTATATGTATAAAACTTACCGTTAAATGTATTCCTTCTAATAAACAGAGGCCTGAAGAAGTGCACACCTTCGCAACTTAATAATTTTGTTACTAAATTTAAATCGATTCGTTGTAGAAAAAAAAATTAAACTCTAAGAGAAGAAAAAATACACCGAGAAACAATTTGTAAAATTGAATTATGAATTTCATTAATGGCCAGTATTTGTTTAATTGTTTCTAAGCCGTTAATACTATCGCACCTCATTCGGAAGAAAACGGTGTTACGCACGTGCAAAATTTTTAAGACGAGAAGAGGAAATGAAAAGTGGGTTTTAAAAGAAATAATATAAAGAAAATTTCTAAAAACTATTTATTCTCTCATAATTTTTTTTTGTATAATTAATATTGGTGATGACATTGTTAAAACAATTACTGTAACGTGATTGTTACATTTCATTAAATTACTTATCGGATCAAAAAAAAGTTGTGTACTGTTAATAATTCCTTTCAAAATACTCGCGACATAAACAACGACTCCGCGCAGTTGGGAGTACACACCTAATCAGGCAGGCGCAACTGAACTGTTTTGAAGTTACAAGTAGTTATACGGGGTGATCATTTAAAACGAGCCACCCTTAATATCTCGAGAAAAATGCATATATTTTGTGGAGTCAACGGCACCTTTCCATGTGTTAAGGAGGACATCTTTTGACGTTACTAGGTTAAAGTTAAAGTTCACCCTCTCACCCCCAGCAATCCCTACTTTTGAAATTTAAATGGCATCCCTATATTTTTTCACATTTTTTTATACCGGATTTATCCCTAAATACGAATTCAAAAAAGAATTACTGTGACTAGCAAAATGTTGGATAAAAATGCAAAAACTTAACTCATCATTTACCGACTTATACATTCATAAATAATTAAATTTAGTTAAAGTAAGATATTGCAGTAGGTTAGAGCAGGTATAAAATACAATACAATTGTGTTTTAACATTAGTGTCATGTTTGACATTGTGCAATTACTTTATTTTTCGTTTAGCATTCGCATTAAATAAGGGTTTAAGCAAGTTTAAAATTTATCAAAATGGTCTACACTATGGCTGAAAGATGTGAAATAATATTAATTTATGGTAAAAAACATAAGTGCGCTCGAAGAACGGCGAAAACATTTAATGAACGACACCCTCATAAAAACGTCAATCATAAGTATGTGACAGAATTAATTACTAAATTTTTGGGAAGTGGGTCCGTGGCAAATCGAAGAGTTTTAGATGAGGCAGCTCCGATTGAGGTTTTAGGTCACCTAAATATGAATCCAACGGTCTCTTTACGAGAAATTTCCACTGACACTAGACTTTCATATGGCTCAGTACATAAAGTAACTATGCTCAATGAATTCCATCCGTATAAATTACATCTTCATCAAGAGCTTTCAGAAGACGACACTGACCGCAGAAATGAATTTTGCGAAATCATGACAGGTATGATCAATGCAAATCCAAGTTTGATTCAGAATATTTGCTTCAGTGATGAATGTTAATTTTTTTAAATGGACATGTAAATAAACCAAATGTACGGTACTGGAGTGATGTAAATCCACACAATTTTAGAGAGGGTCACACTCAGATACCACAACAATGGAACTTATGGGCGGGTATATTGGGTGACACTATTATTGGCCCAAATCTTTATAGATGGAAATTTAGATGGCACTATGTATTTAGATCTATTAGAAAACATGATAGATCCTTTAATAATAGAGGCAATGGAAAATATGCGTGATGAAAATGGAAATTTGATTTTGAATGAAGATCAACTCTATTTTCAACAGGATGGGGCTCCACCTCAGTTTAGTTTAAATGTTCGGCAATGGCTCAACAATACATTCCCCAATAGATGGATTGGAAGAAGAGGATCGATCGAGTGGCCAGCGAGGTCCGCTGAGTTAACGAGTCCTGATTTTTTTTATGGGGACACCTTAAATTCGATATGTATAAATCATCTCCTCAAGACCTTGCAGAATTACGTCAACGAATAACACAGGAATGTAATTTGATTCCGAGAGAAGTATTTCGAAAAGTACGGAGAGAGTTTAAAAACCGTCTTTATCATTGCACTGATTATGAGTAACTTGCCAATTGTCACAAATTGTAAATATAAAAAAAAATTTTTTGTTATTTTTGTCGTCTTTCTTTTTATAAGTTAAGTTTTTAGATTTTTTATCCAACATTTTGCTAGTCACCGTAATTCTTTTTGGATTCGTATTTAGGAATATAAACAAATGTGAAAAAAATGTAGGGATGCCATTTAAATTTCAAAAGTAGGGATTGCTGGGGGTGAAAGGGTGAACTCTAACTTTAACGTAGTAACGTCAAAAGATGTCCCCTTTAACACATGGAAAGGTGCCGTTGATTCCACAAAAATATCTGCATTTTTCTCGAGATATTTAGAGTGACTCGTTTTCAAATGATCACCCTATATATAAAATGTAGAGCTTGAACGTAGTTCAACTAATGTTTTGTAATTAAGTTTTAATAAATATTCTTTTGTTTAATGTAATATATGTGTTGGTAACGAATTTACAATATTTTGGTGCCGAAACCCAGGATCTTTAAGGATACGCAATACCTAAGGAAAACGAGAACAAAGAAGCAGCAAAAATGGCGGATAAAGTATCCAACGCATTAAAACGATCAACTCGAACGCAGATGACTAAATGTGTTAATACCGCTAATGACCTGTTAAACAATGAAAATGCAACGATTGAAGATTTACAATTTACTATGGATAAATTAGAACTTATTAATGACAAATTAACGCAGATAACGAGACAAAGTTTAGCCAATTTGCAAGCCGATAAACTCGACGATGAGTGTACTAATATGTTAGAATATGAAGAAAACGCCGAAACAGCTGTCCTGAAACTAAAAAGAAGAATTAAAAACGCCTAAGTGGGTAACCAAAATGGCGAACGTGAAGACAACAGAAGCGTTCATAGCGATGGAATGAGTGTACAAGAATAACGCAACGCCCAAAAATCAACACATCAAGTTGGAAAGTCAATTAAATTGGCTAGACTTCAATTAAGAAAATTCGACGGAAGTTTGAGGAATTGGCAACTCTTCTGGGAACAGTTCAGTTTGGCAGTTCACGAAAGTTATGCATTGGACAACTGTTTGAAGTTTCAGTATTTACAATCGGTTTTAATCGGGAAAGCAACAGCAACGATAAGTGGTCTTGCGGTGACTCAAACTTGCTACAACGACACAATTGAGTTGTTAAAAAACGAGTTTGGAAATCAAGATAAAATCGTTGACTCATATATTCAACAGTTACTAAAGTTGCCAGAAGTAAAAAATAGAAATGATGTAGACGGTCTTCGAAATTTATACAATGTTGAGTTACAGGCAATTCCGTACACTATGAGAGTTAAATTTAATAAAATAATAAAAGGTGCTAAGGTGGGTTTTAGTGCTTCCTTGTATGGTTCGGCAAGTGATTTAAATGAAACGAGTGACGACAAAACTTTAGAAAAACTGCTTAACTTCGTGAAATTGGAAATGGAATCCATTGAATTAGCTCAAGGTCTTGACGATACGAAACGCAATGAATCTAAACGCGAGCAAGACAACACTTATAAAGCACGAAAAAGTGATAAGTGGAATAAGGAACGTGCGAAAAACGTGAGTACAGTAGCGGGACTTTTCACTAGTGTAAACAATGATTGTGTGTTTTGCGAGGCCAAGTCTCATAACTCAGCGAACTGTAATACTTCACGGACAATCGAACAGAAAAATGACATTTTGCGAGCCCAAAGGAAATGTTTTAGATGTTTAAAACCAAATCAGGATTCGAGAAATTGCCGTACGTATAACATAAAATGCCAAAAGTGTCATCGTAAACATGCCACCACCATGTGTGATCCTAATTTTACAAAACGTACTAATGTGTGCCAACGTAACTGAAGAAGCTTCTCGAACATCTAACCCGGAAAACGCTACGAATTTAATGACATTTAACAACTATCAGAATGTCCACCTTCAAACGGCTAGAGCGTGCTTGGTGAATAAAGAGCAAAATTGCGTGTTAATACGTTCAGTACTGGATGGAGACAGTCAGCTGTCTTTTATTAAAGAATGTTTGTCGCGCGGGTTTCAGTGGCGGCTTGTCCATAGAGTCAATTGGTCAATGACCTCCCAAAAATTTTGACAATATATAAAAAAATATTAATTGTTACGTGTTTTATTAAAATAGGTAATTTACTCGCAAAAGTCGTAAGTGGCAAGTATTATTAACTTAAAATTTATCGGCCGTCGTTCGTAATTCATCCTCCTTAACCTTGGGCTGGCGGTGCGAATTGTCCTCATTGAATTAGATCTACCCGGAAAAACTCGAAAAACGTGCAGCGCCCGAATAAACGCGAACATCCGAAGTAATAATCAACTTTGGGTCATAAGCCGGCTTCGAATAAGGTGTACATCTACGCTCGATTTTTGATTCGATTTTCGCGTGTTTTAAATCAATTTTAAAATTTATATTGATATTTTTTACTGTTGTTGTGTTGTTTTGTAAAAATACTATTTTTGGTTCGCGTGTGCATGCGCTATTATAGAAAATGTCGGTAGTGCAGAAAATTAAACAACTAAAAAGTGCTAACAAACTTAATTTTACAAAATTAGTTGAGTTCAAGGCAAATTATTGTCCTTTGCCAGAACTAAGTTTACGACAAACTAGCAAAGACAAAAATAAAGATGTTCATCGAAACTTTCGCAAGGTAATGTACGATTTAGCTGACTGGATATGTGGTTGTGAAGTATCAAACGTATTTTACTGTTTTGTTTGTTTATTATTTTCTAAAGACTCGTCAGACTCGCTATGGTGCAAATCCGGTGTAAGCGATTTAAAACATTTAAAAGAGAAAATAAAAAACATGCTTCGTCTGCAGAACACATGAAATGCTCGGTAAATTTTGCAACCGTAGGAAATGTTGATATTCGTACACAGCTAGACAATGCTTATAGAAAATCCCTTAGAAATTTTAATGAAAATGTTTCGAAAAATCGCTATATTTTGAACAAAATTGTAGATTGTATAAAATTTTGCGGTGCATTTGAGTTGGCACTACGTGGTCATGATGAAACGGCTTTACCTCATAATCCAGGAGTTTTTAGAGGACTTATTGATTTTGTAGTCGAGTTGGATCCGATTTTTAAGGAGCATATGGAGAAGGCAACCGTTTTTAAAGGAACATCCAAATCGATTCATAACGATCTACTCGACTCGATGCTGGCTGTAGTTCAGGAACAAATAAAGCAAGAAATTAAATTAGTTAAGTATGTTGCTGTGCAAGTGGACGAAACTACCGACAGTTCTACTAAAACCCAAGTGGTTTTTATAATTCGTTATATTTTGTCTGGCGTTGTACACGAACGGTTTGTCAAATTTATAAATCCTTTAGGAACCACAGCTTCACGCCTTACAGATGTAATTCTTCATGAATTCGAAAATCTTGACATTCATAAATTTCCAGAAAAATTAATTGGGCAAACTTACGATGGGGCGTCGACAATGAGCAGGAAATTAGGAACATTACCCTGCCGCGAATTTTATACATTGTTATGCCCACCAATTCAACTTAATTTTACAAAAAGCAGCACGTAAAGATAAAAATGTTAAAGTTTTCTTTGCAAATTTACATGTTTTCTCAACATTCTTTAGTCGATCCCCAAAACGCACAGCGGTTCTGGATGAGTTTGTAAAAGCTCGTTCAAAGACGATTAATCAAGCGATTGGTTTAAAAGGCTTTTTACAAAATGAAGATTTTATATTTTGGTTGAACTTCTTCCATCTTGTAATGCCCCATTGTGACATACTTTTTAATGAACTTCAAAAACGTAGTATAGACATTTTATCTGTAAAAGATTATATCGACCCCTTTAAAAGTTCAATCCAAGCAGTTCGCGATAAAATTTTAAATGACCTATCCTCGGAGATGCCTACAATTTCGTCAAATACTACTAAGCGATCACATAAAAATGAAGATTCTAAGCGTCGAGTGGCTTTGGAAGTTTGCGACATAATCATTTCTGAAATGCACCATCGGTTTAGTTTCAGTGATCATTTAGTGATCAGCCAACTGTTTTATAGTGATCAGTTTGAAAATTACAAAAACAATTTTCCAGATAATATTTTAAATTTGGTTAAAAAGACTATCCTTCTATAAATTTCTTAAAACTAAAAACTGAGCTACAAGTTATTTATGATCGTCCTGATTTCCGCGGTAGTTCTGGGGCTGTTCCACTACTTCAACTTTTACAAATAATAACTTGAGTGAAACGTTTTCTGAAACTGTCAATTTATTAACTTTACTGTGCACACTGCCAATGACAACTGTTGAAAGTGAGCGTTGTTTTTCGACCTTAAATAGAATAAAGACCTTCTTACGCAACACCATGGGGCAAGACAGATTATCCGCTTTAGCGATGTTGAGTATCGAAAAGTCATTTGTAAAAGGAATATGCGATTTTAACGAACGTGTTATTCAACACTTTTCCACTGCTAAAGAACGAAGAATGGACCTCCAGTTTAAGACCATTTAAAGCGGAATTTAAAGGTAAAATATTTATATTTTTTTAAGTATGCCTATTTTTTAAATTAATTTTTGACCTCCCAGTATGATTGACCACGAGTCGCCACTGATGTTTGAACTACCAATAGTTGGTAAACACAGAATAGCAATATTTTCATTCGGAACTGAAAAGCAAGCGCCAGCGAGATTATGCAATATCATAAGCGTGGCATTGAAAAGTCAATGTTCAAACGAAATTATTAATATTAACGCAGTAGAGATTCCAGCAATTTGCTTTGACGCGCTGTGGCCACCGCCAGCAAATCAACCCGCCTTCAGAAATATCCAACTGGCCGATGTGTGTAAATTGAGTAACTTTCCTACGGTGGATGGAGTTGCGGTGTTGATTGGGGCTGACAATTATTGGAAAATTCATTCTGGAAATATAAAACGGATGAATGACAAATTAACGGCTATTGAAACGAAGTTTGGATGGACTGTACATGGGCCTGTGGATTGTGATACATACAGCATAGATTTGTGCACTTGCGACGGTGCTTCATGCACAGGTATCTGAAGACGTTGAAGTGAATAATTTGAAACGGTTATGGGAGTTGGATACGTTGGGTATCCGTGAAAACGACAACTCAGAGTCGAACGTTACTGAAGACTTTATGGAAACTAAAATTAATTTTGATGGTCAACGTTATAATGTGTCCTTACCTTGGAAGATTAACGACAGTATTATGCAACCGTATTACAACGGCGAATCTTTACTCAACGCCCTATTATATAAGGGAGACAATTTAGTTCCATTATTGCTGACAGTGTTGTTAAATTTCCGCATCGGGCAAGTAGCTTTAGTAAGAGATATAGAGAAAGCTTTTTTGCAAGTTTCATTACGGGAGTGTGTCTACGACAGCCACAGTTTTTTATGGTACGATCAAGAGATAAATAGTTGTTTATTTATTTATTTATTTATTTATTTATTTATTTATTTATTTATTTATTTATTTATTTATTTATTTATTTATTTATTTATTTATTTCTCAACAGACATTAATGTCAAATTATAGAGAAAAACTAATAATTTACATAGAAAATATTCAGAACAAAAAAGAAAAATCTAAATTCAAATCCAAATTAAGATAAACTTGAAAGTTCAATTAAACAATTTTTAAATTCTTTGGGACGTGCCTTAAATATATCAATATAATCTTGATGGTATGATATAAAATATACATGCGATACAATGGTGAGTTGAAATGATGCTGTGTGTGAGGGGTCTTGTACTCAAAAGTTCGATTATTTCGACCACATAAGCGTGGAACATGAATATTTATCGAATTTAATATGAACGGATCATCAATAAGAAAATTTATGATTTTGTACAGATAATATATACATATATGGTTATGCTTAGTTTTGATCGGTATAAAGTTGAATTCGCTTAACAAACTATTGTAACTAATATTATAAGGAGGAAAAGAATGGTGTTTGTAAAGGTACAAATATTTAAGAAAGCGTTTTGTACTTTCTCTAACAGATTTACAAACTTAATTTGCTTTGGGGACCAAACACAAGCGCAGTAGGTTAATTTACTTAGAACTAATGATTCATATAATTTTATGATAGATTCAGTGGAGGTAAACTCCCTACAGTTTCGAATAATAAATCCAAGGGTCTTGCTTGACTTATTAACAATATGATTGATATAAGCATTAAAAGTTAGCCGACTATCAAAAATTATACCTAAATCCTTTACTGAGTTAGGCCGGGTAATTTCTTTCTCATCAATTTTATACCTATGTATAAATGGATTCTTTTTCCTAAAGTACGACACCACACTAGATTTGGCGATATTTATAGGTAGCCCATTGTTGTTGCACCATTCATTCATCAGTGTCAGACTATTCTGTAACGTTGCGCAATCCTCCATAGAGTTGATTACATAAAACAATTTAATATCGTCCGCATATAGAAGATATTGGCTACAAAGTACACTACACACATTATTTATGAACAACAGAAATAGCAAAGGTCCTAAGTTGGAGCCTTGAGGCACACCACTTACACTATTATACTTTTTAGAAACATTGTTTTTGAAGTACACAAAATTTATACGATTAGATAAGTAAGACGAGATCACCGTTATGATGTTACAGCTGATATCAAACATTTTCATATACTTAATAATAAGTGCATGTGGTAATCGATCAAAAGCCTTGCTTAAATCCGTGTATATTACATCAATTTGATTGTTCTTGTCGGGTTCGGTTGAGATAACTTGACTTATATTTATTAAGTTCGTTTCGGTCGATCGCTTTTTCATAAACCCATGCTGATGGGGTGATAAAGTAGAAGCTACAGTAGTATATAGTTCTTCTGCTAACACACTTTCAAAAACTTTAGAAAAATTACACAAAATTGCTATGGGACGATAGTTAGCAATATCATTTATGTCATTAGATTTATATACAGGAGTAATACGACTGACCTTCCAGAGTTTTGGAAATACCCCTGAGGCAAGTATAACATTGAATAAATGCGTTAATGGCTTGACAAAGATAGATGCACAATCTTTAACCAAAAAGGCCGGTATTTGATCATTGTCCATAATAAATGAAGCTTTGATTTTGTTTAGGTGTCGAAGCACGATGTTCTCAGTAACTTTGTAATTTCCTATCTGGTCCTTGACATGTTTGCTCAGGAGTTTTTCAGTGTTCCTTGTAAATGATTTAGTGAAATGTTCAGCAAACCCATCTAAAATATCCTGCGGTGTCCCAAGTTCCACATTATTGTAAACCATACGCCTGGGTATTCTTGAGGTACAACGCTTGCTGTTAATAAAGGTCCAGAATTTTTTAGGATCGTGGTTAATATTATTTTCTATGTTTTTATATAATTTCGGTAGCATCCGCGTTCAGATTGTTTAAATATTTTACGCGCATTTCTGAATGCAGATCTGTTAGCTACAGTTGGATAGGATATAATTTTTTATGATATTTAGTTTTGATCTTTAATAAGTTAATTACTTTACTATCATACCAAACAGGATAACATCTACCTGGTGACTTTCTGTGTTTCAACGGAACGTAGGTGTTAAACAGATTGTAAATTTCCGCATATACATGTTGGCAGCAGTCATTTGTTTCATGTGAAGAAAATACATTCGACCAATCCCTAGTTGAGAGAGATGTATATAATGATAGAACGTCTGCTTTTTAAAGTTATAACTAGACCTAGATGTAGTACTAGTAAAATTACTATTTGTTGATATTGATAAATTAAACATTAGCGCTGGATGATGCCCATCTTCGGAGACCAGAGTGTCTTCTGCCTTTCTAACATTGCAGATAATGATTTTAGAAACAAACACCAAGTCCAGTATTCTATTGTTTTTATTCAGCAAATCGTTACATTGTTGCAAGTCATTGATGACCATAAAATCATTTAAGCAACTTATTTTAGAATTTATTTTGTTGTTTATTAACCATTCGCGATAAGCTAATAAATTAAAATCATCTATTAAGATTATGCTAGAAAAATTTACACTAGATTCAAGGTAGTTAAAAAACAATTCATATACTTCCAACCTGGATTCAGGGGGTATATATGTGCAAATGCAAATAAATTGTTTATTATTTAATTATTTAATGTAATTTTAGCAGCTACAACGTTGTAACGACGTCACCGAACTACCACCAATTATTGTTCGTTATAGAATGAAGCGAGTAACGTTTGGTGTTACCTATAGCCCCTTTATTGTCTGCAGTGATGGCGTATCATTTAAAGTTTATGGAAACGAAGTACGAAGACACATGCAAGTTGATGAAAACGAGTTTTTATGTAGATGATTTGATTGCTACCGCCAGTTGTTTTGACACGGCGCACAAAATTTATACAACAAAGCCGGTATGAAACTCCGTAAATGGAAAACCAACGACCTCAACTTACGCAACTGTTTTGTAAACAAATCTGCTGCTGATTATACAAAAGTGCTTGGTTTACAATGGTCAACGTTAACTGATTGTTTGGGAATCGAATTACATGATATTATTAGAATTATTGAAGGACGTATAACAAAACGGTCAATTTTAAGTGCTGCAGCAAACATTTATGACCCGTTAGGATTTTTATGCCCAGTTACTTTGAAATTAAAATTATTACTACAGGATTTGTGGAAATTGAATTGCCCACTGAGCATTTTCCTGCGGCCCCGAATCAATTTTGAAAACAGCCATGTAATGCGGCCCGCGAGAGCCTGTTAAAACCGAAAATAAAGTACTGTGATGATGAACTAAGATGCGCGCTCAACCTAAAAGCCTGGCTTGTTCCGGAAAGTTCTATCGCGCGAGAACACAGATGACGCTACCTGAACATTCTGGAAAGAACTGTCGAGAAATCACAACCGTATACAGGTGTGTGGCGCGAAGAGTTTTGATTAAAAGTAATGGCGGATAGAGTTATGTTAAAAATCTGAAATTACGAAGCTATAGGTTTTCAATGACGCCGAGTTGAAATATAATATTGTCCTTATGTGGCACTTCCGGTTATACCGGAAGTAGGTAGACGTCAACTTTGTTATTTTAAATGGAAACTCTAGTATTTTTTATTTTATTTTCGATTCTACATGAAATTTTAGATTAAATTTGTGAACAATGTCCTATACCAAAATGAAGTATTTTCGAGATATTTCGATTTTTTTAAAATTTTGAAAAATCCTAGTCTACATTGAATACCGATATTTCCATTAATTACGAAGCTAGTGACGTGAAATTGTAACTAATAAACAACAAGCGCTTTCGCCCGTTAACTCCATGTGTCCAACTTCATTGATATTTCATACAGAGTGTTTAAAACTTAGCTGCCACCGTGGGCCAATTTAAATCATTTATAAGTTGCTTACTTTAAATAGAACACCCTGTATTTTATTACATTTTTGCTGTATTTTTTAAGCCAATTCCGTTTGGTATCAGTATTCCCTATACCTAAATCCAACCAGTTTTGAGATATTGCATTAACACTTAATTATTTCAACATTAGTAAAGGGTAGGCCATGATTTCCATTATTTAAGGTGATATTTTGATATTTTTTCATAAGTTATTAATTCTGAAAAGTAACCAATAGCCTGAAAGGATTATTAATTATGGATATCATTAAAAAACGTTGACTAGGTATTTTGTATTAATTTAATTAGATAACTTACAAAACAAAAATAACTAAATGTAATATTAAACAAATAAAGTTTTATAATAAGTGTTCAAAATTAGCTCCATCTACTTCTAAACATTTATGAATCCTTTTCATTAAGCTACGTCTTGTAATTCTGGAAATATGGTCGGGTGTTAGAGAATTAAAAGCAAGTAAGACCTCTTTTGCATCATATCTTCCTTTGTCGTAACAGGTTTGGAAAATACCTGATTTTTAATGTAACCCCAAATACCAAAATCTAGAGGAGCCAAATCAGGAGAGCGAGCTGGCCAACGAAACGGACCTTGATTGGCAATCCATCTATCATCAAACATGTCGTAAAGATGGTCAGCAACACGCTCAAAGTTATGAGGAGGTGCTCCATCTTGCTGATACCAAGCTGAAGTCGCCTCTCCATTTCTTAAAGTATGTAACGCGGGTCGTATGACTTCTTCTAAAATGTCGCAATATCTTTCACCGTTTAAATTTTCATCATAAAATTTTATTGCTAAAATTTTATCGTCTTTTATTGCACAAAAACATTAAAACTCCAACTATCTTGGAAAGAACGTTCTTTAATAACATGTGGATTTTCATTAGACCAAAATGGGAATTATGTCGATTAAATAATCCATTTTTGCTAAACTTTGCTTCATCACACCATATAACTTTTTTTTATGAAGTTTTCATCCTCTTGGGTCTTCATTAAAACCATTCACAGATTTGCACCTCTTCGAGGAGGATCATCTAATTTTAAGTGCTGCACCAAATGATACGAAAATGGTTTCCATTTGTGTTTTTTAAAATGCGATGAATTATTCTCGTCGACAAAGTAAGATCTCTTTCAGAATCTCTAATAGAGGCATTTGGAGAGGCCGTAAAATAACCCAAAACATTAATTTCGTTTATGTCATTGTCCACTAGTGGTTTATTTTATTAATTTGTGTCTTAAATTGACCAAACTGACGGCAGTTTTTAAGCAATCTTCTTACAATATCACCAGTTGCATTTGGTCGATTTGGATATCTTTCTGCAAAAACACGACAAGTCCTTTCAACAATTCTATTACACTCGCCGTAAATAATAATAAGATTTAGGAAATCATCATTAGTAAACCCTACATTTGCCATTATTTACTATGAAATACAAACTGGTAAAGAAAACTGTCAAAACAACATAAACATTAACGTTCTAACTATCAAATCTTTGACAGCCATGGCCTACCCTTTACTAATGTTGAAATAATCAAGTGTTGTTATGTTTTAACAAAGATAATGAAATATCTCAAAACTGGTTGGATTTAGGTATAGGGAATACTAATACCAAACGAATTGGCTTAAAAAATACAGCGAAAATGTAATAAAATACAGGGTGTTCTATTTAAAGTAAGCAACTTATAAATGATTTAAATTGGCCACGGTGGCAGCTAAGTTCTAAACACTCTGTATGAAATATCAATGAGTTGGACACATGGAGTTAACGGGCAAGCGCTTGTTGTTTATTAGTTACAATTTCACGTCACTAGCTTCGTAATTAATGGAGATATCGGTATTCAATGTAGACTAGGATTTTTTCAAAATTTTTAAAAAATCGAAATATCTCGAAAATACTTCATTTTTGGTATAGGACATTGTTTACAAATTTAATCTAAAATTTCATGTAGAATCCGAAAATAAAATAAAAAATACTAGGTTCCATTTAAAATAACAAAGTTGGCGTCTACTTCCGGTATAACCGGAAGTGCCGCATTAAGGACAATATTATATTTCAACTCGGCGTCATTGAAAACCTATAGCTTCGTAATTTCAGATTTTTAACATAACTCTATCCGCCATTACTTTTAATCAAAACTCTTCGCGCCACACCCTGTATAAGCCAATACCGCTCGATTCAGTTCAGTTGTTCAGTCAGTTATGAGTCAGTTGCGATAGAATTGCGAGTTTAGTTGCGTACTTATTGTTACAACACGTAACAGTACTTATTGTTATTTATTTCGGGTAAAGTTTTTAACATGGTAAGAGGAAACTTGGAGATGAGCATCGTATCTTTCAAGAAAAGTGGGAATTAGAGTTTTTTTGCTGTGAAGTGAAAGACAAAATTATTTGCTTGATTTGTAACAGTACAGTCGGTGTCCCAAAATTATATAATATAAAACGTCACTATGATAGTCATAAAACTAAGTTTGACAAGTATACAGGCATGATTAGAAACGAAAAGTTAAAAGAGTTAAAATCACGGTTAAAAGATCAACAGCTTATGTTTACACGTCCAAAGCAAGAAAATGAATCTGCCGTTCAAGCGAGCTACGTACTGTCGGAGTTGATCGCAAAACACTCAAAACCATTTGTTGAAGGTGAATTTATAAAAGAGTGCCTTGTAAAGGCCGCGGAAATTGTAAGTCCCGGAGCGTAAAGGCTTTTCAAAATATATCCTTGTCCCGGAATACTGTCGCTGAAAGAGTTACTGAGTTGGTTGCCAATATAAGCGAACAGATAAAAACAAAATCAGACTCTTTCATTGCATTTTCTATTGCCTGTGACGAAAGTACAGATGTGTGTGGTGTGGCGCAACTCGCTGTTTTTTCTTCGTGCTGTTGATAGAGATATCAACGTTTATGAAGAATTGATGGAATTAGTACCATTGCATGATACAACAACTGGGGAGGATATTTTCAATGCTGTTTATGGACTTCTGCAAAGTACAATTTAGATTTGTCAAAACTGTATTCCGTTGCAACAGATGGAGCTCCTTCAATGACTGGAGTAAATAATGGCTTCATTAAAATATTACAAACAAATATCAGAGAAACGGGCAGTGACAAACCAGATTTTCATCATGTTCATTGCATAATCCACCAAGAAGTTTTATGCTCAAAAGTGATCAAGTTGGAAAGCGTTTTAAAGTCAGTGAAAAAATGATAAACTTCATAAGGTCACGTGGCTTGAATCAGCGACAGTTTTGTGCGTTTTACGTGATTTAGAAAGTGAGTACACTGGTTTACCTTATTATGCAGAAGTGCGATGGCTTTTGTGTTCTATGGTTCTCGATCGGTTTTGGAAACTCAAAGAAGAAATACGCCTTTTCATGGAAGTGAAAGAACAAGATGTCAGCTTATTATCCGACGTACCTTTTTACAAGATCTTTCATTTATGGTAGACATCACAAAACACTTGTCGGACTTAAATACGAAATTGCAAGGACCACGTCAAGTTATAACAGATATGCATGATCATGTTAAAGCTTTCAAGTGTAAGATGATGCTGTGGAAAACCAGTTAGCGGTGGATAATCTGTCACATTTTCCGACTTGCAAGGCGTATCAGGAAAGTACAAGTGGCCCAATATCATACAAAATGTATACAGAGAAAATGGGAAGCCTTCTGTCAGAATTTGAAAAGCGTTTTCAGGATTTTAAGTCCCAAGAAAACAATGTTTCTTTATTTACTGGTCTTTTCACTATCGATATTGATAAAGTTCCCCTCACTTGCAGATGGAAGTGATTGAGATTCAGTGTCAAACCCATTTAAAAGAAAAATTTGATAGTGTTGGTACATTCGAATTTTATAAGTACTTGCCTTTTCAATACCAAGAAATGAGAAAACTTGCCTGTAAAATCCTGTCAATGTTTGGAAGTACCTATAAGTGTGAACAATTATTTTCTTTGATGAAAGGAAACAAGTCTCCCGCAAGATCGCGATTGACGGACGCACACTTGGACGCAGTTTTAAAAGTTATTTCCGCCGATAAATTCACGCCACAAATAGACAACTTAATTAAAGACAAAAGATGTCAAATATCTGGCAAAAGAAGTTAATGTTTGTAAGTTTTGTAATGTCCTTTTATTGGAAATTTAATAAATATACTTCTAACATAATAGTACTTTTTTCGTTAAGATTTTCAGTAGTTTGTCTTCTTTAAGATTAGGTTTTGCGGCCCACCTAGTCTATGGTCTTCATGCTTTTGGCCCACCAGTGACTTTGAGTTTGACATGGCTGCTGTAAAGGAACATTAAAATTTGTTCCAGGTTCTATGAACCCTGCTGACATATTAACGCGACCAACTAAAGTAAAAACATTTGTCCATAATGAAGTGTGGAAATGCGGTCCAATATTTTTACCTGAAAATGAATTGAGTGCCGATATAAACGAAGAATATGATTACGTGGCAGTTATGGTTGTGGATACCAACGTTGATATACCAAAAGTGTTGACGCCGCTATTCACAATTGAAAAGTTTAGTTGCCTTGAAAGTACTTATTCGAATCACTGCTCGCGCCCTCGCGTCTTAAGATTTATTAAACTGTTAAGGGGACAAATGAGAACGTCAACTCAAAAATTTAGGATAGAGATGAACTAGAAGACGCTGAGCATTATTGATAAAGTAAAACACAAATTTATCGTATGGTGATGAGATTGAAAGCGCTACAAGATTTGCCCGTCAATAAATCGTCTTCAATTCTCTTGTTAAACCCCTTTGTGGATGATTATGGTATTTTGCAATTAGGAAGTAGATTGCAATTTAGTGAATTACCTTATGCAAGGAAATATCCTATCATTTTGCCAAAAAAACGCTAAGTTTACTATGAAATTATTCTGGGAATGTCACATTAATAATTGCATACAGGTGTAAACGCTACTATAACGTTAATAAGAAGAAAATATTGGATTATTTCCTCTAGACAGAAAATAAAATCGGTTTTGTCTAAGTGTGTGAAATGGAACAAACTTAAAGCATTGATTATAAAATTCGTAAAGATACGCAAGCCTTAATATTTTTTCGTAACTACATCTCCTACAAGTAACCAATGCCCCTTTCGCCCTCGGCCGCCAAACTGTTCATTAAGAAAGTGCTGCTGCGAACGGTTCAATATTGTAACATTGATTCTGTTACTGCTTTGCATACATGCAACATCGGTCTTCTACCTACGAAATGATTCAAGAATCAAACTCGGCAGTTTTCTAAGAAGTTCGTACGTTCGCAACATAAATGACTTGCCCGTGCACAATAAAAAATGTGCATTCAGCTAATTTAGCTTGCTACCTATGTGCATCATAATAGTTGGATTTGCGGGGAATTGTTTTAAATTTTATTTCAAATTTCAATAAAAACCATTGATTATAAATAAAACCACAATTTAATTTGTAAGAAATAAAATTTATTTGTCTCAACACAAGTTATAACATCATATGATATTACCTTTATCATAAAAACGACGTCGTTTTTTAAGTAAATCGAAGTTCAAAGAAAGAAAGTTGAAGCTATTTTAAAATTCATTATTTGTTGAAAATAATTTAATTTTGAGGGATCATATCTCGAAGTGTAATTATAAAACAATAAAAATTTTATATTAAATATTCTTAAAAGTTTGCATCAAACTAAACAAAAATTTATAAAACAAATTTATTTCAAAATTTGTTAAATCTGAAGCACATGGAAAAACAGAAAAGATAGGGAAGAGGTAAAAGGAGGAATAATAACAGGGGCGAGAGAAGAATAAAAAAAAAAAATGAGACGAGAAAGGAAAGGACAATGGGGGCGAGAAAACAAATATGGAAATAGAAGAAGGAGAAAGGTATGAAATAATAACAATTTATGGAAAAGAAATAGAAACGATTAAGGAAAAAATAGAATAGCAACAGAAAAGAGAAAGTATAGAGTGAGAACAGGAAATTTAGAGACAAAAATGAATGGTGGAATGCAGAGTACCAGAAAGCAAAGAAGGAAATGAGGAGAGGAAAAAGAAATGGAAAAAGTAAAATGGTAGTTGAAGAATATAAAAATTAGGATGAAATTTAAAGAAGAATGCAGAAAGGAAAAAGAAGAATTCAAAATGAGGTTAGAAAGTGAGATCGAAGAAATAAGAAACGAAGGACAAGTGGAAGTAATAGGGATATAGGGAAGAAAAGAGGAAAAAATGTTTGCAATGTTTTTAGATTTAAGGTTAGTTTTTGATAAGATGGAAAAGGGATTGTTGTGGGAAAACTTAAAAGAGGCTGGAATAAGCGATGATTTAATAGATGCAATAGAAGAAATATACAAAGAAATAAAGGTGCAGAACGAGAGTAGAGGAAAAGCTGGGAAGAGAGTTTGGGATAGCAAAAGGGTTAAGACAGGGGTGTCCAATGAGCCCTGGTTTGATTTCTTTGTATGTAAGAAACTTGAGGAACAAATTAAAGGACAGCAGGTTGGAGGGATAGGTGGAAGAAAAAAAGTGTGGGTTCTAGCCTACGCAGTTGATATGGTGGTTTTGGCAAAACAGAGGAGGAAATGAAAAGAATTATAAAAGTGATAAATAAATATTTGGAAAAATAATTAGAATTAAATGTAGAAAACAAAAATTATGGAGTTTAAGAAGAAAAAAGGTAGAATAGAAGGAATGAAGTGGAAGGAGGAAAAGATAGAGATTGTAGACAAGTATATATACCTAGGTTATATAGTGAGGTACGACAACAAGGACGAAGACAAGATTAAGGGACTAGAGAAGAGAAAACAGAAAATAAAATAATAAGGGAGGTATGGGTATAGCGATAGAATATTTGCGAAAGACTTGGAGAAAAGAAGATGGATATTTGGGAGAATAGTAAAAGGTGTGTTGATGTATGAAGCAGAGGTGTGGGGATGGACAGAGTTGGAGAAACTGGAGAAGATGCAGGAAAAGTATTGGAAGTGGACACTAGGTTTGGAGAAGGAAACACCAGGTTATATAGTCGAAGAAGATTGTAAACTGGAAAAATAAGGATACAGACAGGAAGAAGGGCAATACGGTATGAAGAAAATATGGAAAGCAAGAAAGAAAACAAGATATAATGTGAATGTTGGAAGGAAGTAGAGGAGCAAAAGATAAAGTATTGGGAAGATGCTAGAAGAAGTTAATTTGAAAGAGGAGGATATGCAAGGGAAGAAATAAAAAAGATAAGAGAGGGGGAAGAAGTATGGGAGAAGAAACAGTACAGAGAGATAGAAATACACAGGCACAAGAAAGAACAACGAGAATTAGAGAAGGAAAATACAACACGGAGTATGAAGGATTAATAACAGATGAAAACCGAATTACATAAGCGGAAGAATGACATTGGAAGATAAAAGAGTAATTGAAAGATTTAGAGTAGGAAACGAAGAAAATGAAAATAAGTACTGGTGGAAGGACGAAGATAGGAAGTGTAGAATGTGTAGAGAGACGTTGGAAAATGTAGAGCATTTGAAACTAAAGTGCAGTGAAGTAAGAGCGGACCAAATAGTGAGAAAAGTGTTGTTGGGAGAGATAGGTGAAGGAATTATGTGGATGAGGAAGTGGTGGAAAAAGAGTGGATGGAAGAAAGAAAAAGAGAAGTAATAAGAATAGAATGAAGAGAAGAGCCAAAGAAAAAATTTTTATTTTTTTTGTTGCTTTTATTGTATGGTAAGAAAATACCGAATCTTTTGTTAATGTAAATAGGCAAATAAATTGAAATTGAATTGTCTCCAGCTTTAAACAGCATTTACTTTCACACTATCGTTAATATAAGAAAATTTTTCAGAAAACGGGTTTTAAAGTCAAGATGGCAATACGCCAACTGGTGGCTATTTTAGAAATTCGAAAATGATTTCAGAATTTTCTTTTATCTTATAATTTTTTACCGCAAGTCGATACAATGAGACACAGCCGCTTAATTGCCCACCTTTTATTTAATTATTTTACGATTTTTTTTCTAATTTTGACATATAAAGTGACATTTTTCATAATCAAAGTGGGTGTCAAAATGGTTCACTTTTCGTAACTAAGTAAAATTTTTTGTCACTTGTCAGATTGTTTTGACATTGTTTTGGAAACCATAACCACATAATAACATTGGTCATCTTCGATTAGAATTTGAAAGAGTTTTAATTCATTTTAAAAACTTTTTTCAAGATTAGAAAAATATTGTATGCTACACGTAACAAAACATGATTTGTTGTACGTCCCGCAATTATCACACTCGTTACAAAAATCATGCGTTTCTGTCACTGGTAACATAAATGGCTACGCATATTTCAAATTTTTAATTCCCATTAATTACATAAAAATAATATTAATTTACATACCTTCCTTTTCGAATTTGATAGGCACTGCATTTTTAGATAACAGTTTGCGTTTATTGTTTATACTTATTTGGGAGGGTAAAAAAATGTTTTTATTGACTTATGTCCTAAAGTATCTATATCCTGAACAGCAATGTCAATATTACCACAATTTTTCTGCCACTCCCTTGCACGGTTCACATTTTTGTTGGGAAATTAAAAAATTTATTTACATTGTCTTTTTTATCGTTTGTACAATTGGCGTATTCACATTTACTCATTTTAACAATAACATAACTGTCACACAATGTGGTAATTTTGAATCTAAAACTACTTTCAAGCTCTCATATTTAACCACGACGCTTGACGCAATATCTAAAAGGGCCTTTAAGCAACTGAAATCTCGTCTGGTTTTTTTTTGTAACACATTTCGTTCATATCTTCGAAACTTTATTACAAAATTAGCAGTTAGCACGTGATCAAAGGAATGTAACTCTAAAGTGTAGCGTATATCTGTATCAAATGACATACTAAAAACTGCACAAAACGAACCTTGTTTGTGCAGTTTTGGTGTTTTCTGTTTGTTATTGTTAGCACGTGCACAATAAAAATTAATAATGTGCACTCAACTCAATTTATCCCAGTGCGTCCTAATAGTTGATTTGCGAATTGTTTTTAAATTTTGTTTCAAACTTCAATAAAACAACAATTGAATTTGTAAGAAATAAAATTTATTTGCATCAATACAAGTTATGTATTTCCATATAATTGTGGTTATTATTTACATAAACAATTTATTCTCTTCGACCAAGTTGGAAAAGATGTGCGTCTGTTGAGTTTTTTTTTTAATCGAGAAGGGCGTCCTCGGTTGTAATTTGTTTAGATGCGTGTTGATTCTAAGAAAAAAAATAACTTAGATTCACTAATAAAAGATTGAGTCAATTGAATTTTGAATATTCTTTTTCAAAATTAATTACATACAAACCACTTTAGTTTAGCTTCTAATGACAAGTATTAATGCTCAATAACAAATAACAAAAAAGTTATTAAAGGACTTTTCAATTTTCTTAGAATTTGACGCTATATACGTACGCATAAGCATTATGTTTATCTCATCAATTTGAATTAAAAGCAAACCCTAACGGGTAAATAAAGATAATAGTAATTTGCTTACCTTCTTCTTTCTAGAATTTTATAGGCACTGATTTTACAATTTAATAATTTACGTTTATTGTTTATAATAATTTCTGAAGGTAAAAAGTTTTTCACAGATTAACTTATTTCCTAAAGTGTCAATATCCATAACCGCAACACAAATTTTTGCACAATTTTTTTGGTAGTCCTTTGTACGTTTTATATTTTGTAAGAAGTTTTAAAAACAACGTATGTCCACGGAGTTTACGCTGTTCTTTTTATTATTTGTGCAACTGATGTATTCATAATTACTAATTGTCACAAAATTACGGTAACTAATTTTATAATTAATGCAGTATCTTGTAACAATGAAGTAACTTCGAACCTCAAACCACTTTCATAATTCCTATTCAAGATACACGCATTGAGACAGGTACGGTGGAACTGACATAAAAAAATGGAGGGGGAAACTGAGAATCTCGTCGCAATTGTACGGTAGAGCCATCTATTTTTCATCGTACTTTTGTGTCACATTTCGTCCATATAGGTTGCGCATCTTTACGGGGTTTCTGGGAGAGATTGATACGCACAATAAAAAACGCCTGAAAATTTCTCTGTGAAAAGCCCTTTTGTGTCTTGATGAGCTAAGTACCGTTATTACGGAAGTAGAAGCGGTAATAAATGCTCGACCACTAACGTACGTTTTATGTGACACCGATAATTTAGAAGTACTATCTCCATCACATATACTCATTGAACGAGCGAAATCGGTTTTCATATTAACTTCGAAGCTGACGCCGCAAGGGATGATAGTTTAAAATTTAAAAACCAAAAACAAACTGGCTATGAAATTTTGGAAACGCTGGAGCAGTAGTAGTAGTACAACCATGTCAAACATGCGGCCCGCTGGCCGCATGCGGCCCACTGAGCATTTTCCCGCGGCCCCGAATCAATTTTGAAACAGCCATGTAATGCGGCCCGCGAGCCTGTTAAAAACCGAAAATAAAGTACTGTGATGATGAACTAAGATGCGCGCTCAACCTAAAAGCCTGGCCTGTTCCGAAAAGTTCTATCGCGCGAGAACACAGATGACGCTACCTAAACATTCTGGAAAGAACTGTCGAGAAATCACAATCCGTATATAAGCCAATACCGCTCGATTCAGTTCAGTTGTTCAGTCAGTTATGAGTCAGTTGCGATAGAATTGCGAGTTTAGTTGCGTACTTATTGTTACAACACGTAACAGTACTTATTGTTATTTATTTCGGGTAAAGTTTTTAACATGAGTAAGAGGAAACTTGGAGATGAGCATCGTATCTTTCAAGAAAAGTGGGAATTAGAGTTTTTGCTGTGAAGTGAAAGACAAAATTATTTGCTTGATTTGTAACAGTACAGTCGGTGTCCCAAAATTATATAATATAAAACGTCACTATGATAGTCATAAAACTAAGTTTGACAAGTATACAGGCATGATTAGAAACGAAAAGTTAAAAGAGTTAAAATCACGGTTAAAAGATCAATAGCTTATGTTTACAGTCCAAAGCAAGAAAATGAATCTGCCGTTCAAGCGAGCTACGCACTGTCGGAGTTGATCGCAAACACTCAAAACCATTTGTTGAAGGTGAATTTATAAAGAGTGCCTTGTGAAGGCCGCGGAAATTGTAAGTCCTGGAGCGTGAAGGCTTTTCAAAATATATCCTTGTCCCGGAATACTGTCGCTGAAAGAGTTACCGAGTTGGCTGCCAATATAAGCGAACAGATAAAAACAAAATCAGACTCTTTCATTGCATTTTCTATTGCCTGTGACGAAAGTACAGATGTGTGTGGTGTGGCGCAACTCGCTGTTTTTTCTTCGTGCTGTTGATAGAGATATCAACGTTTATGAAGAATTGATGGAATTAGTACCATTGCATGATACAACAACTGGGAGGATATTTTCAATACTGTTTATGGACTTCTGCAAAAGTACAATTTAGATTTGTCAAAACTGCATTCCGTTGCAACAGATGGAGCTCCTTCAATGACTGGAGTAAATAATGGCTTCATTAAAATATTACAAACAAATATCAGAGAAACGGGCAGTGACAAACCAGATTTTCATCATGTTCATTGCATAATCCACCAAGAAGTTTTATGCTCAAAAGTGATCAAGTTGGAAAGCGTTTTAAAGTCAGTGAAAAAAATGATAAACTTCATAAGCTCACGTGGCTTGAATCAGCTACAGTTTTGTGCGTTTTTACGTGATTTAGAAAGTGAGTACACTGGTTTACCTTATTATGCAGAAGTGCGATGGCTTTCGTGTTCTATGGTTCTCGATCGGTTTTGGAAACTCAAAGAAGAAATACGCCTTTTCATGAAAGTGAAAGAACAAGATGTCAGCTTATTATCCGACGTACCTTTTTACAAGATCTTTCATTTATGGTAGACATCACAAAACACTTGTCGGACTTAA
Source organism: Abscondita cerata (assembly GCA_030710515.1). Classification (NCBI taxonomy): domain Eukaryota; kingdom Metazoa; phylum Arthropoda; class Insecta; order Coleoptera; family Lampyridae; genus Abscondita; species Abscondita cerata. The sequence continues at coordinate 91,817 of JALBCR010000506.1, read as the reverse complement.
ATACGAAATTGCAAGGACCACGTCAAGTTATAACAGATATGCATGATCATGTTAAAGCTTTCAAGTGTAAGATGATGCTGTGGAAAACCAGTTAGCGGTGGATAATCTGTCACATTTTTCCGACTTGCAAGGCGTATCAGGAAAGTACAAGTGGCCCAATATCATACAAAATGTATACAGAGAAAATGGGAAGCCTTCTGTCAGAATTTGAAAAGCGTTTTCAGGATTTTAAGTCCCAAGAAAACAATTTTTCTTTATTTACTGGTCTTTTCAATATCGATATTGATAAAGTTCCCCCTCACTTGCAGATGGAAGTGATTGAGATTCAGTGTCAAACCCATTTAAAAGAAAAATTTGATAGTGTTGGTACATTCGAATTTTATAAGTACTTGCCTTTTCAATATCAAGAAATGAGAAAACTTGCCGGTAAAATCCTGTCAATGTTTGGAAGTACCGATAAGTGTGAACAATTATTTTCTTTGATGAAAGGAAACAAGTCTCCCGCAAGATCGCGATTGACGGACGCACACTTGGACGCAGTTTTAAAAGTTATTTCCGCCGATAAATTCACGCCACAAATAGACAACTTAATTAAAGACAAAAGATGTCAAATATCTGGCAAAAGAAGTTAATATTTGTAAGTTTTTGTAATGTCCTTTTTATTGGAAATTTAATAAATATACTTCTAACATAATAGTACTTTTTTTTCGTTAAGATTTTCAGTAGTTTGTCTTCTTTAAGATTAGGTTTTGCGACCCACCTAGTCTATGGTCTTCATGCTTTTGGCCCACCAGTGACTTTGAGTTTGACATGGCTGGTGTAGTACATTGGAAGCTGGTACGATTGATGAGTCCTATAACAGGCCGAGATGGCAAGATTCGTGCGTACGAGGTAAAAACTTCAAAGGGAACCGTTTTAAAGCGACCCATTCAACTTCTGCACCCGTTGGAATTGACATCGCGAACGTCGCCGGCCCCGGAGGATGTTAATAATTCCTTTCAAAATACCCGCGACATAAACAACGCCTCCGCGCAGTTGCGAGTACAGACCTAATCAGTTCTATATAAAATGTAGAGCTTGAACGTAGCTCGACTAATGTTTTGTAATTAAGTTTCAATAAATATTCTTTTGTTTAATGTAATGTATGTGTTGGTAACGTATTTAACGAATTTACAATATGTACAAACAATTTATATTTGAAAAAAAAAGTATAAAATAAATTTCTGATAATTCGAAAATCTATCTAAGTTAACGGCTCTTTTGGCTCAACAGATTATCCTAAAATCTTTCTTTGATCGTGTTTACATACGGAGATAGAGCCGGCCAACAAAAAAAAAATTTTTTCTACACTGTAACCTACTAATTCTAATTCGTACCGAAAAAAGTGAAAAAAAGGGGTGTGAAAGTTTTCGATTTCGAAATCTTATTCATAAGATTTGGAGTAAAAATAATTGTTGTTGGGGTGTAACAAATAACTTAAATATTTTTATTTCTACAAATACGCAGTATGAAGTCATTAACTAAAATCCTTGGTCTAAATTTAATTTGTGAGGAGTTTACTTCAGCAGCTTAACAAATCACTTTCAATGTTAATTATTGATGGAAGCCGTTGTTGGTAGCATCGTAAAATAGACGAGCACTTAAGTTTATTAATTAAATTGATTTTCTTGTTTTGGTACTATTATATATACACTCGGTAATGCCTTTACTAGTAGATTGCAATTACTTCCTGATATTAATTGTTGTTAGTGCTTGGTTTCCTAGTGCATCTATTATAAATCATTTAAGAAGATTATCTCGCTTAATACCCTTTATGTTGTTAATTGAATGTAATTGTTAAGCACTACATAAGAAGCAATTTTCTAAAATTTTTATTTTAATTGTATTACCTATTTTTGTTCATTATTTTACAATCAATTATTCACATTTGTATGTATATCAACCTTGAATAGGGATTGTTGTAAACACTAATTTATATTTATGTGTGTGTCAATCAATAAATTTCCAGCCTGTAAAACAGCTTTAAGTTGTCATGCCTCTAAATTTTTCTTTCATTTTAGTATGAACCTTCGCATATGTTTTAATTCTAAATCAGTAGCCTGTAAACTGCACGCTCATTTGGTCATTCGAGTTGTTTTTTAAGTTTTATGATTACGTTTTATTACATTTCATTTTAATATTAATTTATTAGTTTCGATGTATTGTAAATATTAATTAATCTAGTGGAAATTGTAAAATTAACTTGTTCAAATCGAGGGATTGAGTATAAATAACGATTTTCATATAAAAATTCTATACATGCAAGTTGTGAATTATTTGTTTGTATGGAAAAAAAATAATTGATATTACGGAAAAATTTTGATATACGATTAAATTAATTCTTAATAAACCTAAAAATGTGGATAACTGTAATCGGTGTAAGAACTGGAAAAATCTCGACAAATACTCGGATGATGCAGTGAGCCCACAGAAGAAGTGTAGGCGCTTATTATACAAACAACATATGAATTCCTATACAGGGTGTACTAAGATTGTTTTTACAAGAACTCAGGATCTAACGAATAGGTTTATTTGAAAATTGGGTAATCTTTTTGCGACCTACAGTACTTTCAGTATCTGTAACGTTATCACAAGAGCAGACGCTTTATCGCAATGAAAAAAATTTAATGGAAGGGGATGATCAAACTTAGTTTAAATTGAAAAGATTTTTTATTTCAAATTCAATCGTGTATCACAGTGAGGGTACTAAAGTAGATAATTATACCAAATTTTCAATTTAATGTTTATTTCTAACAATTGTGCCCATTACTTTCTTCGTCGACACAGTCTGTTCGAATTTTGTTCTAATCGGGGATTCAATGCATTGACTGAGTAAAGTGCAAAATCCACGTCTCATTGCCCGTCACGGTCTTGTCGATAAACTTGTCACAGTAATCATGATACCGGTGAAGAAATGTCGTACTGTTCTAAATCGTTTCTTTGTGTGCCCGAATATCAGGTTATTTGGCACCTACCTGGCACATTTCTTAAACCTCAGGTACTTACTAAAAGTTTCATGCAAAAGAGATTGCAAGTTCTGTGGAAAATAGTGACTAAGCTCCGTACGTGAATCTAAGATGAGCTTGACCTGGTCATCATTGATGATCATTGACGTTGTACCCGTAGACTCCGTAGGCGAATTTCAATGGTTGCTATGTTTTGTGCATTAAATTACCTTATCATCGACCAAACCTTGTAGGCGGCGTGAGAACGAATAAGAACGCCATTTGTTGCAGCGATACTGCTACCAGTCATAATCACAAATATGTTGCGAATGCTCATTTTTTATGGCTAAATACTTGTACGTTAAAGGAAATAACATCAGGATACTTACTTTCTTAATGCGCCATATTATCAAAGAAAGTTTTGATGTGAGTCTTTAATTTCAATTGATCATCGGGTACAATAAGATAAATCTGGTATGGTTCTCATTGAATTTTTTGCTTGTGCAATATCTTCAGTTAAGTTTCACAAGAATTTAGCTTTAGAGTCTCACCGTGGGTCTGCCAAATGTGTGGACAAATTGCCGAAAAATGTCTGTGGACAAATCACGGAAAAATAACAAAACGCCGAAAATGTTTTTGTGGACAAATCGCCTAACGTAGTCAAAACGCCAAAAGTAAAAATGACGCTTTAGCGATCGTAACCTGGCGTCCGTCCAACTGAATCAGTGGACACGCATAAAATGTTATTGTGGACAAAACTCCGAAAATGCTTTTGTGGACAAATCACCAAAACTGCTTCTGTGAACAAATCGCCGAAAATGCTTTTTCCGTCGACCTCATTATAAAATTGAGTTTTACGTACTCCCTGAATAATCATAAAGTAACACTTTTTTAACTGTAATACTTTTCGTCCGCAAACATCTGTCAATGTCAATTATTATTTTATGTCAAATTAAATAAAGTCGAAGTAACCAGTATGAAAACCCATTTTTAAGAAAGGATGAATTTAGTGACTACATAGGATATTACAGTACTTTAGGTACATACTGAAACATTTTAGATACTGCAGAATATTGTTTGTTTACTTCCATTTATAACCTCAATTTCTCAATCCCACACAACTTTGAACAAAAACAATTTGTTGTTCAAATTACAAGTAAATGATTTTAAGTGCTTTGAAATGATATTAATAAATTGTTTATAGTTTCTACAATGTGCGAAGCATATAGAAGAGCCTGGTTGTAATCTCACAATACTCGATACATTGTTTTCAATATGTAACACTTTAACTTCTTTAAAGTTATTCATTTATAAGGTAAGACAGAATTCATACGACTTGAGATTGCTTTAGACAATTTTATTAGGTAACATTTTGATACAGAAGCGGAGTTCCGATACAAAATTTTCACGATCATAAAATACAAAAACTTACAGTAGAAGTGAGTTAATTATGGGTACCTTTCTATTACTGTATTTGATTGATGTAAATAAGTAATAATGCTAATGGACAACACAAGAACAGTAATTACTTGTGAAAAATCATTTGAATATTGATTCTGTCGCAGGAAAAACAAAAATAGAATCATATAAACCATCAACATTACTGGGTTCAAGATTTATTCGTACACAAAAACAAGGTGATTTCACAGTTTTCAATAAGCTGAAAGAAGATTATTACATTTTTGAAACATTTTCGGAGTGAATCAAAAAACTACGTTTGCATACTTTCTTACGGTCAGGCAATATTTTTATTGAATATAAAATGATTATAAGTCTGACCACGGTACAAACTCAGTCTTATAACTATTATATGTCCAATTAGTAAGAATCGACTTTAATGTGTTTAATAGGAGAAACTTCATTACATCTTTGATCATAAACAATTAAAGAAATGCATTAATTTTGATGGTAGGCTTCCAACTATAACTACATTTTTAAATATACTTCAAAATAACACTACCTAAATGTAATTTTTATTATTTTAATAAATTATAAAAAGTACATGTTTTACCTATTACCTATCATAATCAAGTGCTCTTATAAAAATTATGTGATTGTTGTAAACAAATGCTTTATCGGTACAATATTCGAACGCGGAAAGCTTTTATTTCCTTTAATAAATTTTGACACAAATGTTACAATACTGAACGGTGAAGTGAACATTAGGTACAGTAAAATCAGAACAAACGTAAAATTTTTGTTTAAAATTACTAAACATTTTGTTTTCAGTAAACGGTAATGAATAGAAAATTAATTAATTTAAGGTCAACGGAAAAAATTAATATGTACCTCGGAAAAAAGTGCTTTTAATAACCTCGCCTGTTTGCTGGCCCAGGCGTCAGTCTCGTACATAAAAGTGCACTTTTTGTCCTTGTTACATAAATAACTATTTTTTACTTAAGTTGATTAAAACAAATTTTACGTGAAAAAAAAGTTTGTTGTTAAATTGTTATTATGAGTGTAATTTTGTTAAAGAAAGAAATTGTAATATCTGTAACCTACGAACCAGCCCGGTCCAACTTTGATCACATAAAATCAACTTAAATTGATTGTCCACAGAACCATTTTTGGCGCGCTTCGTCCACAAAAGCATTTTCGATTTGTCCGTAGAAACATTTTCGACAATTTGTCCACAAAAACATTTTTAGCGTTTTGTCGGCGAATTCAATTGGAGTTCGGGGACGACGCTAGGTTACGAACGCAAAGTAGTCATTTTTTACTTTTTGGCGTTTTGACCACATTCGAGGATTTGTCCACAGAAGCATTTTCGGCGTTTTGTCACTTTTCGGCGAGTTGTCTACAGAAGTTTTTCGGCAATTTGTCCATTTGTTCGGGCCCCCTTACAGTGTGGCAATATTTATTCTATTTACAGAATAGCCAGTGTTACGGAGTAAAATTATTAGAATTTAAGTTTGGTTGGGTGTATTCTTATTTTTAATTTTTGAAATTTGTTGCATTGTGTACAGTCTCTATTACTTTTTCAATGACAACGCTTTGCGTAAGTATCGTCGTGTCATCTGCGTAACTGACAAATTTCACAAATAATACGAAAGAGAATACTATATTTTCTTACCCACCTTACTTGGATATATGAACAAAGAACTTAAATAGAAACAAAAACACTTGCGGCTTCGATGAAAACGCGCAAATAACTATATAATCTGCAAACCTTGAAACTTTCTTTTTTACAATTTACAGTTCCTGAAACCACAGCTGAAAGCAAGTGGCTACTTGCTTATTTAGCCTATTTTTTTACCTTACACTCTTGTTTTTATGTTTATACTAATAATAGATTTCTGATGAAATTGATAATGTGTAGAACGTAAAGGTTGTAAAGCAAATAATTTAAAAGATAATTTAACGTAATTAAAATGTCGCCTGTAATAAACACATAGTATTCTGATAAATCAAACTTCAATAATACTTTAATACAAAAATACCGATTTTTGTACGGGAAGTTGTTCAACATGTAATTAAAGAGAGTAAAACATTACCGATTACCTTTACTTTTTTAAACAAATTTTTAGGTCCAATGATTCGGAAAACACCTAAAACCCAAAATATCTTTAAGTACTATTTTTTGGATTCTTTAAAAAAAGAAATTCTTTTTTTTAAACTGGAAGCGGCTTCTAATCGAAAGAAAACAAAAATCCTTTTTATTTTAAACACTGTAAGACGATAGAAAAAACAAAATTAAAAAAAAAATTAAGAATTTATATACATTTTAAACACTGAAAGAAAAAAATAACAGCATTTAAAAAAAATGTGTTTTTGATTTCTTTAAAAGAAAAAATGCCATTTTTTAAATTTTTTAAAACTTGAAACTGCTTTTTATCAAAGGAAAATAAAAATCCAAAGACAAAAAAAGAAACAGATTTAAAAAAAAAGAAGCTATTTTTTGGTTTCATTAAAAGAAAAAATGCCAATTTTAATATTTTGAAAGTGAAATCGGCTTCAAATCAAAAGAATTTAAAAAATGACTTTTGTTGGGGGACGTGTCGGTTTGCGGTACTAATTAAGCACTCACACTCCAAATTAAACACACTTGATCAAAATAGATCTTGCGTTTATTAACACAGTCTGACAACAAAATAAATAATACAGGTTCAGACGAAAAATACACGTTAAGGCTACAGTTTGTAAAAACGGTTTTCGTGAATACTATTGATCCCCAGGAGATGCTATTAGTATTCCTATTCCCAGCAATGCCGATCGTAGGATGATTTCCTTCATGCTTGGTACCCATATATGAGTGACCCTGACTTGTATTGCCTTTGGGAGGTATAAGCGGTGCGCCCTCTAGTTGGCGCGTGGGTGTAACTAGGTTGTCGTTACTGGCGCGCGGGTCGTTTACCCGGTGTCGCATGCGTGTGTAGGGGGTTGCTTTAGTATCGTGTTACAGACTCCCCTCTGAACCCGATAGGCGTCCCGACGTAGGGTTCAGGAGTTTGTTTTTGGTGGTCTTCCTCTTTTTTTCAGGGGCAGGACCGCTATTGGAGCCTCTTCTTCTCTTCCTTTGTACGGCGTCAGTGCTGAGGAGTGGTACTTCCCCAGAGGCTCTGTTGGTTTGTCCGTAGAGGCTACTTCGTAGGAAGTTGGAGATACTTGGGTCAGTATCCGGTACGGCCCATCTCGTCGTGGCTGGAACTTCCCGGTTGTCTTCTTAGTGGCGTTACTAAGTGGGTGTGTCTTGACCCAGACTAGGTCTCCTGGTTGAAATGCTGGCGTTTCTCGGCGACTTAGATCTTTGAAGACTTTTGCTTTGTCCTGAGCTGACTCGGTGGTTTCCTTGCTTGTCTTAATGTATCTGTTAGTCTTAACAGATGTGGGGTGATCGTCGGTATGAACGTATCTTGTTCAATGATTGCTCGTTGATCCCTGGTTACGTCGTCCGTGGTACGTAGTTCTCGGCCGAACGTTAGGTACGCTGCTGTGTAACCGGTGCTTTGGCAATGTGCGGTGTTTAAGGCAAACCTTATTGCCGGCAACTTATCTGGCCAGTTGTCGTGGGTTCGCTGTACCAGTATGGCTAGTTGCGTTTTTAAATCTCTATTCTTCCGTTCCACTGGGTTTGCCTGTGGGTGGTAGACTGGTGTGAGGCTTTGGTGGATATTCAGGCAGTGAGTTACATGCTGCATGACTCCGCTCACGAATTGCGTGCCGTTGTCGCTTCGAATTCTTCTTGGGTTTCCATACCTCAGGAAGACTTCGTTGACTAACGTTAGGGCACTGGTTTCTGCATCTGCTGTGCGGATGGCGAAGAGTTCTACCCATCTGGACATAACGTCTTCCGTTATTAAGATCCATCTTTCTCCAGAGGGTGCTTCTGGGAGTGGGCCAAATAGATCTATGGCTAGTGTTTCAAAGCGTTGTGCAGGGGCCGGTGTTTGTAACAGGCCTGCTGGTTTCTGGTTGTCTGCTTTGAAGCGTTGACATTCTATGCAGCGCCGGACGTACTCGGCTATTTGTTTTCTCATGCCAACCCAATAGTATCGATTTGTTATCCGGTGGAATGTTCTTTCTTCTCCGTAGTGACCAGCTGTTGGGGCGTCGTGGTATTCTTTCAGAATTTGTTCTTGTTCGTGCGCTGGAACAAGTTGTTGAGCCTCTTCTGTTGCTGAGTCCGGTGCGTATCGGAAAAGGATGCCGTTTGACATTAAGTAACCTCGGCTTGTCCAGCGGGTGAAGTCCACTGGAGCTGAGTTCGGCTGTTCGAAGCATTCTATGATTTTGCGTAATTCCGGATCTTTTAATTGTTCGTTCCGGATGTCCAAACTGCTTCTGGTTGGTATGTCGATTGATACCATGCAGATGGTGCAATCTTTTTCGGCTGGGTGTGCGCATGGTGGTCGTGACAGGGCATCGGCCACAACGTTGGATTTACCCGGTACATACGTGTACGTGATGTTGTATGACTGGAGGGCTAGAGCCCAGCGGGCTAGTCTCCCGGTTGGTGATTTAATGGTTAACAACCACTTTAGAGGTTGGTGGTCCGTCAGTACGGCCACTGGGTTTCCTCGAGGTAACCTCTGAATTTGTTGAAGGCCCAGACGATGGCTAGCGCTTCTCGTTCTGTGGTTGTGTAGTTCCTTTCCGCTGGTAGCAATAGGCGGCTTGCGTACTCTACCGGCCGTTCTTCTGTTCCCTCGCCTTGGCACAGTACTGCCCCTAAGGCGTAGTTGCTGGCGTCGGTACGTAGTATGAACGGTGCGTTCATATCGGCTTGTCTAAGGATAGGTGCCGATGTTAGTAGTTTTTAGAAGTGCGAATGCGTTGGATTGTTCGGGTCCCCAGATCCAACTAGCGTTTTCTTTAGTAGACTAGACAGTGGACGAGCTGTGTCCGCGAAGCCTGGTATGAACCGTCTGTACCACGAGCATGTCTGCAAGTACGACATCAACTGTTTTGTGGTCTTGGGTTCGGGCAGGTCGGTGATTGCCTTAGTCTTATCCGGGTTCACTTGGATGCCGTTTGGGGTTATATAGTGGCCTAGGTATTTCACCTGGTGGCACCCAAATGTGCATTTTGTCCTACGCGCGTGCAACTTATAACTACGTAATTGTTCTAACACTAACTCTAAGTCTTTTGTGTGGTCCTCGATTGATCTCGAGAGGAGAATGATATCATCCAGGTACGCCAACAGGGTCACCTGGGGTATGCTTGCACGGAAGCGGTCTATGAGTCTTTGGAACGAGGCGGGTGCGTTCCGTAACCCAAACGCCATTCGCCGAAACCGAAAGAGTCCAAACGGTGTGACGAACGCGGTTTTATCTCTGTCGCACTCGCGGACTGAGATCTGCCAGTATCCGGACTGTAGATCCAGTGTCGAAAAACTTTTGCGCGGGCGGCGTGCAGTAAGTCGTCCATCCGTGGCAGGGGGTACCTGTCGGGGGTTGTTACACTATTCAAGCGTCTGTAGTCAACACATATGCGCACTTCATTGTTCGGTTTTGGCACCATCACTACCGGAGCTGCCCACGGTGAGTCGCACTCCTCCACAATGCGTAATTTTAACATTTTGTCAACTTCCTGGCGCAGGAGGGTCCTTTTGTGGTCCGGGAGGCGATACGGGGTGTGGCAATCGGTTGTGCGTCTCCTGTTTCGATGCGGTGCTCGCCGTAAGATGTGGCTTCTGTGTTGGGTCCGAAGACGTCTGCATACTCGGATAACACGGCGTTGAGGTGGTCGTGTTCTTCAGGCGAGAGGGCCTCCCCTCGTCCGGGCGTAGTTTCAAGTCGGTGACTTCCACCATCATTAGTTCTACCCTTGCCGCCTTCTTGCGGGGTGAGTGAGGGAACAGCTCGGATGTGGTTGCGATGTCTCCCGGGCTGGTGGCGAAAGCGTGATATTGTTGTTGGAAGGAATACTCATCTTCTTCCGGGTACTCGTCATCGGGGCCGAATAGGGCGTTCAACTGTATTGTTCTTGCCCTGGGGTCGTTCGGTGCGGCGGTGTCGAATGAGGTACCTTGGTACAGGGGTCGGTCTTGCACTGGTACTAGTCTCCATGCTTGGTTTGGTATCCCGTCGGCGTTGAAGGAGTACTGCGCGTGGGGTTGCTCTTTGAACCACCATTGGCGCGAAGGCAGATCTAGTATTATGTTGGCGTCTTCTATGAAGTCGACTCCCAGTAGCGTGCGGTTTCGTGCGTCTGGTAGCACGATGAAGTCCGTTGGTATCGTTCTCCTCGGAGTCCGATGTTTACTCGTGTGGTGAGGACGTTCTGGGGCCTGTCTTGCCCGTCTGCTAGGACCAGATTTATCCGGTGCCGTTGAAATTGCGCTCCTTGTCGTTTTAGGGACTCGTATAGGGTGTGTCCCGCGATGCAGTGGCGAGCACCCGTATCTATGTATGCGCATCCTTTGTCCGCTCCGACGTCAATGTGGATGACCGGACAGGTTCGATGCTGGCTGGCGTTTGGGATCAATTCCCTTTTCTCTGCCAGGTAAAACGTCAGCTGGGCTAGTGCAGCTTGGTTCCCGTTACATTTTGGGCATTGGCTCCTGATGACTCCGGGGGCTTTGCATCCGTAGCAGGCGATCTGGGAACTGCAGGTGGTGGAGGCGGGCGGCGTGCTGTTGGCGTCGGCCCTCTTCCTCTTTCGGCATTCGTCGATCGTGTGACCCAGATTTTTGCAGAAGTTGCATTTCTTCCTGGGTTGTTGCTCTTGTTTCCCGGGTCTCGTTTTGGGTTCTGGAGCGGTTGCTTCTTCTTCGAACTTCCTGAGTTCCGTGATCAGGCCTTCGAAGGTGTCGAACTGCGCTCGTGTCAGCTTCTTCCGAATTCGACGGTGTAGAAGCCCGTACACAGTGTCTAATTGTAGGGGTAGCGGCATCTTGCGGTCTTCGGGTATTTTGGCGAGGAGGGCCCTTTCTCACAGATGAAACGCTCCGTCGCTGTTGCCTCTGTTTGTTCTGTTGCGAAGATCTCTCTCAGTACTAGGTGGGGTGGTCTGGTTGGTCCGAACGCCTTTCGTAAATGTTCCACCGCGTCTCCCCATGTTGCTATGGTGTCTTTGACTCCTTGCCACCACGTAGCTGCTTCTTTCTCTAGGAGCATTGGCAAACCCTTTAGCGCGTTTTGCTCGCTGATCCGCTTGCAATCTTTGTACACCTGGATTGCGTTGATGAATCCTTGCACCTCTGCACTCCCGTCGTACCTTGCTGTGCACTTTGAGAATGACCCGTTGTTTGTTTGCGCCGCCTGGTGTCCGAAGTTGGCCATTAGCTGGTTTAACTGCTCCATCGTGATTTGGATTGGTTGTAGCGCGGCTTCGGTTGTGGTGGGCATCGTTGTCGCTCGTCGATGTGCTCGGGTGTTCGGTCGGTGTGCCGTGGTGATGGTTGTTGGTGATCCTGGACGATCTTCTACGTCGACCTTTGGCGTGGTTTTTCTGCCTCGAGTTGGGCGCCACTTGTTGGGGGACGTGTCGGTTTGCGGTACTAATTAAGCACTCGCACTCCAAATTAAACACACTTGATCAAAATAGATCTTGCGTTTATTAACACAGTCTGACAACAAAATAAATATAAATACACGTTAAGGCTACAGTTCGTAAAAGCGGTTTTCGTAAATACTATTGATCCCCAGGAGATGCTATTAGTATTCCTATTCCCAGCAATGCCGATCGTAGGATGATTTCCTTCATGCTTGGTACCCATATGAGTGACCCTGACTTGTATTGCCTTTGGGAGGTATAAGCGGTGCGCCCTCTAGTTGGCGCGTGGGTGTAACTAGGTTGTCGTTACTGGCGCGCGGGTCGTTTACCCGGTGTCGCATGCGTGTGTAGGGGGTTGCTTTAGTATCGTGTTACACTTTTTTAATATTTTAAAAGTGGAAACGGCTTCTAATCTAAAGAAAACAAAACTTCTTTTTATTTTAAACACAGAAAGAAAAGATAAAAGATAATTTAAAAAATAAAAACTATATTTTTGCTTTATTTAAAAGAAAAATGCCATTTTAATCCTAGAAACGGCTTTTTATCAAAAAAAAACCAAAGTCAAAAACAAAAGTAAAAGTATTTAAAAAAAATTAAAATATTATTTTTGGTTTTAAAAAAAAATTTGTCATTTTTAAAACTTGAAAACGGCTTCTAATCCAATAAAATCAAAAATTCTTTTTATTTTAAACACTAAAAGACAAGAAAAAACAGAATTCAAAAAAATTTAGAAACCATATACATTTTAAACACTGAACGAAAAAAAGAAATAACGGAATTTAAAAAAAAATCAAGAAACTATGTTTTTTGTTTTGTTTAAAAGAAATGCCATTATTATGGAATTATCTCTGATAGTAATGTCTTGTACATATATTTTAAACAGAGTTGGTTTATTTTGTTTTAAATGTTTTGCCACTAGGTAGAACAGATTTAATAGGAATGTTTACAAAAAATAAAAAAACGGTGAACTATTGTGATAACGTCTTAAAATTAAACATATTTTTAAAGAACAAGCAATTACTTATTATGCAAAAAAACTTAGTATAAGTATTGGCATTTATTCAAATATACAGAACATTATGTCATTGGTTTGACGTCACAACATTTATCCTGAATATAGCGTAAAATACTTATTGCGATTTTTATTTACAACGAGTGTTCAAATAAAAAAACCGGACTAGGTAGGTCCTGGATTTTTCTTTGACACATGGTAATTTTTTTTACAAAGTTTTGTGTTCATTTTTAGGTTATATTTATGTCACGTTTTAATGCAGATTCCACGCCACCATGCGTTATTTTGCTGTGCACTGCTTGTCCTGGACTAACGTTATTTATTATTTAAATTTATATTTAGTGTGGAAGTTTACAGCTAGGAAACAATTATAATCATAAACTGCGGATGCGTCGGTAAAGGTACTGACATCGCTCAGGGTGAGTTTTATAGCCTCGTCAAATTCGTAAATTTTATTATGCACATATTTTTAAGTAAAACATTTTTTGAGGGATTTGATTATTATGATATGATTTTATATCGTGATTACCATGTGTTTTCCTTATAATTAGAAAATAGTGAACATAGGGATTTTAACTTTAATCTTCTGCCCTACAGAAAAAAGACTTTGATTTTGATTGTAAAATCGTTCCATGAAAGATCGCTGTAGTCAAATTAGTAGCTGGATGTTGAATGTGCTTACTTAAAGCCAAAATAATGAGATAGAATAAAATTTTGCTTTTGAGACTCATCTTTTTAGAATTTTTTATTGGGTAGTCAATAAACTAACAGTTCGGAAGCACTGTCTTGGATACGTTTGATTTTTTCATGTTTATAAATTGGTAGAATATTAATAATTTTTATGATATACAAAAATATATAACCTCATACAGTTATTGAACATTGAATTTAATTAAGCAATCCTTTTTTTGCGTAAAATATAACTACGCTAGAAGAAGTTAAAAATAATCAAGATTGAGCATTGTGTTTTAAAGCCATTGCGATTTGAGATGTTTATTGGGTTACCTTAATGATTATTGTGATTAATTGTTTATTTAAGTAAGAAGTCTATCTTTATAAGGCGAGGCAAGCCTTTCTCCAAGGAGAAAATAATCTATTGAGGCTGCTGAATACAAATCAACGACATGGTTAGGGTTGGAAACACTGTCTAGAGCAGTTTCTTCGACACTTGAACAATGTACATCCCAGTATCCAGTTTACCATGAAAACAGAAGATGACTTTCTTGAAAGTGTTGGTAACAAACGAGCAAATAAACAGTGTACAAAGACAAACCACCCAGGCCCAAAGTACAAAATTAACAAGATCCTGACAGAACGAGCTCAAAGGATTTGTAAACCGAGGAATCCTTGCCTTTGTTGTTGTGGGAAGATATACATAAGAACCACTAAGATATTCATAAGAACTAAGCTTAAAAAACATCAGGCAAACTGTTGTCTGGGAACATGCTCTTAGCAAAGGAGATCACAAGATTCTTTTCGAGAACTCTAAGTTACAGTTAAGAGTTATCACAACAGAATGGTTAGAAGCCATCAAGATTCAGGAACGTCTAGAAACAGAAAAAAGAAACTGCGAGACTTAATCAGATCTGGAACTTAACGGTTATTACAACAAAATGGAGAGAGAGAGGCCATAGAGATCCAAAAACATTCAGAAGCAGAAAGAAAAAAACTCCAAAGCTCACTCAGTTCTAGAATTCGATCTTCAAGAACTGAAATGCATCTCTGTTTCTCTCTCTCTCTCTCTCTGAAAGTAACTCAAATTTTGGGTAAATGTGCATAAACAGTTTCTTAGTTCTATTTTAGATAACATTGAACATTAATAGAACATCTATCTTAGGGGTTTGGGTTCATGGATCTCAAAATACATCTCCAATCAAATCAAATTTATTTGTCCTTTTACCATAACAAATTGATTTGGTTCCTTTACACACAATTACTTAAGCAACTTATTAAATATATTTAATTAAATGAACAATAACACAACCCTACCTGTTTTATTTCATTCTTTTTGTTCACATAACTTATTCTATCTTTATTCCAATTGTACGAGTAATCTTACTTTTTTCTTCCATCTACTATCTTCTCTTTTTTACCTCCTTAATCAACTCAATCCCTTCTCCTCTTTCCTCCAATAGTGCAATTCTTTTTCTTTTCTATTCCATCAATTCCCCACACTCCCTACCTAATATGATCTAAGTTTTCCCACCCGTCTCCACAAAACCTACATTTTGTTCTCGTTCTTTCCCCAATACTTATTTTCCCTACCTTAAATATTGTTATTAATCTTTTCTTTCCTAATTTTTTCACGTTAGTGAGTTTCTCTTTGTCCCTTATCTCTCAATATTTCTCATGGTACTTTATTTCTTTTATTTTCACCGCTCTTTTTTGTGTTTGGGAATCGTGATATCTTTTACTATATCCGCTTTCACATTTCTTCCATTATGCCTCATTCTTCTTATCTCTTCCCTCGCGTATTCTCCTTTTTTGTAGTATTTTCGCAAAGATCTATTTTCTTCCAGCATTCATCTAATACCTCTTTCTCTCAAGGTAAGTTACAGTTTTAATTTTAATAGCGAAATTAAGTTTAATTTATGCGGTTTGAGATGAAAAGAATAATTTCTTAAGATAGATAAGACCAACTGGGCGGGCGAAAAACGTTAAGCCTTCTCTATATATAAAAAAAATTTGCTTGAAAAAAATAGTACAAACAAAAATTATCCATGGAATAATGTAGAAGCATTTTTTTCATACCTTTTTTGGAGCAATTATTATTCATAAATACATTGTAAAATTAAAGTTTGATTATTTGTTAGGTGTTTCCTATTGTTTTGGAGAGCGAAACGGCTAGGGACCAAAACTTTGGAGATAAAAAGTACAGGAGTCAAGTATTCTGGGAGGCAACAAATGGAGCAAAACGGTGGGAGTAAACCCGACATAATTTTGCATTTACAGTTTATTTATTTATTTATTCGTGTATGGTTCATTTTAATATTTCATTGTTATATATGTGTTATGTATGGTGCCCCAGAAGATTAGTATAATGTGGTGACAAAACTGTGTGTAATTGTAGATTAGTTCGTCTTGGCAAAGTATTAAGATAAGATAAGATAAGATTTTATTCATTAAGTAACGAAAGTTACACTTTGAACAGTCAAAAAATACAATACAATAAAAACATACTTACATAATAAAATAAAAATAACTTATTTTATAAAATAATTAATTACCCTTAGGGTAATACATCGTATAAGTAATCATTTATTTTATAATACCCTTTAGTAAATAGTTTATTTTTAATAAATGTTTTAAACTTATGTATATATAAATTTTGAATATTTTCTGGGACCTTGTTGTAAAAATGTACATATTGCCTTTTTAAATGACTTATCAATTTTATGGAGTCGACTCTTATACGGTACTAATTTATTCTTAATTCTAGTTAAATCTATGTCTATTGCAATTTTTTAAGAATGAATTTTTATTTTTATGTACATAAATCAGGTTTTCATATATATATTGAGATGTAAACGTTAAAATTCCATTTTTTTTAAATAGTTCACGTATCGAAGCTTTATTATTTAGTTTATATATAGCGCGGACAGCGCGCTTTTAAATAATAAATATTCTATCTACATCAGCCGCGTAGCCCCAAAGTAAAATTCCGTATGACATTAGACTATGGAAATATGAGAAATATACTATTCTAGCAGTTGATATATCCGAAACATCCATAATCTTCTTTACTGCATAAGCTGCGGAACTAAGTCTTACAGCTAGTTTATCTATATGAAGAACCCACTGTAGCTTACTATCTAACGTAATACCTAGAAAAACAGTAAAATTTACAAGATCCATTATTTAATTTTTTATTAAAATAATTTTATTCTATTGAGTACATTAGATAGTGTAAAATTAATGCATTTAGTTTTTGATTTGTTTAGTAATAGATTTGAACCTTCTACAACTTTATTCATGAAATGATTAACGTTGTTGTAATCTTATAATTTCCTATCTAATTTAAAAATAAGAGATGTATCATCGGCTAAAACTATAGCGTTATGAATCTGATTTACTATATAAGGTAGATCATTAATATAAACTAGGAATAGGAATGGTCCGAGTATTGAACCTTGCGACACTCCCATGCAAATTTGAACTCTGTTTTTTAAGTAATTTTCAATAAGATCTAAAGCTCTCCCCTTGACTCCGTAGTGTTCTAATTTGCTAGCCAAAATATTGTGATGAACGCAATCAAATGCTTTAGAAAGATCGCAAAAAATACCTATGGCATCTTTTGAATCTTCCCAGGCACTAAAAATTTGATGGATAAGATCAATACCTGCGTTAATAGTTGATTGTCTGTTTATTAACTTTATACTATAAAAATAGGTGAGTAATTGATTTAAAATAATGTTTTGAAAAATTTTACTAAGAGTTGGTAAGATGGAGACCGGTCTAAAATTGGAAGGGTCTGTTTTAGTACCACTTTTAAATACAAGTACTATTTTGCTATGTTTCATAAGGTTTGGAAATAGACTAATGTCGATACATTGATTGAAAATAGTAGCTAGAATAGGTGCGATTAGGTCAATTATAGAACTAATAATTCTTACTAATAGTCCAATTATGTCTCTTGTCTTTTTCATATTTAACGATTTGAAAGAAGAAATTATGTCAGTACTAGAAATTTGATAAAAGGTAAATATAGCGTTGCAAATATTAACATTATGCTTAAGTAGAGACACAGCTATTGCGGAGCACGAATTGGGCGGTTTTGTAGTTATAATGGGAATATTAGAAAACAAATCTTGAAATGCATTACCAACATCCTAATAATTTCATACCATTTTGAGCAAAAAACTCACATCCCACAACTGATTGGCGCAATCGATGGGACACATATCCCTATTCTACCACCATCTGATGGCTATCGGGATTTTATAAATAGAATGGGTTGGCCCTCTGTTATTTTACAAGCATTGGTGGACTATGCTTATAGATTTCAAAATATTAATTGCAAGACTCCAGGATCTTGTCATGATGCTGCGGTATTCAGATCATCACAGTTGTATATAGATTATGAAAATTTAATACCTATCGGAAACAAAAATGTAGATGGTGTGAACATTCCATACTTAATTATGGGAGACCCAGCATATCCACTGCTTCCATGGCTGACGAAAGGCTTTACGAACTCTACCAGACTAAGTCCTAAAGAAGAGTCATTTAATGTGCATCTAAACAGTGGGAGAGTTTGTGTGGAAATTGCCTTCGGGAGGCTTAAAGCACAGTGGAGATGTTTACTGAAACGTTTGGATGTGCATTATACTTCAGTTCCTAACATCGTCACAGCTTGTTACATCCTGCACAACATTGTTGAATCAAGGAACGAAAAGTTTGTTTCTTCATGGGTAAACGACATAAAAGAAGCAGAAATCATTTTCCCACAACCAGAAAGACAGCATGATCGGACAAGGGAACATTATGATGGAAACAGAATACGGGGGATTTAAACTAGATATTTTTCCAAAAATTTTCCACTGCGAAGGACATTTATATGACTTTCATTTTTTTTTTCAATAAGTATATTAGAATTAAAACATTTTGATATAATGTTTATTTTTATTTACACTTGACCTAGCTATATATTTAAACCTCACACTTTGGACACTTGCAATCTCGCATATGCATATTTGTTGTGCCATTTTCACAGCTTGGACATGTACAACCTCGCCCATGCCCACTGCCATTGAAACTAAATTGAGGTTAGAAAATACTTCTTAATCCCATTATAAAAAAAGTCGTTGTCCCTTCCATTACCATTCTTTGGCTTTGAAGAAAGTCATTCATAAGTTCTCGTTCAAAGTTTTGTGGTCTCTGAAACAACTCTGTGATGAATTGTTCTGGTTGTGCGTTGGCTTGTCTTTGAGTCTCTAACGTATTTTCTCGACACAACTCGGCAAATTTTGCCAACGACTTGTCATGAGATTTTGTTCCAGTCTTGTTTTTTGCTCCTACTCTAGAAGTTTCTGGCGTGTTTATAATGAGTGCTTCTTGGGTTGCTGTTTCATCATTATTTTTTTGGTCTATGAAGAATGTTCTGACTCCTCGACATCATTCGAATGGTCACTTGATTGTCGACTATTCTCTATATTATGTTTCTGACTATTTTCTAAGTTATCATTCACTACAACAAAATTGTTCGTCATTGAGGAATTAAATAAATTAACTAATTTTTACCTTCCGGCAGATCCACATATGGTTCATTTTCAACGAGTGACTCTGCAGAGTCAATTCCCTCTAATGTCACAACAGGTCGATCTCAAAGTAACACATCCATTTTGGAGTAAAATGAAATCTCTTCGCCGGTTTCGCTTCTCCACAACTTTCAATTTTCTCTTATAATGATTAAATTGAACTAAAACGAATCGAAGGATTAATATACTTAATTCATCGATTCCTATTATAACATAACACAACTGATAACAATACAATATTTACAGCGTAAAGTTTTAAATCGGGTTTGCATTTGTTTTGCACTTTTCAAATAGCCCCTATTGTGCATAGGAGTCTCCAGGTGCCGAAAAATTTCTTAGGAACGGAATTTTTTTCCATCTACACTTTTCAGAATTTGACGTTCCCGTACCAGGCCCAAGAAATATCGCGTTACTTATACATCTCATGAATCTGGCTTGTCCTTTTGTCTAGTCATATTAATCAACACACAGATACAAAGAAAAGCCGACCTTTCAAACAACATGGAATTCGCACGTGCGTTGCCATGGAAATGTGACTAAATGTGACTTATCGTGAAATCCGAATCGTTTGTATCTGGTTGGTAGCCTTGCTTTAGAACCGATGTTATTTAAAAATATTTATTTATACAGCGTTTAAACGCAGGTTTACTAACGTCACGCCTGCTCTCCAAGAGGTGTAGCGTTAGTACGCCGGTTGTACTAAATCAGGTGTAAAACACTCACACGCAAATTTACGCAGGTTTTACTAACAACCGTTGTTGTAACTCCGGTGTTAAAGCGCCGTGTAAATGCACTCATTGATTTACTAACTGTTTCAAAACAGAAAAAAATTAATAACAGCACGCCACTATGTGGAGGTGGTAGATAATAAGAAGACAAACGACATACTAAAATTTAAACATTTTTGGAGTGGAGAAAGGGGTTTGGGGAGGGCTTTTTATTGGGGAAATGCGGTTTTTGTCGATTTCTGGCAAAATTTGACTTTCTATCAAAAAATGTATCATGATTATAGATATCATTTTTCACATAACCTCAAAATTATATCCGGAAAACCGAAAAAACTGCATTTTCCGTTTTATTTTTTTTCTCACGCGCCAAACATTTTTTTTTCACCAAATTTGGTGACAACGTTTCTTTTTATTGCTTAAACGAGCTATAATTTTTGCGAAAGAAAAAATTCATTTTTCGAGGTTATATCGGCAAAAAATCAAGAAATTACCCCCATTTTGAACCGAAAAATTTCATGTCTAAATTTAAGATTTTCGAACGAATGATGTCGGATTTCTATTCGTTGAAACGTCTACTTTCACATGGTTTAAGAAAAAATTGATTTCATTGTAAAACCTGCTCGAGAAATCAAAAAAAGTGAAAAAACGCATATTCAAAAAGTCATTTTTTTAATACCCGCATACAATTTCCAAAATTTCATTACAATTTACATTCTAAATGGCCAAAAAATTCATTTGTAAACAAGCCCAAAAAATGCTGATGCTGACCAATAAATACAGCTTTAGAAATTAGCAAAAACAATGACAAGACTGTAATAATTGTTGGACAAGACATTTGAATCAGTTGAATACCAACAATTACAACATTTATTTTTTACAAACCAGGATCCGGTAATGTAAAAAATTCATTCTACACCTTAGATAGTTTCAAGCACGACTGTTCCAAAACAATAGTAGCGTTTCTGCATTGCTTTTCTGGTTGGGATACAACATCTGGGTTCGCAGGAAAAGGAAAAAAAGGTTAAAGCATTACTGTCCGATAACAATTTATCACGATTAGCCAGCATTTTCTATAAAAAAAAATGCAAATCAGGAAGTCATAGTTGAGTATGGTTTCCAAATAATACAATCAATTTACAAGTGTAGAAAAGAAAATGTCACTTTAAATAAATTGAGTTTCAAGCATTACCAATTTGCAGCAGTAAAATCAGCTTTTAGGTTGAAGAAACTTCCTCCAACAGAAGGTGCAGCGAAACAACATTGTTCATACTATCAGCTACAAACTAGACTCGGTAACAATGAACTGTCAGCAACAAATTGGGGATGGAAACGAAATTTGTTGCAGCTGCGAAACCGGCTGCACAAGTAGAAAATGTGGATGTCGTAAACATGGTCTGAAGTGTACAGACTTATTTAGAACTGTAATGGTGATGTACAGTGCACTAACATCGAGAAAACAACTTATGAGAACTTCAGTGAGTCAGAAAAAATCTTGGATGAGCCACTAACAAACGCTTACGAGGGTCGCAGCCTTCTCAACGAAAACGAAGAAGATACGGGTACCAACATCACCGATGTATGTGGTTTGTCTTTGTATTATCTACCACTTCCATATAGTGGCGTGCTGTTATTAATTTTTTTCTTTCTTTTTGCTAACTGCACTGGTCTAATGAATGAGGTATTATTCTTGTAGGTTCTAAGAATAGATTGACTAGATTAAAACACTGAAAAAAATTTTAAGTTTTCTACTATAATTACTGTTTTCTAACAAATTTATGTTAATATCACCACAAACTATAACACGCTTCTTATTATTATTTGTGAGTGTGTAAAGAGCTTCATCCATAATTTATTCAAAATCGTCGAATAATGAGTCAGATGGTCGGTATACGATTACAACAACAAAGGATCCTAGTCCTACACAAGCTATTACCGCGGTTTTCTCTACAGATAGTCTAACAATATCTTCGCGATTTTTACATTTTAAAGATTTGTGAATAATTACCATTGATCCGCCACGTATTGAATGACTTCTGCAGAAAACACTTGCCATTTGATGATTTTTTAAGTTAAATAGAAGCTGATGTTGCTTAAGCTAATGTTCCGAAATTCACAGCAAATCAACATTTTCACAATGCAAAAAAAAAGTCCATTTCAAGTTCTTTACCATGTAAATATTTTGATGAATTAAATTTACTTTATGTTTCAGTTTACTATTATGTAAAACCCACAATTTTTAATAAGTAAGGCCTATCATTAGTAGAATTTATTATTCTTTGAATATTTTTAACGCTGCTAGTTTAGAAAAATATTTTCTCATTGTTCCCACATTTGTACCCCTTTTTCCACCCATAACAATAACAATTAGTAATAAGCTAAGAATTGGATTGTATTGTATATCTCGACATGATTTGCACCAAACATGCAATTAATAATTATATTTATCGACTGATTCATTAGTAAACCTAAATTCTTCCCCATTTCGTCACTGTACAATACGATTGATATTGCTTGGGATTGACTTAGCAGGTTGGACGTATTACTAGAGCCTTCAGATATTTGATACTGACAGTTGGACGGTTCGTCCTTCTTACTAACACGTGTATGCTCAAAATCGCATTGAGTCAAGAGTGGATCGCATAAATTATCGGTATTTACTGAAGATAATACTGAGTCATCTAATTTCTCTTTGCTTGATTCAGTGGTCAATAGTTACTCGTACAGTGCGATTGTCTGTAAGCTCTGAATCTCATTATGAGCATCTTGAAGAGATGATAAAAGAGTTGATACGACGTATATTATGTTCGACTTCTTCTACTTCTCGTTTAAGTTCAATTATCTGTATTTGAAGCTGATTATTAAGTTACAAAGCTTCTTCCAGTTGAACACTTATGTCCGCCATGTCAGATGCTTCATTTTTTATTTTTATTTAGCATTTTTATCATTTCAGTCTCAAAATATTCATGTTTTGCTAATAACTGACTGTGACGTTGTGACATTGAAAAATCATTCAATTAAAATTAGGACAAAATGAAAAGAATTTTTTTACTTCATAAAGAAGCGCTTATTAGTGGAAAGTTTTAAATTTTTTAATACATATGACATAAAAAAGATAGCAAAGAGTATACTTTTAGTTGTACGTTGTGGGGATGTCTAAACTCTACGCTTGGTGACAAAATATATTTTGAAACTGGGCTTTATTTTTGTCACCGGGCGTACCTGCTAAATCAAAATCTTACACTTTGACTTATAATTGACATCCCAACTTTCATTTTAATCGATTACAAAATTTTTTATAGACCCGAAAATTGTATCCTGAGATTAAAATTAATTGAAAGTTTATTCAGTATTGAAATGCAATAACATTTTCAAAAATAATGAAATTTGTTAAAACATCTATAATAAACAAAATATTATAACCGGTATTTAAAAGATTTAGGGGATCTACAAAGACTTGAAATCTAATTACACGAAAGGGAGGTTATTTACATTTAGTAGACGACACTACGTCAATAAAGTTTGAAATAGTTGCTTGGGTAAGTGCCATAAATCTCTGTCGAACCTCTAAAGTTGCACGTGATTTTTTTCTGTGGTAAATCTTTACAAGGATTGCTTTTAACTATAATGTGATCAAATTAAATTACTTACATTTATTCTTGTGATCAATGCATTCGTAATCAGGAAAATAAAAATATATACGATTGAAAGTAAGAAAGAATTTTCTAGCCTCTAATGAAAGTATTTATGTGATGTGCTTCGAATTAACGTAACAAAGTTTTTCATTATTTAGATCAATTAACTAAAACAAGTGTTTTTAATTGAATCCGTGTAATTAATCCTGCTTAGTATTAATACCGAACATCAATTGCGTGAGTCGCTTTAAATTTGAACACGCTACTACATGGAACTTATTGCAAGTGTTTTAATAAAACGAGTAAACAAATTATAAATTCAACTTGGTAGTGGGTTAATAAATTTCTCCGTGTACAAATTAACTTCTGTTGTGGTTAATTAAACAGTATATGAAATAAAAGTACTACTATTAGATTAAATTATTTAATACAAAATATTTTAGGTGAGATAAAATTTCTTAACTAATTAATATTTGAGGCCATCTTCAGTTAAATAACAAAATTACGTGTGAAATTAGTATGATTAAATTTCAGTTGACATTTTACACAAATTTTCAGACAAATTTTGCAAAAGGAATGAGCAAAGTTATTATGCGAAACGCATGTGTTTTTCATGCAAAAACCTTTCTCTAATATATTTTTTGTATAATTAATATTTTTGATAGTGCTGTTAAAACAATTGAGTCACGGGATTGTCATATCTCACTAACTGATTATCGACTCAATAAATAGTTTAAACAAAAGTTGGGTATAATAAAACTCCAATTAACTTTTAATTGACCGAAAAAATGTTTAAAATAAATATTTTTGTAAATATTTCAAAGATTAACGGTCGTTTTGGCTCGATAGATTTTAGTCAAAATCTAATCTGATCCGGGCTATTCTAAATAAAACTCAACGTAGGATTATCAAATTGAAATGATGACCCATTTCAGTAGAGTGTACGGTTTACTCAAAGTGCGTTTTTTGTTTTTAAGCTGAAATGATGTACATCATCAAACACAACAATAAAAATAATTATACTACGGACACACAAAATTTAAGCAATATTTATAGAAATTTAATTACTAAAGTAACATAGGAAAAAATTCTCATGATCACAATGTTATCTAGTTATTAATGTTTGTTCGTTTGGAGTAAGTAGTCGAGTCCTATATGTGTGTAAGTTCACACATTGATGTACGAAACGTAGCACGACAAAACGATTTAATGTAATAGTTTTTGTGCCTCTCCTCAACGAAGAACCAATCATTTAAATAAAAGTTACAGGTAGAAATATTTACTCATCGTTGATTTTTAATCTAAGAACTGTTGCAAAAGTTCTCTATGTATCACTATAATACAAACACTTAAACCCAAAAATATGAGGTCATATACTAATCCAATTTGAAAGATTTTTTTTCACGTAAAATTTGCTTTAATCAATTTAAGTTGTTTTTATGTGACCGGAGGTGAACTGTGTTTGTTGGCAGGTTACAGTTATTACAATTTCTTTCTTTATAAAAATTACATTCATAATAACAATTTTAAAACAAACTTTTTTCACGTAAAATATAATTTAATAAATTTAAGTTGTATTCACATAGAAGTATAATACATATTTGTTGAATACTACTCTTTTGAGCCAACGTACCACACTTATTTTTGTAACAAAAGACATATTGCCATAATTCTTGACTAATAACGAATCCGAAAATCTAAATAAAAGTATATGCTTCCATTTTAAAAAAATGTTTGCTAACGTCACACCGTTGTCATGGTAACTGCTATACCTGTCAAAATTATGTCAAGTTATAGTTTCTGTAATTCTGAACGATCTGTTTTATCCGAGCTTTCAGCATTTTGTCATATCTTGATAAATTCATCCTTGGAATTGAGTGCGGTATTTTTGAATCACACTGTATTTTTATGACAAATGACATATTTCTAGAATCCTTGAGTAATAACGAATCCAAAAATTAAAAAAAAATGTATATACTTCTATTTGAAAAAATAATTGTTGATTCTATTGCTCCTTACAATTGTCAAATTCATTTCAAAATATGGCTTTTCAAGATTGAAAAAGTTAGCTGTTTCAGTGTTTTTTATATACCATTATTTTGAATTTTTGCGAAACTTTTATTCTACACTGTATGATTGTATTTTGTACTTAAATTACAGTTTTTACAATAAAATTGTAATAATGGTTTGCGTTTCTCGATCGATCACATAATTATTAAATTTGTTTGAGGGTTATTGACAATTATTTTTTTATTGTAAAGCAATTTTATTTAAACCATTAGTGTCAATTCAGTACATCTTTTTACTTAAAATGCGTAGATACGCATAGCCTACTAAGAGTCTACTTGAATATCCAAGCGTCTGGATGCGCAATGCATAGATATGATTTTAATTTTTATTCTGATCGAACTATTAACATTAGCGCAATTTAACAAGAGAGAAAAAAGTTTTGAAATTGTTGATTTTATTTGTCAGAATTATTTTGGTTTCGTATCGTTGACGGTTGTTACAATATTATTATTTATTTGAGAGTGCCCGTATAAAAGCGACTTTTCTCATCAGAAATTGTCCACATTACACAGAAAAACGTCTTTGGAAGCAGACAACCAGCATACGAAAGCGGAATAAAATCCGTCGAATGGTTCTTGAGTTATTCCCAATATACAATATTTTTTTGGAAAGTTTGACGCCCTCTGGCGCCTTTATGGTGCACTTTTGGTTATAGGTAAATTGGAGTTAAACGGTCTATTTTGAGCCAGAGAACCTCTGGTAAAGCCATGTACACACCTTTCGTGAACACCTTGTATATTTATAGAAAGGCGATTTGAAAAGAAAAACTTTATTTCAGTGTAAATGCAACGTTTCGCATTGTAAGGCCAAAGATTCTTCGGACACTAAATTGTTATTAGAAAAACAGACCATCAGTTAAGAACATCAGGTAACTTTACAGATGACTATAGGTTTGTACATATAATTAATATTAGAATAAAATGTTAATAAATAATATTAGTACATATATATAATTTTTTTTCTGAACAAAAATTTGATAAAATTGTAAATAAGATTATTTTGAATGTAAGCTTTCGCGGCTGTTGTCACTAAGATTATTATCTTCTGGGTTGAGCCGTGTTCGTCCTTCTTTCCTACGTTCTCTGCTTGACGTTTCGCTAACATGCTGTTAGCTTCTTCAAGAAGTTACTCTAAAGACTGATGTTGTTATCTTCTGCTCTTTGTTATATACCTATGTTCCGTTACGGTTGGTTGATGTCGATCAGTGACGGGTGGTTGGTTTTTGATGGTTGGTTGATCTTCTGTTTGGTATCGACTAATTTTGTGGCGACATTTGTTTTTCTTTGTTTTTGTGAAGAGTTAGTTTCCACGTGTTGCTTAATCGGTAACCATCTTCTCGATTGAAGTTATTTTTCATAATTTCTAAGGATTCTCTGATTATCCTTGGATAGTAGTTGTTAGTCCTTGATAGAACTTTAGCTTCCTCGAAATTTGTGAATTTTTGGTAATCCGTATAGTCTAGGTAGTCTGGTCCCGGAAGGCAGCAGTTGACGATGTTGATCGACTGGTATAGCTGAATGTTTGATTGTGGCTCTCGTTTGTTTTTCAATTTTGTTGGTTGGATCTCCTTTTAACTTGGTGTAAAGTTGTGGATCCAGTAGCAATTTGATTTTCATTTGTAGTCTTCGGTGTTCATGACTACTGTAGGTTAGGTATACTACCATATAAAAGTTTTATTTCAAAATTGTACAGAGTATAGTAAATAAAATTGCTCCAAAGTTCAGGCACACATTTTATTAAATAACTTCTTAAAGTTAAATAGAACACCCCATATTTAGTGGCTTATTTTTGACGCAGAATTAGATTCCTCTTAAAACTATATTAGGGTTCTCTATACCTATCTCTTATGCTTTTACGCAAACGGCGTTTTTATTTGACTTTGTATTTGTTATACCTATACTACTATTTTTTAATAATAGTAGGCATTGTCAAGATAGCGTTAATTATTATGAAAAAAAAAAGAATTATTTGACAGTGACACTACTTGTTACTCAAACCATTATCGTTGTTTAAAAGTAGTTTAAAATTGTTTTGCGAGATTGTTACATTTCATTACTTAAAATGAGAACTTACCCCCAGGAAGAACGAATTGATATGATCTTGGTAATCTCGGTAATCAGAAAACTGTTTATTAGCGTCAAGAGTATATGCCCAAAGGTATCCTAACAGGTATCATCCTAATAAGCGTTCATTGGAAAAGTTGTTGCAGCTTTTCCGAAGATCAGGCAGTGTGTCTTCTACTAAGCCCGAACGACAAAAATCGGTTACCGCCTATGAGGAAACTGAATATTTAGTGATGGAATCACTAAATATTCAGTTTCCAAATAAAATTAGAAATAATTTTGATTTAAAAACGTCTACAAGCAATAACTTTTAAAGTAAATCAAAAACTAAACATGGTTATTTGGGTTGACTGATTATTACTTATTTTAAAATAAATTTAACCTACTAATTATTGTAAGTTATTAAAAATATCATTAAACTCTCTATTCATAATATTTAGTCCTTACAAAATGTATATTTTATGACGTTTAATTTTTTTCTGTAGTTAATATAAAAAGTGAAAATAAAAACTAAGGCAATTCGTATTGTCAACGTATATATTTAGTTTTTGACAACAATTTATTACATAATTAAAATTAAGATACCAAGTTATAGTTTAAAATTAAATGAAAACTTTTTTTTAAATAAAGGAATTACTATATAAATAAATAGGTATAAGAAATCAATAATGGGTGTGACCTCTATTATTATTGATACATTCTTGGAGGCGTCTGCTCATTGACGCTATCAAGGTATCAATATAATTAATATTAATCGTTTCCCATGCGGTATCAATAGCTGCAATTAGTGCATTACGGTTTACTGGTATAAAATTTGGCCCTTGTTGTCTTCGGATAACAGCAAGTATTCGAGCCCAAACATTTTCAATAATGTTAAAATCTGGGCTTTTTGCTGGCCAGGGTAACAGCTCCAAGTTATTTGCTTCCAGTTGCGCACAACCTGCGAAGTATAGGGTCATTATATCCCGATAGTTAATTATCGAATTTTCCAAGAAAATATGTGTAAATAGTAAATGGAATCTACTAACGTAACGTTAAGTCGTTAATTATAGTTACATAACTCTCCTTTCATAAGATATAGTTCATATTAATATGCTTATTGTAAAGCTTCGTACACACCTGAACAACAAACAGAACAACGAACCGAACGGCAATCGGAACATTAATTTGGACGGTGCTACGTACGAATTTAAGAACAGATTCGCAAGTCCTGATTGTTCCACGAACGGTTTGCGGCGTTCCCGCAACTTGTCGGTTTTTCTCCGACATCAAAGAAAATGCGCGCGAATGCGTTTGCAGGTTTGGACGAATCTAAACAAAACGGCGAACAAACTTATGCGGGAGAATTAAATTATTTATTTTTGTCCTCCCTTTTGTGGGTATGTTGTGTTTTAGGTAATATTATGGAGTTGGCAGAAGAAATGAAAATGTTTTAAATTAGTCAGTGTTTAAGAATGCAAGAAAAAATGATGTCCCTATTACCATTATTTGGGCGGGAAATTTTCAAAATAAAAAAAAAGCGAAGTAAATTATAATTTTTACTCTTCTTTGTGCGTAAAAATTTGGTTGGCACTATCTTCTTGTTTTCCGCAATTTTCTCTTCTCAATAATAAATATATATGCACTGAAAACTACTGAAAATAATTATGGGAACAGCACAAACGTTCCGTTTGTTTCGGATTGTGGAAATCATAAAAGATCGTTTGTCGTTCTGTTTGACTTTCGGTTCGTTGTTATGTTTGTTGCTCGGTTTGTTGTTCAGGTGTGTACGAAGCTTTACAACTTAAGCAACAATTTTTGGCGAAAAAGATTAGTTTGTGATGTAATATTAGAAACACAAATTTATATCATATCAAATTTATGACAACTTAAAACCAAGAACGTATGTTATTGCTAAGAAATTATTAAGGAAAAAGCGCAATTGCAGTGTAAATATTTATAATTAGATATTTTCGAAAGTTTGTAAGTCCTCTATTGTAATCTTAATACTTAAAAAAATCCTGTCTATTAGTATTATAAGGAAATGGCTTTTACTTTATGAATAAGTTTCAATAACAATAGAATATCCTTGCTTGTTTAATTTACTTCCTTTGAGTCATATTGCTCTAAGGGTTGTTACATTGGTCATTAGAAGTATGTAATAAATAAACAATTACCTACTGTTTGAGAAGGGGTAGTGTGAACCAATAAATAAAGTAAGAAATGTAAATTCCATTTTAGTTTAAATTTTCAAGTGTTATGAAAATGCCACCTCATCTCGGTGCTGATTTGAAAGCGCGGATTGTTTCGGAATTAGCGGCGGGCCGTAGCGTGCGTGAAATTTCACGTATGTTAGATATACCAAAAGCACCGTAGGGCATTACCGAGTAAAATGGAATCTTGAACACACTTTGGAAAGAGCCATCGGAAGTGGTAGACCTAAAGTATCTACACGTGCTCAAGATCTCGAGTTGTTTCATTACGTAACAAAACAACCATTTGCTACATACTCCAGGGCTATAGCAGATACACATTTTCCCGGATGCCGTATAACTGCACAAAAAAGATTAAAGGAGTTGGGAATAAAGAAGTATAATGCTGCTGCGAAAGAAGTTCTCAGTGACGAAAATATGAGACGTCGTCTGGAATTTGCAAAGCGATATGTGAACGAACCTTTGGAATTTTGGAATCGAGTGATTTTTAGCGACGAAAAACGTTCAATAGCCGCAACGATGGACCACTAAAAGTTTTTAGAATGGAAGGAACTCGTTACGAAAATAATCACATATGTCCTAAAAACGAAGTGGTTATTTTTCTGTGAATGTGTGGGGTTGGGTTAGCGCGCGGGGTCCAGGAGTTTGTTGGGCTATCGATGGACGTCTTGATTCTGCTGCGTATTTAGATATTTTGGAAACTATTATGAAACCTTCAGTCGAAGTGTTTTATCCAGACGAAGATTATATTTTCCAACAAGTAAGTATTCTTATTTCACTATACTTTCTCCAAAAAATAGTTCGGGATCTGTTGAATTAACATTTTCATAATGTATTTTTGTTGTTAAAGGACAACGCCGCTATTCATACTTCGCGGGTTGTGCGCAATTGGATACGAGAAAATAACTTGGAGCTGTTACCCTGGCCAGCAAAAAGCCCAAATTTTAACATTATCGAAAATGTCTATTTACAAAAGTCAAATTCAAATCTAAATCGTTTATTGCTTTAATTTGTTTTACTTATTTATTATACAGAGTGTTTAATATACTATTACTAACATTAGTTCCGATCACATTAAATTCGTCGTTAACTTAAATGGATTAATATGTTATTTAACTTTACGCTTAAAACTAACCCATATTTTATAAAGGTTTGTATTATGACCGTTGTGCACATTAGTTTTCACAGCCTCCTAAGATTAATTGTACCAATCAAAATCATTTCGTTAGATTTTGAATAATAAATAACTAATTTATTAGTAATTTTAGCGCTATACTTGTGTTATAGTTTTTTAAAGACAATTTATCAAAGAATCACTTTAGTCTAAAAATACTACATGATTTATTAAAAAAAATAAAGTTGATATCATTTCCACTTAAACCGGAAGCCAGCCAGTTTGTGCAAAGATTGGAAAATACTCATCTTGTACACTTGTAAAACTTTTCTTAATAAACTTTTTGTCTATCGTGGATAATAAAAGTGGCCATAAATTTACAATCGACCTGTATAGATTTATATTTTTTCTTTACAATAAAAAAATGATATGCGGCGAACACCAAATTGAATCACCCGGTATATATGACCTGACATACGCTGTATGTTTGTACGTACTTATTTTTTTACAACCAATTCTTTTTTTATTATCTTAATTATGAATAATACATTTGTTGAACCTGGTCTTCAATTTTCTTTCTCCACTAATTTAAAACGTATTAAAGCTTCGTACGGGTTTGATTCTTTACCGGCTCGGCTTTTACAATATCTTTTTAATTTACATTTAAAAACATTGTTAAACTTGTTGTACATTAATTTAATTTGATTATGATAGAAAATTAACGTATTGCTTTATTTTGCGTTATATATTAATTAAAGTAATTTATACTTTTGTATTATTTCCTGTATAATTTTAATTTAGTCATCTATTTTTGGAAATAATAATAACATACAATCATCTGGACCTTCCAACGAATTTTCATAGTAATTTAAAGTCTGGATTAATAATTTAAACCGACAAATCTTCAATTAGAACGTGTTTATAAGATAATCGTTTGTTTCAAAACTAGTGTTTATTCTTCAAAGTTTAAGCAAATAAAGGAAAAAAGTTCAAAAAGAATGATATAAATGTATAGATTACTTTCGAGACAATGTTAACATTCTTATATGTTATAATGTTAATATTTAATTAAACGTAATGAATTCATTTGCATTTGAAAATGAAAGGAACTTGTCGTGTTTAAAGATAATCAATTAACGTTAGGCCTAAGCCTTTCGTGATGTAAATGTAAAACGTGAGAGTATTCATTCTTACGTTCTACTTAGTTTGATACAGCCCGATAAGAATTCATTAATTTGTAAAGGTATATATTACTTAAAAATTTAACACTATTTGTACCATATTTTTTCTTATTATGCGTGTAATGTTATTAATTAAACCTGAAGTTGTAGATTTTATTTGAAAAAATTAATTAAGAAACTTTTGCGTAGTTTGTAACGATTCCTACTTTTTGAAAGGTACTCCTAATAAAATATCTTTTATGTTCAACTGAAAACAAACGCTAAACTACTTGCATTGAAAAATCTCTATGGAAAGTTTTATAAAATTAGTTACTGTTTTAAAGTTCTTGGAAAAACTTTTGGTTATTTTAATAATTCTAATGATTGGGTTGATCATTTTCATAGTAATTCATTTTAACTGCCCTAATGCTTAATTAGTTACCTAAATCGCCTCAAACGCTAATTTTTAGATTATATTGTTAGCTTTGTATTTTAATGTTAATAACGTGTACAGAAATTATAAACCATAATCATATAATAACTGGAATTTCTACTGCACTAAAGACACACAAGTATTTCAGTAGTAACATTTACATCAAGAACAACTACTTTAATGTACACTCATGAAATTTAAAACTTGGACACCACAATTTCTGTAAACAAAAGTTTGCACATTGTGAAGCGGGCTTAAGGGTATCATTTACAATTCTAACAGCAGGTAGTCTCAGCAGGGGTTATCTTATAGAAGGACTGTAGAATGAATCATTACACTAAGCACGTTTTAGAAAATAGGTAATTTACGTTGCTTACTTAATTTTTTCTTTAAAGAATATATTTGAAGGTATCGCTAATTAAACACCATAGCTCGATTAATTATCGAATCAAAATTTTGTTTAGGAAATGTTTACAAAATAAAATTAGAAATAATTTTGATTTAAAAACGTCTACAAGCAATAACTTTTAAATTAAATCAAAAACTAAACATGGTTATTTGGGTTGACTGATTATTACTTATTTTTAAATAAATCTAACCTACTAATTATTGTAAGTTATAAAAAAAAATCATTAAACTCTCTATTCATAATATTTAGTCCTTACAAAATGTATATTTTATGACGTTTCATTTTTTCTGTAGTTAATATAAAAGTGAAAATAAAACTAAGGCAATTCTTATTGTCAACGTATATATTTAGTTTTTGACAAGAATTTATTACATAATTATAATTAAGATACCAAGTTATAGTTTAAAATTAAATGAAAACTTTTTTTTTAAATAAAGGTATTACTATATAAATAAATATAAGAAATCAATAATGGGTGTGACCTCCATTATTATTGATACATTCTTGGAGGCGTCTGCTCATTGACGCTATCAAGGTATCAATATAATTAATATTAATCGTTTCCCATGCGGTATCAATGGCTGCAATTAGTGCATTACGGTTTACTGGTATAAAATTTGGCCCTTGTTGTCTTCGGATAACAGCAAGTATTCGAGCCCAAACATTTTCGATAATGTTAAAATCTGGGCTTTTTGCTGGCCAGGGTAACAGCTCCAAGTTATTTGCTTGTATCCAGTTGCGCACAACCTGCGAAGTATAGGGTCATCATATCCCGATAGTTAATTATCGAATGTTCCAAGAAAATATGTGTAAATAGTAAATGGAATCTACTAACGTAACGTTAAGTCGTTAATTATAGTTACATAACTCTCCTTTCATAAGATATAGTTCATATTAATATGCTTATTGTAAAGCTTCGTACACACCTGAACAACAAACCGAGGAACAAACAGAACAACGAACCGAACGGCAATCGGAACATTAATTTGGACGGTGCTACGTACGAATTTTAGAACAGATTCGCAAGTCCTGATTGTTCCACGAACGGTTTGCGGCGTTCCCGCAACTTGTCGGTTTTTCTCCGACATCAAAGAAAATGCGCGCGAATGCGTTTGCAGGTTTGGACGAATCTAAACAAAACGGCGAACAAACTTATGCGGGAGAATTAAATTATTTATTTTTGTCCTCCCTTTTGTGGGTTTGTTGTGTTTTAGGTAATATTATGGAGTTGACAGAAGAAAAATGTTTTAAATTAATCAGTGTTTAAGAATGCAAGAAAAAATGATGTCCCTATTAGCATCATTTGGGCGGGAAATTTCCAAAATAAAAAAAGCGAAGTAAATTATAATTTTTACTCTTCTTTGTGCGTAAAAATTTGGTTGGCACTATCTTCTTGTTTTCCGCAATTTTCTCTTCTCAATAATAAATATATATGAACTGAAAACTACTGAAAATAATTATGGAACAGCACAAACGTTCCGTTTGTTGTTCGGATTGTAGAAATCATAAAAGATCGTTTGTCGTTCTGTTTGACTTTCGGTTCGTTGTTATGTTTGTTGCTCGGTTTGTTGTTCAGGTGTGTACGAAGCTTTACAACTTAAGCAACAATTTTTTGGCGAATAAAGATTAGTTTGTGATGTAATATTAGAAACACAAATTTATATCATATCAAATTTATGACAACTTAAAAACCAAGAACGTGTATGTTATTTCTAAGAAATGATTAAGGAAAAAGCGCAATTGCCAGTGTAAATATTTATAATTAGATATTTTCGAAAGTTTATAAGTCTACTGTTTGAGAAGGGTAGTGTGAACCAATAAATAAAGTAAGAAATGTAAATTCCATTTTAGTTTAAAATTTCAAGTGTTGAGAAAATGCCACCTCATCTCGGTGCTGATTTGAAAGCGCGGATTGTTTCGGAATTAGCGGCGGGCCGTAGCGTGCGTGAAATTTCACGTATGTTATATATACCAAAAAGCACCGTAGGGCATTACCGAGTAAAATGGAATCTTGAACACACTTTGGAAAGAGCCATCGGAAGTGGTAGACCTAAAGTATCTACACGTGCTCAAGATCTCGAGTTGTTTCATTACGTAACAGAACAACCATTTGCTACATACTTCAGGGCTATAGCAGATACACATTTTTCTGTATAACTGCACAAAAAAGATTAAAGGAGATGGGAATAAAGAAGTATAATGCTGCTGCGAAAGAAGTTCTCAGTGACGAAAATATGAGACGTCGTCTGGAATTTGCAAGGCGATATGTGAACGAACCTTTGGAATTTTGGAATCGAGTGATTTTTAGCGACGAAAAACGTTCAATAGCCGCAACGATGGACCACTAAAAGTTTTTAGAATGGAAGGAACTCGTTACGAAAATAATCACATATGTCCTAAAAAACGAAGTGGATATTTTTCTGTGAATGTGTGGGGTTGGGTTAGCGCGTGAGAAAATAACTTGGAGCTGTTACCCTGGCCAGCAAAAAGCCCAGATTTTAACATTATCGAAAAACTTTTGTTTACAGAAATTGTAGTGTCCAAGTTTTAAATTTCATGAGTGTACACTGAAACCAACAAAAGTTGAGACACTTTACTACTTTAAACGTTCGCATGAACTACCTATTCAATAAAAAAATTTTTAAAGTAAAAATTGTTTAAAATTTGTATCGTCGAATCCCAGTGCCAGGTGTTCCATAAAGAGAGGTAGCCGGCGATATCTCAGGATCCGTAACACAAACAACAAAACATTTTATTATAAATGTGTTCAAGAGAAATTGCTGGAAATTATTTTCAAGTTTGTAGGATGGCCGCTAGGGGGCGTAATTGTGACGTATTGTATTGTAACTATTTTAATACTCAATGTTTTCTGAACAAAAAGTTTGATGTGTAATGTTTCTCAGATCTGAAATAAAGTGTTGGAGGAAACTTAACTTTAATTTGAAAAAATACTTATAATTCCGATTTGGCTTAACCGAATTTAGTGAACTTGGTCTCGTTTAAAAGAGTTTGGACAATATCTGCTTACGTTTTACAAACGCAGCTATAGGGTGCTAAATTGAAAACAGACATATTTTACGAAATTTTTCGAAAAATTTACATACAATGATATATAGGTACCTTTTCACATAGTTAAATAGAAAAAAAAAGTTTAATAATTTGGTCATAACCGTAAGTAGCTATCTTTTCTCAAACCGAAGATATTAGAAAAAATATAAACAAAACATTGACTTAATACATTTAACGACTCAGCATTACCTACTAAGTCGCTTTTTAAGGTATAAATTAAATTTATGAATACATATCTGCAATACCTAAAGCCTATCTGCATAATTTTTACCTATTTTAGATAATTTAATGATATTAGATAATGCATAATAACTTATAACTATAATAATTCATTGAGGGTGTAGATTTGAATATTAAGTAAACTTGTTTGCAAAGCTTATTTGATTGCAGTACAAATGTACCTAACACTTCTGCTCTAGATATGATGCGCGAATAGCATCCGTGATTAGTTGGATTATATTTTCCCTGGTAAAAGTCTTGTACAGAAAACAAGGTCCTTCAATCTGCTCCATAAGTAGAAATCAAGACAGGTTAAATCAGGGGACCTAACAAAAATTTAGTATTTTTTAAATTTTTGTTAAGATAATTTAAAAATTGGTCCTTGACTTATAGACATAAATAATAGGTACCTAAAAGGCCACGGAAATAAGCTACCTCTTTCAATCCACCTATCGGGAAATGCCCGATTAAGAAATCTACGAACGTTTGCTGTAAAATAAGGTGAACAACCATCTTGCTAGAAAAACATTGTTCTTCTGGTTTCCAACGGTACATTTTGCAAAAAAAACTGGAAAGTAATTGTACACAAATTTTTAAATATGTTTGTCCACTAAGAGGCTCATTCCAAATAAAAAAACCTAAGATTTCACTGCCTAAAATTCCACACCAAACATTCACGATTCATCTTCCTTGGTGCTGCACTTCCTCCATCTACCGAGGATTACTTGCTGACCAATAATGTATATTATGTGTATTTATTCCACCGTCACTATGAAACTTGGCTTTGTCAGCACACAGAATTTGCGATTAAAGGTTTCTGTTTTTGGTTTAATAACCAATGACAGTAGTCTAACTTTCTGTCGCAATCTGCGTTGATCAAAGCTTGGTGAAGCAAAATTTGATGCTTGGTCGCTTTAGCCCTCCCACAAAAAATATCAAATTTTTGATGTTTGCACACGAAAGAGAATAGCTAGCACAGGCTAGTACGACGCTAGCACACCTTTAATAACGGAGTTATTGAGGTTTGAATCTAGGAAGCCAGCTCCCCCACAAAAAATTTCAAACTTTTGACGTTTGAACATTAAAGAGCTGAGGTAGCACAGGTTAGCACAACCAAAAATAATGTTAGCACACCTTTAATAACTGGGTTATTAAGGTCTGAATCTGAAGGGGCTAAGGCGACCTCAGCCCTCCAACAAAAAAAATATCAAATTATTGATATTTGCACACAAAAGAGAATGTTGTAAGTTCTAAACTAAAAATTTACATATTTTCAAAAAACAATGTTAAGGGGGAGCTTACCCTCCGTGGGATAAGATTGTTACATAAAAGTTTCTCTAAATTTTTTTATTAACTGATTTGAAATCGTTTTCCCATTTACGTAACTGTCACATGGTTTACATATAATGATCTACTTGATGACCAAGGACATTGTTGGGTTACAGGACCCTGTATTATTTAAACCTTACACTGCAAACTCAATAAAAACATACCATGATTCAAGTAATGACTTACCGTTGGTTTTCTCAGATACTGAGCCTTTAATAAGGGAGGTGCTGTAGCGAAAAAGACATTAAAAGCCCATATTAGTTATTCTTGTTAACGTTTCTACCAATCAGCCCGGTCTTTCTCAAGCCATTCAAACAATTAGGGATCTTATAATGTGTCGCTCAGATTCCTAATTGTTTGAATGTTTTGAGAAAGACCGAGCTAATCGGTCGAAATGTTGGCAAGAATAACTAAGATGGGCTTTTAATGTCTTTTTCACTACCATACATCCTTCATTGAAGGTTCAGTATCTGAGAAAACGAACATTAATTATGTTTAAAAGGAGTTCAAATATAAATACTAATTTAAGCTTCCAAAAATAACACCAAACTCCTTAATCCCTATTAAGTGATTACTACCTCTGTTTGAGAGATAATTGTTATCGTATTCTAATTTGACCAAATTGGGCCCTTCTTTCTATTAAAATTGATGTGTTTTTATCGATTTTTGTTTAATTCATCTGATTTTCTCGTGATTTGGTGCGTAACCCTTTTGTCAATAGCATTGCTTTGCCCAATTATTGCAATTAAGTCAATATTCAGATCGGGAAGAAAGTTATGTGACTCTCGGTTTCAATAATTGGAGATATGGAGCTCAAAGTATAAAAAAGCACAAAAATCAAAAATTATCAAAAATTCTAATACATCGAAAAAAGAAAGGTTAATGCGGTAGCCAACTCTTGCTTTCTACTAACAAAAGATGGCTTGTAGGAGGAAGAACTGATTCTGCACTGATAAAACAAATAGTGGCTGATCAACAAAATTGGTGTAATTTGTTTGAACGAATCATAACCGTAATAAAATTTCTAGCTCAGCGGAGACTACCATTTCGAGGTGATGATGAGACGGTTGGTTTATACAAAAATGGAAACTACTCAGGTCTTCTGGAGTTGATAGCCAAATTTAATCCGTTCTTGGCAGAACATATAAACAAATTTGCAAATAGAGGACCAGGCCATAATTGTCACATCCCACACTCTATTTGTGAAGAAATTATCAATAGAACTGGCTCATTACTACTGAACTACATAGTAGACGAGTTAAAGACCTGCAAGTATTTTTTATTGTCGATGGATTCCACTCCAGACTTATCTCATACTGATCAACTTACATTCATCGTTTGGTATGTTTTACCTTCAAGGTCTGTCAAGCGATTTTTGACGTTTATAGACATAGTTCAGATCAACTAACCGGAGTTTTAATAAATTTTTTGGATCAACAAGGAATCAACATTAGCGACTATTGTGGTCAAAGTTATGACAACGCAAGCAACAATAGTGGCAAATATAAGGAACTTCAAGCCATTTTTCGGCATCTACCTACAGATGGCATTTACTGACCGACAAGCTGAGAAATGTCAAAAAAGGTAGTAAAGCACGATCCCTTGTTTTAAAGAGGGTATCAGACACTAGGTAGTCTGCAAGAGCAGATGCCAGTAAAGCTCTCTTCGAAGGATATCAACAAATGAGGAAAGTGGTATAAAACCTATTGTTAAATCAAAATCATAATCTGAATACGCGGGTGCAAGCATTGGGTCTTTTAAAAATATTAAAGAAGTTTGAAACTGGATTAATGATTAGGAGCAGTTTATAGAAATGTTGCGGTTTCTCAGCAAATGAAAAGAAAGTAATTGGTTTAACTAATTCTACGTGCTACCAGCAACAAAATAAACGGCAGAGAAAACATTGTACAAAATACGACGATTTTTATGAATCTAGTGTCCTTGACCCTAGCACAGCATTACTATCGCCGTCAGAACAATTTAAAATAAATGTTTACTACGTTATCCTTGACTGCATGGGTAACGCTTTAGAAAAACGTAGCGACGCCTATCAAAATTTAAGAAGATTATTTGGTTTTATTAGAAAAATAAAATCTATGGAACCGAGTGAAATAAGAAAAAAGGCACAAGATCTAATTAAAAAATATCCTGAATATCTTTCTGATGAATTAGGAGAAGAGTTGGCTCAGTTTAAAGATCTTGTCGACAATAATCATCTAAGTGAACTGGACTTTTATTTGATTTTGAAGGAACATGGGGTTGAGGCTACATTTCCCAATATTGAAATAGCTCCCAGAATTTATTTGTCCCTAATGGTATCAAATATAAGCGGAGAAAGAAGTTTCTCTAAACTTAAAATAATAAAAAAGTTATTGAGAGGGATCTGTTGAATAAAATAGAATTGAAACAAATCATTGAAAAGTTTAGCTCAACGAAAAGCAGAAAAACATCAAAACATTCATCAGCGTAGGAAATATAATTGCCTACCTACTTTTGACTGTTAACTTTAAACATTTGTTATATTTATTCCTGTATCAAACATACTTTGTTTGTAAGTAAAATGTGTGTCTTGCGACATCTCGTGTAAACATTGACACGTATGAACAGTATAAACTAAGAAAAATGCCAACAGTTAACTGTAATGGCATGTGTGTGTTAAAAGTGCAAAGCTCTATCTAAGCGATAGCTTTAATGCTTGTAACACGTTGCCGATAAAGTTAAGATAACTTGTACAGAAGTACACACGCAACAAAAGAACACCTCATGCAACATTTTGCTCTTATTGTGAGCTCATCAGAGGTGTATACTTAAGTGCGGTATACGACTGTACAAGACGGCGGTTGGTTTTTTAAGCTCTCGTGGAGCAATGAACATAAGTATAAGAACATTTTACTTGTTTGCTCCGTTAATAATAAATCTTAAAAATTATTCTTTCAAATTTATGTTGGGGTCAAATTTGACACTGGCCCCGCTTAACAACAACCGAGACTGGTAGGGTCATCTAGTCAGAATAAATGAAAAAGCACCGGTGAAGCAGATATGGAAGACAAAAATAATATTTGTGGTAAAGAGATACATTAATTATAATTATTTTATATAATTTAATTGTTATTCTTCGCTACTATCACAGTTTTTTTTTACTGTTGTTGTTGGATTATTAGACGTGTCGTACTGGTATGCTACCCAAGCAGCACCAAATATTTCAACAACATTATATGAATATAAATCTAATATTTGTCTATTGGAAATCTGTATTAAATATTTCTACGTGCAGAATTATATTTAAGAAATAATTGGTATATCATTATTTATAATATTTACACGAATTGTAAAAAATATTTATGTATAATTATTTAAAATTATTTATTCCACAGTATTTAAAACATAATATATTTTTATTTCAAATTGGAAAAAACAAATATGTTAAAGAAATATTCGGTAATTATTTATCTATGCATTTGTGAAAAAAAATATTTGGTGATAGTTACAGGGTGTCCCAAACAAAGTCGCTTATTAGACGTTTATGGAGAACTAATTGTATTTACATTTTGAAAATTTGTGATAATATATTATTCATACTGATCTTTTACAAATTTTCAAAATTTAAAAACGATTAGTTCTTCATAAACATCTAATAGGCCACTTTGTTTGAGACACCCTGTATATTAGTTTTCAGTATTTACCAAAGGTTTTGACCTGGTGTTACTCATAGTTCGTAACCGAGGGCTAGGAAATCTGTTGTTTCGCAACTCCTCTTAGATTTATAAATAAAAGACATGAATGCATCAAACTTTAAGTTCTGTTTGTTTTAACTATTTTGTATGTTACCATCGGTCAGTATGTATACGAGAATATATTGAAAAATTCTTAGCCTACTATAGAACCAAACAAAATTTCAATGTCAAAATATTTTATTACTCAACATATTCTCCTCTTAATTGGATACATTTATTACAGCAAACCTGCAAGGTCTCTAGACCTTTAAAAAAATGTTTCTTCTTGCTCTGCAAACCAGACCTCCACAGCTTCTATTACCTCCTTGTTGGAAGAAAATGTACGACCTTTTAAACTTTTTCTCAGTTGAGGAAAGAGGTGATAGTCGGACGGAGCCAAATTGGGTGAATCAGGGGGATATTCTAGTAATTCAAACCCTAAATCACGAATTTTCCGTAGAGTGGTCAGTAATGTCGAATAGTAATTTCCAGTTATTGTTCTACCCTTATCCAAAAATCAATCATGATTACTCATGGCAATCCCAAAAACTGAAGCAAGAACTTTTCCAGCAGATTTTTGGACACGAAACTTCTTAGGTCTTGGAGAACCAGAGTGTCGCCATTCCATCGATTGTTGCTTTGTTTCTGGATCGTAGAAATGTACCCAAGTCTCATCCATAGTAACAATTCGGTTTAAGAAGTCTACATCGTTTTAAATCGAGCACAGATTGAACGCGATGCTTCTACCCTTGCACGCTTTTGGTCAACATTCAAACATTTGGGGATCCATTTTGCAGCAATTTTTGTCATGTCCAAATTGACGTGAACCATATGATGAACGCGTTTGTATGAAATATTCAATGCTTCAGATATCCGTTTTAGCTCAATTTCACGGTCTGATAAAATCATGTCATGAACTGCATCGATATTTTCGGGGACTGACACAGAAACTGGCCTTCCCGATCGGTCATCATCTTCAATGGAAAATTTACCTCTTTTGAAGCTTGCATTCCAATTTTTGACGGTCGCATACGAAGGACATTGATCACCAAGGGTATTAAGCATATTTTCGTAAATCTGCTTACCTCTTAACCCTTTTAAATACAGGTACTTGATGATGGCTCGATACTCCAATTTTTGATTTTCACAATTTCGGTGGACATCTTTTTTCATTTAATTTATTGCGTGACTCTGGTTTACTTTTTTGACGTCAAACTTTACACTGACACTTCTAATAAGTTATTGTTCGTCGTTGTTATGGTAACGCAATATTTTGTTTATGCAAGGAACTGGTCTAGGCTAACTAGATATCAATACATCCTCGTACGGTCCCTAACGTAGGCGTTTAGTTTGTGTGAAATAAATCGAACGAGGTCAAGTAAAATTGCAGGAGCAGGACAAACAATTAAACAAGTAAAAGTATAGGAGCAGGATAAACAGTAATGTAAGTATGTTTTGTTTTCAATTTCTATGTAATAGGTAATTTGTCAAATTTTGCATCATAGGTGTATCAAACGGTACCACTTAGTTAGCGTTTTTTATCCCTCTCTTTTCAGAAATTATTTTTTTTGTGTGTTAAGAACTGGACCTCTTTATTCTCATGATTTTAGAATAGGGAATATATTTGTTTACAGTAACAAAGAGCCTTGAACGACGTAAAAATAAACTTTTGCTACTGGTCAGAATTGTAAACACAATTATTAGCTTTTACTAAATAAACTTAATTATTTCTTAATAAACAGAATTAGACAAACTCAATTAAATATGTGCTTATTATACTTATACGTCACACTTTTTAGTGGCGACAAAAAAGTGGTTTCCCAGCGCTACCGACCAGAAATAAAAAATTTACAACAACCAACCAATAGTAGGTATGCTGTTCTTAAAATATTGAATTATTTTGTATTTGGTTTGTTTGTACAATTAAATTTTAAAACAATATTAATTTGGTAAATATCATTTTTAAATGTTCAGAAAATATTATTAGAAAACTGAATTCAAATAATTTAATTATTTTTATTTACAATATGATATTATTATTTATTTTCAATATTTTTTATAAGGCAATTAAAATATTTGGTTGAAATATTTACGTAAGATTTATTTCAAATATTTTGTATATGTTTGTCTAAAATATTTAACAACTATTTTTCTACGAAATTTTTTGAATATATAAAAGTGTTACATTTTAATGTTTCATTAATGTTATTTTCTAATATTTACATAATATTTTGTGCTGCTTGGGTAGTATCGATTTATAGAAACTAATATCATTGATTATAAAATGGTAATATATTTGAATTTGGTTTATAGTTTATATCGAGAAAATCCCTTTAAAAAACGAAACTTTATCTTTAATATCATTTAATTGAATTACCGCCACTAATCAACTGTATAATAAATCTGCTAACAATTTTGGTTAATTTTTGGTTTCTAATTCAAACTTATTTGACGTTAATTATTAATTCAGACACCTGTGGATTTACAAAAAATTACACCCTTATAAATATAACACAAAAGGAAAAACTATAATAAAAGTGCTTTCTCAGTTTGTAACAAATTATATGTTTAATAAAAACAACTTATACAA
This sequence comes from Abscondita cerata, assembly GCA_030710515.1. NCBI lineage: Eukaryota > Metazoa > Arthropoda > Insecta > Coleoptera > Lampyridae > Abscondita > Abscondita cerata. The sequence continues at coordinate 47,906 of JALBCR010000506.1, read as the reverse complement.
CGTTCATTATAAAATAAGAGAATTAAACCAAGTAATTTGCTTACACAACCCATTTTGCATAATCCAATTCAAGTAGGGATATTTAATTTTAAACCGAATAAGCGGGATAAGATTTTAATGAAACCAAAAATTCTTCCTTAGAATAAAACTGTGTACGCAGATTTAATTTGATATTAACAAAAGACCCATTGCGAACTTAAAAAATTCCGCAAACGTCGAGATATTAAAAGTGGCCATTAAATCAAAAACCAAAGCGTTATTAAAATTCCGGTCGTGCACGCAAAATATAGTGTAACCGAGTTTATAATTACGACACTGAATTAGTAATCACGAGACACGAAGAGGCAAAGCAGAAGGCGTACGCAAAATTTATTTTAATTTACATCATTATCAGCGTTAAAGGCAAATGAGCCTATTTTTCTTGGGCTATAAATTAAATGGAAATTTGGTTAATGTTTAGCGATTGGATTGAAAATAAATTTTTCTGCGATGAACTCGAATGTATTCGGGTTTAATATTAATTTATTGCGTCCATCTTACGAAATACACCACCAAGTAAAGTTTAATGAAAATTGACAATTACAAATTCAATGTATATCTAATAAATCCAACATTTTTAAATAAAATGCGTATTAATTAATTTACCAAAAAAATTAGCACTAAAACAATTTTCAATAATTAATTTCCAGAAAGTCAAAGTTTACAATAATAGTTAGTTTGAAATTATCGCCTCGTGTCTCGCTGAAGTACATAAGAATCGCTTAACTTTGTAAGACTAGTATTAGACGGGTTATATTTTTTAGTGCTCTTGTATGCAACTTTTATTAAGTATTGGCAAAACTCTTTGGTATTAGTTTTCTTTCAATGTGTTCGTATCATACTTAAGTATTAGGAAAGAATACATCAAAACCAAAACAAAATACTTAACTGAAAATCAGGTTGTGAATGGATTATCTCAAGGTGCGGTTCTTGGGCCTATCCTACTTCGGTTTCATATAAATGATTTAACAATTTTAATATTTACGCTAAATCATTTTATTTGCAGATGAAACCAGTATCACCTAGTGTCTGGAGGATATAAAAAAATTGAAAGAGGACCTATTAGCATTGGCAACATTATGTGACTCGAATAGGTTAAGTTTAAATGCAATGAACACTACATACATCTGTTTCAAAGACGTTTAGATCTAATAGCTTTTGTTCAAACTAATTGAACTTTCATTTTAGACATTTATTTGAAATGGTCTCTTCGCATGGCACACGAACAAAGAAACTGTTTTCTACGTGCTATGCATCAAAAATTATCTCTAGTGAACTAAATAATGGATTTTAGCAATTTGAGGTATGCATGATATAATATTTCAATTGTTTACAAATTTCATTTCATACTTTTTTTGCTTTTAATGTATTTAGTGTATTTAGCTTAATCTACTGGTGTATGTTTCCACGAATTGTGTGATATATATTTCAATTCACGATCAATTATGTAATTAAGATTGTTAGTTTAGGCTGATAGATGTCAACAACAATAATCGTTTAAATCTGTTGCGGGTTTGTTGATAAACAATCAGAAAAATTTATTTAAGTAATGATGGCTTCCTAATTAATTCTTGAGCCTTCTTTAAGAGTTTGGCTTTAGAGAATGGGTCATCAATTTACAACTTTGCTTGATGACCCATCATTCAACGCCAAACTCCTAAAGAAGGTCCAAGAATTAATTGGAAACGTATCACTGATAAATTTCTAAGAGTTTGTATTTATAAGCCAGTTTTGAGAAAACCCACTCTTAGCTTGTATGTTATAGAGGGGGTCGCGTGGATGTTTTGTAGAGATGTAGTCGAAGTGTTCCAAAATTGTAACATACAACAAATTATCACAATTAGAATTATAATTTCAATTCGGATTCTGTGATTCACCATTAGCTGATGGTTTTAAAAATTCTTTTGTCGCTTTTAGTGCACACAACGAGTTGCTTGCCTAAATGGTGACGTCCAGAAATCTATTCAGATTATTAAATTACGAATGTTATGCATTGTCACTTCTGTTTGGTGAAAATTATTTTTTTACGCGTAAATGATTTTGGTCTTATGGAAGTATTTGCTCTAAATGGGTTGGACTATATTTTAAGTATATATCGATTGTGTTGATAAATCACGTATGTTTTTCGTAATCACTGTCGCTGCACTATTTATTTCTTAAATCAGTCGTTGGGTCGTGAAATGATTTATTTTTGATTTCTCTCAATTAAGCTTTTAAGAAATGTTTATCTCGATAGTTTTTATCAAAGGTTTCATAGAATTCTTCGCCACATGTTACGGTTTTGCATTGTTAACTCAATAAACTCTTTGTTGGTTCCAATGTGAATGATGTTACCATTAAAAGTAAATTTGATATGACAAGTGCATCTACCAATAATTCACCAACAACCCAAACAAAGAAAATGAAGCAAACTAATGTCAATCCGGATAGTGCATCATCAACCTTGATTAAGTATATTTTAGAAAATAAAAAATCAGAACGTCCAGTGGATTCAGTCGATCATTTTTTCTCATTAATGGCTTCAACTGTAGAAAAGTTTTATACAATTGACCAGCATATAGTAAAAACTAAAATATTTTTATTAATAAATAAAATAGAGAAAAAATATTTGGTACCTGCTCCAATATTTTTACCACCAGCGCCTACTTATCACAGCCCAATATCACCTGGTCTATCGTCAGCTTCATCATCAACAGCTTAGTATTTGGACATTAGTCAATGTAGTGCTCATGGATCACCACGTGATTACACCATCATTACAACATACTTATATACAACAACAGCCACTCAATGTACAAACTTATAACTTTGCTGACAGAAATGTAATTCTACCAATACCGCCACATACTACGATAGCTCACCAGAATTGCAAAGTCTTGCAAAATTCACTAAACTGCATTAAATTCACTAACAGCAATTTAGTACATACCGTTAAACACTCCTACAACACACAAAACAAAGATAATATATCTATTCAATTTAATCGTCTTTCCAAAAACATGAATTTTAATAATTAATTTGTTCCAATAAAATGCTTGCCTATATTAGAGAAGAAACATTTCCCAAAATAAAGCTAATAGGACATGCTTATTAGTGTAGTCCGTGGGCACGTGACTTAATATGCCAAGAAACTTGTATGTCAGCTTTTTAGATCTTAGGTGTAGAATGCTGTGAAACGTACAGATCCGCGACGTGAGGCCCAAAATAGTTCATTGTTAGATTTGGACCCAAATTGGATGGAATATATGTTTTCAAAATGTACGTCAGCTTTTTTGCAGGCAGGTTTCTAAGGTATGGTTTAGTTACCAAAGCCAAAAAAGCTGACGTTTTCATCCAGACCCAAACGTTCAGACCCATACAGTTCTCGTTGCAATGTATACTACCCATAAAATTGGTTAATCTATACTACAATGAGTACCGTAAACATAAAGAAACAATATTCTACTAACCGTCACTATCTATAACCTCATTATTACTAGTTTTTTTTTGTTATCAATTGAATATTATTTTACTTGTATTATATGATTTTGTAGAAAATTCTCTTTAGTATTTTTTTATTAATATAGGGTTCCTTACAATAACTCCTAAAGAAGGCTTTATTGTAAGGAACCCTACATTATTTTACTTGTATTCATTACTCGTGTTTGAGTTATCCAACAAATTAAAATAAATTAGGTACTGCAACATTGTGGTCGAAGACAATCATCCAAAGATATTCGAATAGTGTGACCCTAAAAATTTCTACAACTACACTAATCTGTGATCTGCAAGGAACAAATGTCAGCTACACAGTTTAGATTTAGAAACGGAGTTGGAACAAGAGAGTTCTTGTTTGGTGTTCAGGTATTATTTCAACGAAGTACGGATGTTAGCCAGGATGTATATGCCTGTTTTATAGACTATCAAAAGGCCTTTGATAGATCCAACACCAGATGATGACACAGATCTTAAGAAAAATAGGAATAGATGACAAAGATTTAAGAATTATAATAAACTTATATTGGAATCAATCAGCGGCAATAAATGACATAATGATTCTAAAAGGAGTGAGACCGGGTTGTATGCTGTTCCCAAAAATATTTAATGTTTATTCCGAATACATCTTTAGAGAAGCATTAGAAAATACAGAATTAAACATTTCTTTAAACGGAATAAGACGAAATAATATTAGCTACGCTGACGACATCGTTATTTTTGCAGAAACTCTAGAGATCTTACAAGCACTAATCGATAAAGTGGTAGAGAGTAGCTAGAGACAAGGCCTGGATATCAACATTAACAAGACGAAGCTTGGTACCATTATTAATGATCAATGGGATCAGTCACAGGAAATAAAGATCAGCATAGAAAATGCCAGAGCTGTGTTTAACAAAATGAGTACTATATTTAAAAGCCACAACTTGACAATGTGCTCAAAAATGAGATTCTTGAGATGCTATTTGTTCCCTGTTCTTTTCTATGGGGTACAGTCATGCACACTGACAAACACAACTGAAAAAAAGAGTGGAAGCATTTAAAATGTGACTACCGTAGAATATTGAAGGTATCATAGAGGTAAGCCTACGGCTCTTGGGTATCGGTAGAAATGAGTATTGAGTACACGCGCGGCGCGATACATTGAAACGTGCACAAAGCATAATGTACATGTGATATACTGCATCATGTCTCATATTAAATAAATATGCATACTGTTTATCACCTTAATTACTTGTAGCAATAAATAATTTAAATATGATTTGAAGTAGGTAATTATAGAATTGAAGTCAGTGTTAATGTGTTTTTAATTCACAACTAACTCAATCGCAATTATCTAAAGCTAATAAATAAGTATACGTTAAATATAAAACGCTATAATTCGAAAACTAAAAATGCTATCGATGTGTAAATTTTCATACGTAATTACAACGTTATTAAGCATAATATATAAAATTTACAGCAAAATCGGATGAAAAAAAATACCCAACAGCCCGATGCCTTTAGAAAAATCGAAAAATTTTAAACTTTAATAATTCAAAAATTAAAAAAGCTACAGTCATAAAATTTTAAACACGTATTTCCATCGCTAATTGCTATCACATATTAAAATTACAGCTCGATCAGACTAATAGAAACTGAAATACCCAACAGCCCGATGCCCTAAAAAATTCGTACGTATGTTAAATATAAAACGCTATAATTCGAAAACTAAAAATGCTATCGATGTGTAATTTTTCATACGTAATTACAACGTTAATAAGCATAATATATAAAATCGGATGAAAAAAAATTAGTTCATTAAAAAACATTTATTTATTGACTCATATGGTACATTTCTATTTAATTAATGTATTGTGTATGTAAGTGTGTAATGTATCGTGCCCCAGAGAATGAGTATAAACCTGTATAGTGTGATGACGAAACCGTGTGCAATTGTGGATTGGTTCGTCTTGGCAAAGCATTTGCTTCAAGGTTTAGGAAAACCACTAAAACCTAAAAAGAAAAAAATGTTTCGTATGTCCTATTTTTAAAATTTTCGGGATTTTTGTATGTGTCACAGGTATCATGGTATCACAGTCTCGTGTAAACATGACGGATGCTCGGCTCAACAAGAGCTGCTGGAGAATTTCTTCGGCAAACGTTTACAAAAGAATAATTTCAAATATAGTGGACCTGTTTTGTGACTACACTGCTAAGAATGAAAATGTATGAAATATATCGTATAAACTTTTGTTCGGTCTTCGGTCGTACTTCCTTAAGGAGGTACGGCGCTGTAAAGTTTCAATTTAAAATTGGTTATTTTATTGTCTCAGAAATGAGTTAAAGCAAAAATTCTGAAAATTTATATGGTAAAATACGTCATTATGGTACACAATTTAATGGTCTTGGCAAAATAAAATATTGAGCAGTGGCGTAGATACCTGAGTAACTGTCAGATTATTACTTAAAAATTTAAATTTTAGAAATATCGATCACCGTGTACGAGTTTTGGAATAAGCACTTTATTTCGGACAACATAGTGTTCTATCAATTTTCCGTTGGTGTAATATTTTTCGAGAAAATCTTTTTTAATGTCTGTTTTCTCGTACCAAAAACTATAATGGTGAAGTTGTCATTTGAAAAATAACATGTTTACGTTTTACACTTCTTTTTCAATCACAACTTCACCATTATAATTTTTGATACGAGAAAAACAGATATTAAAAAACGATTTTTTTCGAAAAATATTACACTATCGAAATAATTAAAAAACCTTTTTGTCCGAAATAAAGTGCTTATTCCGAAATTCTTACAGGTTGATGATCGAAATTTGTAAAATATACATTTTTTTTAGTAATAACCTAAGTACCTCGGGATCTACGCCACTGCTTCATATTTTTTGCAAAGTTCATTCAATTGTGGATGATAATGGGTATTTTATCATATACATTCTCAGAATTTTCTTTAACTCATTTCTGAGATAATAAGAAAAACCCAATTTCAAATTGAAACTTTACAGGGCCGTACCTTATCCTGGAAGCCCCTTTACATAGGGATCCAAAATGAAATATAAATATTGTATATGAAAGTGCAATTTTGCATAATAACAGCATTTTCGTTATTGCAAGTTGGCGTTTGTAACTTCTTATCTTCAAATTTGTTCTCAACAGTTCACGTAAAGGAAATACATTCATAAAAACCACGTACGTGAAGTTAGCACCCCATTTTTCGAAAACTTTAATTTTGAAAATTGCTCCTGATTGTTCTCAATTTGTACTACATTGTTCCACAGTAACATTGTTTCAACTCAACAGTTCTCAAATAAAATTAAAAATAGTACTTTTTGAGTTGGCACCCCTTTTTTTGAATATTAAACGTTACGATACAATTTTAGATTGTTCTAGTTGTTCTGAACATTGTTCCAAAAGAACAAACTCATAAGTCAAATAATAAGGTCACAAATTGAAAAACAATATTTGAGCTGGCGCCCCTTTTTAAATATTTGAAATTTTTTAAATGTTCTACATTGTTCTAGTTGTTCTAACGTACGTTAAAAACCCTTTGACTAAATATCTATTTTCTTGTACATAATTTTGGAGTGTATAAAAATCTCTTGTAATAAAAAAATTAAAATTGAAAGAATGAAGATACCTTCAATAGGTTGAAAAAGATCGTAAATTGAAATCTCAAAGGAAATAAGGTTCAATTACATATATCGAATTAAGAAATTACTATTCGAATTTAAGTTGGATTAAACCTCTGACAGCTTTAAATCAGTTAATTTGCCATTTACTATTGTAGGAAATTTAGGCGTTTCAATCTCTCATTGCATTTTAATAGATAATTCATTCAACATAGGCATGTTTATCCTTTAAAAATCGTAGTCAACGTGGACTTGATAGACAGATGTCGAAGTGACAAAATAATACCAATCAGAGACCACGCTAAGCCATAAATTATCAGGTGAGAAGTAGATCGTGATCATTTCTTACTTCATCTTTCTTCTTTGCGTATCAATATTTATTCGAGTTTTGGAAACGTACGTCTTTAATAAAATCGGCAAAAAAATTGTTCAACGCCTATCCACTTCAAATCTGAACGAAAGCGGGAGTTCGGCCTTAAAAAAACAAAAAAAGCTATGTGTGTTAATTTATCATGTGAACCGTGAACACCTTTATGGAAGCGGCTAGGATGAAGGAAATCGGCGCTTTCCGCATCGTAATGTTAATTTATTGTTGGCTTATAGGTGTTCCCGTAACTGCTGCAGAGCTGCAAGTACAAGTTGGTGCCGAAACGGCAATGGCTTGGTACAAGTACTGTCGCGACGTGGCAACGAAGATAGCGTGGCATGACTTGAGGCCACTTGGAGGACCAGGAGACGTCGTAGAAGTAGACGAGACGCATCTCTTCAAGCGGAAGTACCACGTGGGAAGAAGAACGATGTACGACCACCATTGGATGTTTGGAGCCATCAGCAGAGCCACGAAGCAGCGGTTTGGAGTAATGGTGGAATCGAGGGATGCTGATACGCTGACTGAAATCGCCCAAAACTTCATCGACCACCAGTCGTACATCTGTTCCGACCAATGGAGGGCATATGGGCATTTTAATTATTTATTCGCAGGACACGGAACTGTTAATCACTCCGAGAATTTTGTGCAGCCACCACTAGGAGAAGATCCGATTTGGGTACCTACAAGAACGTTTCTGCCCGAATGCATCGCGAAGAATTGGATAGGACCCCCGCCTCAAGACAACGCTGAGCCCTTCCGGATCCACACCAATCACGCCGAACGGTCTTGGAGGGAACTGAAGGAGATTTTGAAAAAGGCCAACGGAATGCAGCTCGTCGATGGTTACATCGGGGAATGGATGTACCGAAAGAACCTCCTAGACAACTGCGAAAACTTAACAGAAAATTTTTTTAAATTCTGTACAGATGCTGGTCGTGCGTATCCTGGTGTAGGACTGAACCCGATGAACATCAATCTAGAAGACTGCAACTGCCATGAGTGCGAAGAATAAGTAATTGTTTTGTTTTTCAGATTAATTAATGTTTTTTGTTTATTATCTTTTTTTGTTATATATGACTTTCCAGATCTAATATTTTTACTTTTATTTAATTGTATTGTTTTAATTAATATTTACTATTTTTTCAGATTATTTTTTAATGTAGTATTGTATTGTTTTAATTAATATTTTCTATTTTTTTCAGATATTTTTAATGTAGTATTGTATTGTTTTAATTAATATTTTCTATTTTTTCAGATATTTTTAATGTAGTATGGGATTGTTTTAATTAATATTTTCTATTTTTTTCAGATTATTTTTAATGTAGTATTGTATTGTTTTAATTAATATTCTCTTTTTTCAGATTTTTTTATTTTTAATGTAGTACTGTATTTACCTTCTACAATGTGTACACACTTAATTAGTATTATTACATATAAATACTAGGTGGGTAAGGGTTGGCATGTTTAGGTTTTAGTGGTTTTCCTAAACCTTGAAGCAAATGCTTTGCCAAGACGAACCAATCCACAATTGCACACGGTTTCGTCATCACACTATACAGGTTTATACTCATTCTCTGGGGCACGATACATTACACACTTACATACACAATACATTAATTGAATAGAAATGTATCATATGAGTCAATAAATAAATATTTTTAATGAACTAATTTTTTTTAATCCGATTTTTAGGGCATCGGGCTGTTGGGTATTTCAGTTTCTATTAGTCTGATCGAGCTGTAATTTTAATATGTGATAGCAATTAGCGATGGAAATACGTGTTTAAAATTTTATGACTGTAACTTTTTTAATTTTTGAATTATTAAAGTTTAAAATTTTTCGATTTTTCTAAGGCATCGGGCTGTTGGGTATTTTTTTTTTTATCCGATTTTGCTGTAAAATTTATTTATTATGCTTAATAACATTGTAATTACGTATGAAAAATTACACATCGATAGCATTTTTAGTTTTCGAATTATAGCGTTTTATATTTAACGTATACTTATTTATTAGCTTTAGATAATTGCGATTGAATTAGTTGTGAATTAAAAACACATTAACACTGACTTCAATTCTATAATTACCTACTTCAAATCATATTTAAATTATTTATTGCTACAAGTAATTAAGGTGATAAACAGTATGCATATTTATTTAATATGAGACATGATGCAGTATATCACATGTACATTATGCTTTGTGCACGTTTCAATGTATCGCGCCGCGCGTGTACTCAATACTCATTTCTACCGATACCCAAGAGCCGTAGGCTTACCGTTCGACGTTGTTTGCATCGCATAGGTATGAAAGTTATATTGCTTCGTTAAATTATATCGCAATAATTACTCGAGCAGTGGAACTGCTCATATCTACATTGAAATTGTTTTAAAATTGAAGATCTTAAATCACATTGGCATTGTTGTTAAGAGATCGTATTGGTTTGTGGTAAACCGAATGAATTGACATTTGTTGCATTTTGAACTACTAAAGTATTTAAAATCAAATACTAGGTACATTGTTGTAAAGAGTTAAGTTTCACACTTGTGAAGACGGATCCGATCTTAAAATTTGATCAGTTTAGTAATAAGAAATTTCGTTTGAAAGCAGACACTGCAACTTAATATTTGATTTTATGTTTTTATATTGTACATATGTTTTCTTATAAATTATTAAATTTTTGTGTTTATGTAGAATGATTGTATTATTGATATAAAATTTGTATTTCATATCGATAGTAAGCTGTTACCCTAGACGTCACCCCGAATTCCCCTTTATATAGAAAAAAAGTTCAAGTTCAAATAAAAGTTGTTTTGTTAGTTGTTATTGTAGAAATTGTGTAGCCATCGAAAACTTCGTTGATTGTTAGATCGTAGGTTACAATAATTTAAGGGAAAGTATAAAGTAAGAGAGGTGTCGTGGCTTAAGAATCAAAGGACATGGTTTTCTATGACCACCACACAGCTATTTAAAGCAATAGTGAATAAAGTCATCATAGCCAACATGGTTCCCAACATCCGAAACGGATAGAAACTGTAAGTAGAAGAAGACGCCAATCTTGGGAAGAACCGTTTGTCTATTGAAATGATGTAATTGGCCATCTATCACACATCTTTAATTGGCCAATAATACGTCCACTTTGAAGCACGCCTCAATAATAATGACATGTAAAAATCAATAAAATTAACTATTCAGTAATACCAGAAATACATTATCTTCCTCGGAATGTATAAGGCACAGATGATTCTATATTTGCATATGAACTTCCCGAAGTTGCCAATAGGTGGCGGTACGTGTTACATTATTAGAATATTTTAGTTTCCTGTTATTTTCACACCTAACACTCAATTTATAATTAAAGATTAATTCAAATAAACTGAATAGTATATCCTACTAATATGTATACAAATGAAATATTAAAAACTTAAAAATCATCTGTTTTAAAATTATTGCGTTGTTCCGTCGTGTGGTAACATTATTTCCGGTACTACAGCGCGCAGCCATCTTTGATATAATCGATTCTAAATCGTTATCCATCCCGACACTATAATCGCGATATTCAATCAATGACGAAACGGGAAAGCCAACGCCTAACGCCATCTATCGGTAACTGAAGGAAACACTAACACGTACATAGAATATACTGCTTGTGTCTATGGGACGTTCTACATTCCGGGGGAGATGATGTATTTCGGATAATACCAACAGACAATAAAAACAGTAACTTTTTAGCCACACCTCAGCACTTCTTCTTCGAACTAGAAAAACTGTTATTATTAACGAAAAAGTAAGCGACACCGTATTTTATATCAAACAAGTCCATATACGTTCAGAATGCACCCAACTAATGTTTAAAGATTTGAAGTGTTAAAAATAAAGTAAACAGACTGAATAAATAAATGTCACACCAACCGTGTAGTTAAATTTACTACTACAGAGTATTTTCAACTTTCCAAAAAGAAATTAGTACCGGGAGGCTAACTAAGAATGGACGCCGGCTATATCTCGGAAATTATAAATCTGACAATATTGAAAAAAATATTTAATAAGTAAATCGACTACGTGAAATCGCGGAAAATAATTTTCAAGTTTGTAAGATGGCCGCTAGGGGGCGAAACTGTTATGGCCGATCATAAAATTGGCTCTTTCTCCAAAAATATGCAAATATAAATATATTTTAAATATTGCCGTAGTAAAAACTGCAAAATTTCAGATTTTTTTGTTTAGGGTATTTTACTCTGTTTTAGAAAATGTAGTGGTGGGGAAATGCAAATAACTCCGGTATAAGTTAACGGAATTGAACAAACTAGGTATCGTTTAAAAGAGCTTTTCTTACTTAATAATATGCAGTATAAAGATAGTCCGAATAAATTTTGACGTAATAGCTAGAGGGCGCTGTTTAACATTACAACAATTATTGTGCATTATCATGAGATTTTTAAATAGCACTCTATATATCTTTTTACACAGTTAAATAGAGGACAAAATTCCTAAACAGTCGGCGCAAACCGCAACTTTCTATCTTTTTTCAAACCGAAGATACCAATAAAACGAATGTTTGACCGCTGACTATGCAACATCTATTACATGTTTTACGTAGAAAATGAATTTAAATTAATTGAAACCATTTAATTAATGCCGCCCTAAATGTCAAAACAGTCGTTTATCGTTTTCGATGCACTTAAGCATCTAAAACCGACAATGTATGCAAAAGAAGAGAATAAAATGGTAAATAATAATCAGTTCTTAGAGAAGGCACCTGTCATAAAATTAGTAGGTTGTGAAACAAAATTGAAGCAATACGTCAAAATATTGGAACAAATGAATTTCATGTTAATATCATTTAGTTGCTATTTTTCAAAGCTTGTTCTCGATTTTGTTATTGCGTGTGATTGTTTGAGTTTTTCGTGTAGTTTGAGTTTATTTGTTGTTGTTTGTTATGTTATTGTTAGTTTGTTAGTTTTTCTTTTCGTTTTTTGTGTTACGGTAGTGTTGTTAGTATTAGTAAAATGTGTGTCTTACGACATCTTGTGTAAAACATTGACACGTGTGAATAGTATAAACTAAAAAAAATGCGCTTAGATAGCGCTATGCACTTTAACGCACAAATGTCGTTACAGTTAACTGTTGGCATTTTTCTTAGTTAGTATTAGTATTAGATAGTCTTAGTACTGTGTTGTTAAGTGTTACAAAATGCTTTATACCAACGAAGAGTTATTCGACATGAATGCATTAGAAATGCTACAGTTGCTGAAAGGGTATATGCGCAGCAATATCCCGATAGACGGCACCCGAGTAAAAACGTTTCTCTGCGAGTTATCCATCGTTTACAAACAACTGGAAGCGCCCATGTTCCCGTATACCGTAGACAACACAGAAGACGTACCGAAGAGAACATTATTAATGTTTTAGATTATGTGCAGTTTAATCCACACCTAAGTACTAAAAGTATTGCACAGGATCTGGGAGTAACTCGATCTACCGTTCAAAACATCCTCAAAGAGCACAGGTAAGCGAATCTTCAATGTTGAAACTCTACTGTAAACCTATAAAGGTTTACTTAATACTTATCTTACTTTTGAATCAGTAATGATCATCTTACATCTTTCAAGTTACATCCATATCACTTAGTCCTGCATCAGGCATTGACTGCTGCAGACTTTGATCGAAGACTAGATCATTGCCACTGGCTCTTGGGTATGATGGCAGACGATCCCCAAATTCTATCACGTATATTGTGGACAGATGAGCCCACGTTTCATAGTAATGGCAATGTAAATGTCCATAATATGCACTATTGGTCAAGAACGAATCCGCACTGGATGCAAGAAGTTCAGCACCAAAGTCGTTGGTCTGTAAATTGTTGGACAGGGATTCTAAAAGGGCAAATTATCGGTCCATTTTTTTTAAATAACTAACTAAATGGCCACAATTAAGTACAGTTTTTAACAGTGCAATTGTCGATTCTGTTAGAGGAAGTGCCCCTAAAAATTCGAAGACGAATGCTGTTCCAGCACGATGGCTGTCCAGCCCACTTTGCAGTGAATGTTCGTCAATTTTTAGATGCCAACTACCCTGGTAGATGGATAGGACGGGGCAGCATTTTTCCATGGCCGGCTAGATCACCGGATTTAACATGCCTGGATTTTTATTTATGGGGTCGAGTAAAAGATATAGTTTTTGCAACCGGACCCACTACACGTGATAACATGATTGGGCGAATAAGGGACTGTATGCAAACTATTTCAGTAGCTGAACTAGAGAGTGCAGTTTGGTCTACGCCGGAAAGGATGCTTAAGTGCATCGAAAACGATGGACGGCAGTTTGAACATTTAGGACGGCATTAATTAAATTGTTTCAACTAATTTAAATTTGTTTTCCGTCGACCTCATTATAAAATTGAGTTTTACGTACTCCCTGAATAATCATAAAGTAACACTTTTTTAACTGTAATCCTTAACTTTTCATCCGCAAACACTTTTCGTCCGCAAACATCTGTCAATGTCAATTATTATTTTATGTCAAATTAAATAAAGTCGAAGTAACCAGTATGAAAACCCATTTTTAAGAAAGGATGAATTTAGTGACTACATAGGATATTACAGTACTTTAGGTACATACTGAAACATTTTAGATACTGCAGAATATTGTTTGTTTACTTCCATTTATAACCTCAATTTCTCAATCCCACACAACTTTGAACAAAAACAATTTGTTGTTCAAATTACAAGTAAATGATTTTAAGTGCTTTGAAATGATATTAATAAATTGTTTATAGTTTCTACAATGTGCGAAGCATATAGAAGAGCCTGGTTGTAATCTCACAATACTTTAAAGTTATTCATTTATAAGGTAAGACAGAATTCATACGACTTGAGATTGCTTTTAGACAATTTTATTAGGTAACATTTTGATACAGAAGCGGAGTTCCGATACAAAATTTTCACGATCATAAAATACAAAACTTACAGTAGAAGTGAGTTAATTATGGGTACCTTTCTATTACTGTATTTGATTGATGTAAATAAGTAATAATGCTAATGGAAAACACAAGAACAGTAATTACTTGTGAAAAATCATTTGAATATTGATTCTGTCGCAGGAAAAAACAAAAATAGAATCATATAAGCTATCAACATTACTGGGTTCAAGATTTATTCGTACACAAAAACAAGGTGAATTTCACAGTTTTCAATAAGCTGAAAGAAGATTATTACATTTTTTAAACATTTTCGGAGTGAATCAAAAAACTACGTTTGCATACTTTCTTACGGTCAGGCAATATTTTTATTGAATATAAAATGATTATAAGTCTGACCACGGTACAAACTCAGTCTTATAACTATTATATGTCCAATAAGTAAGAATCGACTTTAATGTGTTTAATAGGAGAAACTTCATTACATTTTGATCATAAACAATTAAAGAAATGCATTAATTTTGAGGGTAGGCTTCAACTATAACTACATTTTTAAATATACTTCAAAATAACACTACC
This sequence comes from Abscondita cerata, assembly GCA_030710515.1. Taxonomy (NCBI): domain Eukaryota; kingdom Metazoa; phylum Arthropoda; class Insecta; order Coleoptera; family Lampyridae; genus Abscondita; species Abscondita cerata. The sequence continues at coordinate 32,903 of JALBCR010000506.1, read as the reverse complement.
TAAATATAATTTTTATTATTTTAATAAATTATAAAAATACATGTTTTACCTATTACCTATCATAATCAAGTGCTCTTATAAAAATTATGTGATTGTTGTAAACAAATGCTTTATCGGTACAAAATTCGAACGCGGAAAGCTTTTATTTCCTTTTAATAAATTTTGACACAAATGTTACAATACTGAACGGTTAAGTGAACATTAGGTAAAATTTTTGTTTAAAATTACTAAACATTTTGTTTTCAGTAATCGGTAATAAATAGAAAATTAATTAATTTAAGGTCAACGGAAAAATTAATATGTACCTCGGAAAAGTGCTTTTTAATACCTCGCCTGTTTGCTTGCCTCGGCTAACGCCTCGGCCAGCAAATTCAGTCTCGTACATAAAAGTGCACTTTTTGTCCTTGTTACATAAATAACTATTTACGCGTAAAATATGTAAATAGTCAGCGGTCTAGCAATTGTTTTATTGATATATTGGGTTCCAAAAAAGATAGGAAGTTGGGATTTGCCCGACTATTTAGCAATTTTGTCCTCTATTTAACTGTGTAAAAGATACATAGAGTGCTATTTAAAAATCTCATGATAATGCGCAATAATTGTTGTAATGTTAAACACAGCGCCCTCTAGCTATCACGTCAAAATTTATTCAGACTATCTTTATACAGCATACAGCATATTATTAAGAAAGAAGAGCTCTTTTAAACGAGACCTAGTTTGTTCAATTCTGTTAACTTATACCGAAGTTATTTTCATTTAAATAAAAACTTGTTTGACGTTCCCCACCACTACATTGTATAAGAGAGAGTAAAATACTCTAAGCAAAAAATCTGAAATTTTGCACTCTTTACTACAGCAATATTTAAAATATATTTATATTTGCATATTTTTGGTAAAAGAACCAATTATATCATCGTCCATAACAGTTTCGCCCCCTAGCGGCCATCTTACAAACTTGAAAATAATTTCTCGTAGCCGATTTACTTATTAAAAAATTTTTTTCAATATTGTCAGATTTATAATTCCGAGATATAGCCGGCGTCCATTATTAGTTGACCACCCGGTACATCTACTCACCAAAAAGTTAATGGTTAAATTCAAGATAAACTAAAATACAAAAATTACATAAGGAAGGAAGTTTTAAATTTATCGTATGTATAAATAACCTGACTGAAGTAACACGAGTTGGTATTTAACATGCAACCAAGAAAATTGAATACTTATTATAAACACGTGTAAACAAAATTAGGTTGATGTACATAATTTGGGTTATTGTTCAACACGTTTTACATTTTCAAATTTATTCTATAAATAAAAAGATAGTTTTTAATTTGAAATCGCATGAATTTTTTAGCAACTTTTATTATGGATAAAAGTTAAGTTTTTTAATATAAACGAAAATTTCATTTCAAACATTGAATGAAAATTAAATTTAGTAAGTTTTAGGTAGGCACTAAATTGCTGCTTTTTATACATAATTACAGGGTGAGTAATAAAGCCCCGCATATAATTTTTTTTAAAAGTGCTCTAAATTAAAAATGTAGCAAATAAAATTTAAAAAAACATATCAGACAACTTTATTTGTAGTGACGCCATACACTGTAGTAGATTTGGCGACACATACTTTTTTTCTACATGCAACACACATACTACATGACTTTTACACTTTTTCGTATATTGGGTCATTACAGTCTGACTGGTACAGTCTTGCTATGCTATTATGGAACTTTTTTATGTTTTTATTATTATATTTAAGTGCTATATACAATGTGTCCAGTTTAAAATAAAGTACATCGGGATATCGGAAACCGTTGGATACACAATGTCGGTTAAATGGAACCAAACTTGCGTACTTGAATCGTATGCTTATAATTAATCTGGGTTTACTTTTATTAAAAATCCTTTTAAGTATTTAAATACAGGGTAAAACCAAAAATCAGTGTTTTAAAAAATAATAATATTTTACTTATTATAAGAAGCACGTTTATCAAATTTTCAGAATATGTGTAAGGATCGTGACCATTCCAAAAAATATATTAAAAAATGTCTAAGCCTTTTTTTAAGCGCAGCCATAGTCAAATTTTATTTTTCCTATGGGCTTCATATTGGGTTTTTGTCTTTTTGTAATCCTCGTAAAAAAATGCTTTTCAAGCATCTCCAGTTTGTAATTGAGATATCCGAAAATTTCTTTTGGCAAATGAATTTAGCATATCAAATGACAAAAAAAAGCATTTTGACAAATGTCATGTGATCACTGTCATGGCGGCAAATTAAAAAAATATCCCTTCAATATGTAAAAGTGAGGTTAGATGACAAGATATTGAAAAATGCCTAAGAAAAAGTTGTTCAGAATTAGATTGTACGTCTATGTGCAAATTTTCAAAAGAAAATAACAACTTTTCAAAAATATCAGTTTTCCGGCATTTTTTCGAGAAATATTGAGAAAACAAAATTTTTGCGTTTGATTTGCATAAAACACAATAAAACCAACAAATAAACTTTACAATCAATAATTTTTATGTATTAGTCTAAAGAACAAAAAACATTGTTTTTTAGGACGGACTTAGATGCAAACTCTTTGCCAGTCACTGTATAACAATCATATGTACAGACAATAAAAATACGAGAAAATTGTAATAATAATAGTTAGTCATAGGAGGCCCTGATAATGATATGAGATTTAACTGAAATTAGCATAGCTCTAGGCAATGGAATTCATATTATTTTCTATAGAATTCCAATTTAAACTAGACTAGACAGACATCTACCTCCAAAAGTAGATAAATTATTTCCCACAATAATTCTATCGAAATCTTTTATATCGTACGAGAACGCATTTAAGGAATTACACACATTTAGGTCTGTTTTGGCAGTGAGGTTCAAATAAAATATAAAACCAATATGAGAAATAATAAAAACAAAATTGACATGAACGAATGGTCACGATGTTTTTTTTTTATTTAAATGAAAAACGTGCTTGTGAATCAGTAATGGGCAGGTTTAATTACTTAAAAAAACTATGAAAGGATTCCAAAAATGTAAAACCAAGGGGCGTTTAATGGGGAAGCAGGCAAGACACCCAATATGACTCTGCAACAATACCATAAACTGAGCAAGGTGGTTGGTGGAATGCTGACTGTGTTTTGTTACCGGAATGTCGTCAAAACTTAAAAAAATATGACAAATTTTCCCGTTAAACCGCCCTAAGCCCGCGATCCTTGACATTACACTTCATTCTGAAAAGATTTGCCAATGAAAACCGTTGTTCAGCGTTTAACCTCCATATAATAACTGCAACAAATATAAAAACAAAAGAAATGTAGGTACAGTGCAGCCAATCTCATACGAAAAAATGGCGGCCAATTCAAATCCGGCGTTCTTACTGGGACACCCTTTATTAAGGTTTTCTAAAACGCCGATTTTTGGTTTTCACCCTGTATTTATTTTGTTTTAAAATGATAACTTTTCATAATCTTCGCACACAATATTATATGGGTAGCCATAACAAAAAAACCAAAATATATATCTCGGACAAACTAAAATAAACTCACATTAATTTTTTCTAAAAAAAAACCAAGAATTTAAATAAATTCTGTGGCTTAAAAAACTAGGAGGATAAAAGTTGTCAAAATTCACCAATTTACGAAACCTCTCTGTGGTAGAACGTTGTCGAATATATCAACACTCTGTATAATTATTAATAAAATATGAAGTTTTAGTGTGTTTTATTATTGAGATTAGTTTTTATTCGAAAAAATTTAAAACAGAAGATTATCCGATAATCGAATGTTGGTTTTGACGTGTAGTAATGAAGGAAACTTTTCGGGAAAGAAAAATTGTCATCATTTAGATAATACCATATTATTAATATTGCGACATTTCCAAAGAACATATAGAATGATTAATATTAAAGATGTTTCAATAGTTTCACAAGCACACTTTTTACCGCACGAACACAAAGTCTGCAGACCGAAAAGAGGCTTGTCAAGTTATTTTTTGTATTTTACTGTATTTTTTTTAATACATAAGCATATAAAATTTAAAGTGGTAGTTTGATATTTAGGTTAGGTGAGCTGGCAATATTTTCATATTTATGTTTATAATGTTTTATGAAAGTAACCTTACTTCAACAGTACAGACAACCGCATCCGACTATATAAATAATTGTAACAAAATTAATGCTTACTGAACTGTATGCAGTTCATTTGTTATTTGAATTGATGGGATTTTAAATAACTTATAATACAACTTAACCTACAAACTATAACAGCACACACGTTTCTCAATAGCCAATCACAACGTCGTTTTGCTCAACATAAGTGCAAACGTTTCCATTTACGTGACGTTACGTCAAATATTTACATAATTTTACATAAATAAAAAATGTAGGATTTATGGTACACTATCAATATTGTCTTTATCAAAACTCTTATCAAAATTGAACGAAACTATTGACAGTCCGAACTCGGCTTTAGGTAACTCAGATAAAACCGTTTTTATAAAACAGAATGCTGATTATTGTAGTTATTTTTACAAGAAAAAGCATTAAAATAGAAAAACAAACGTTTATGGCAGAACTCCACATCGCATAGCCCCGATACTATAATCGTCAAAGAACGACCGAGTATGATAGTAAAATAATAATTCTAAGACTCAAAATCAATAAGTTAAAACCCTTTGACTTGATAGATCTACCATATACACGGTGATATTACAAGCAGAATTACATAGGTAGAGACAAAACATGTACAATCCCTTTATACAGTACAGGGATTTATTTATTTTTTTACCCATAACTATTTTTTTTTCCTTTCCTTTTGATAGGTGGCGAAACGTTGGCAACTACGGTCCAATCCCGGAAGACGTTTTTGTTTCAATTATGGAGAAAAAACTGGAAATTTTGAAGGAAAAAGAAAGCAGATTAAGGACAAAAGTATATAGATGATGAAATGACAAAGAAAAAAGAGATATACAGGGGAACATAAGGTTGGAGGCTAAATAGTTAGAAAAAGAAGAAAAAAGAGTGCGGCTAGGGTGTATAAAAATGTGGGTAGATAGGAAGGAAAGAAGATGGTGTGAAAGGGAGGGAAATTAAAAAAGTTGGTTTTAAAAAACTAAGCATAATGTGTGGGAAAGGAAATAAAAAAAAAAGCATCAACACAGGGAAAGAGGGAAATATGGGTCAATAAAAACGAAAAATGAAATTTCTGTTTTGGAACATAGCGGGTATTTATTTATTTGTATGGTACAGTTTAAATGTTGTATCGTGATGTAAGTGTTATGTGTGGTGCCACAGAAGATCAGTATAATCCTGTATAGTATGGTGACGAAACCGTGTGCAATTGTGCATTGGTTCGTTTTGGCAAAGCATTTGCTTTAAGGTTTTGGAAAACCACTAAAACCTAAACATGCCAACCCTTGCCCACTTTAGTATTCACATGTAATAATATTAATCAAGTGTGTAAACATTATAGATGGTAAATAAAAACATAAAATATAACAGCACTGCTATTGCATGACAACATATGATGGACCGGTCCAAGCGCCAGTCACAACAATGACGAAAAACATAGTAGGTTAAAGAAATAGCAAAAAAATTGAAAAACAGATAATCAGAACAGAGAATACAAAATATAAGGGTATAAAAAACAAAGGGAAGAACTTTTGGAAATATATACATGATTTTACAATGGTGAGGTTGATTGAAACGTGGATGGAGGAAAAAGACTGAAAAAATGGCAAGAAACGATGTCAAAAGAGTTTGAATGGAGAGTGTAATTTGCAGTGAGGGACGAGAGAAAAGGTAGGGCAAAAGGAAAATAATTACTGAAGTGAAAAGAAATGAAAAATTGAAAAAAAAGTAGAAGGGAAACATGTGCATGGAATGATAAAATAAAATATAAAATCTGAAAAAGATGAAAAATATGAAATAGTAACAGTATACGACAAAGAAATGGAAAAAACCAAAAAGATATAGAGGAGATGATAAGTGAAGAAAAAATAAACACCCTTATAATTATCTTTTGATTTTAATAATATTCTACAATATTTCTGATATCATCATCTTTACGTAAATGTTTGTTTAATTTTTTTTCCGGTTGTGCTCCCAGTACTAGCTGTTCTATTACTAAATCTCCTATAAATTTCATAATGCATGTCCAGTTTTGTCTGTAATCGACGATGAGCTGCTTCATCATAATTATTCGTTTGATCTCTAAAAGGTCATAAATTTCTGGAAAATTTTAAAGACTTTTTTGATTGATATATTTTCATTATAATTGGTTATAATAGAAGCAGAAACGTGTTCAAAAATTCACCTCAGACCTACTCATAGACAATAGAGCAAATAAGTATTAAATTTTGACAAAAATAATAGTGATAGATACCGCCTGTGCCAGTGTAATTGTAAATAGTATAAAGCACCTTATAGTCATGTTTTAAAACTAAAAAATGAAATTGTCATTATATTGTTTATTAACATTAAAACATTTTTACTAACCTCGATGCGTATCGGATAATAATTTCTCTGAGAATAATTGGCAAAAAGTGGAATATTTTTAAAAATTTGTAAATTCGTCATTTTTGAGATGTAGCGTAAATTTTAAGTAGGGGAAATAGGAGGTTTTTAATAATAATATAATAAAAACGAAATGGCACAATTTCGGTTTTTTTAATATCTCCGGAAGTAAGCCGAACTCAACGAGTTTCTCAACAGTAAAACGTTGATCCCTCGAGTGGGCAACTTTTTCCAAATTTAACCGACTCTGTATCTCTTACTGTTTCCGAGATCCTCATGCTGTTCATCCTTATCTTGGACACACTGTATAGTTGGACAGTTATGCGAAATTAGTATATTATATAAATAATTATTGGTTGTGTTAACTTTTAGGAACTTTACTGCCAACAGCCTTTCTAATTTAAAGCTTTCAAATTCCGCACTATAGTAAGCACAAGAGAAATAGGAAATGGTAGTATGTTGTGGTTTGACTGGAGGGTTGTACTTGATACTTTTGACTAAAGAAACCAGCATTTAGTTAAGACGGTGCGGTGATAAAGCTACTTTAATTTACAACAGCACACTATTACTATTTCTGAATATGTGATAATTATAAACTTTCTGAGTATTGAAAAATAGTTACGGAAAAATTTCTACAGCCGAATCCTACTGGCAATAGTGTAATTTTAGATCAGTGTTTTAGCAATTTAATATTTAAAATTTGAAAATTTAAAAAGTGTGCTAAAGGAATATAACTATTACGTTAATATAGTCAAATAATTAAAAAATTGTTAATTACTATAAATACAATTAACTTGAATCGTTTTTAAGTTACATTTTCAGTATACCTACCGCGATCAAAAAACTCCAAAACTACATTTTTTTGTAAAATAGTATTCAATAAGAAAATAGCTATAAACGTATGTAAATCTGACAATTATGCCTGCGGGGGCGTAAAAAAGCGTTACATATCAACATACAAACACATAAGCATCAACGTAATCTTAAAAAATATTATTGTTGACAGTGTTCACTTGACAACTACGTTACTGTGGAGGTAACTCATACGTATACACTGTTTCAAACTTTAGCAAATTAAATTAAAATTTATATAGGAAAGTTGCCTCCAAAAACTTTTTTAATGTTATATGTACCCTAGATGGAACTTAGAAGGCCTTTATAGAGTACATATAATATTAAAAATTAATGTTTTTATAGTAATTTTACCAACATTTAAAGAAAAAATAGCTTATTTTATTTTTAGTTTTTTCCGTATAAAATAATACACTATTTTGGTATTAACGAATCTGATCCATCTAATAATTCTGGTACATACTAAGATTTCGTTTAATGTTTAACATACAAAAGCACTCGTGCTTTCATATTCAACAGAATACCTATTCAATTTCTAATAAACTGATACTAGTCAATTATCAATCATATCTATCGAACTGATTAAGTTACATTTATAAGTCCTCTCCTATTCCATAGAGAATTCATTATTAGATCATGGCATAATTAATTTATTTGTTCTGAGTTGTTTACTTAATTAAGATCTAATACATTTACCGTTCGTATTTTTTAATTTTTGATTTTCTAATTTACAATTTATATGCTCCTAAATGGTGTTGCATTTTGAACTTAATTATGTTTATGCGAATTGAATTGCTTATCATAACGAGCTTAAACTTAGTACATTTGATAACGACCGGCCGTATCTTGGAAACCGGAAAAAAATTCTTAAAAAATTTTTAAATTCGTAGTTTTCCTCTAGATGGCGCAATCCATAATTTACAAAATATAATTGAGTTTTTACAAAATACATTCTAATTAATATTAGAAAAAAATGTCATTATTAGAAACAACTGTTTCTACTTTTTATTTTTCTATGTTACCTATTGTTAAGTGGTGAAGGAATGTTACTTTTGTTGCATATAACAACATCATCTTTTAATATTTTTATTGGAAACTATTTTTTTGTTATTTTTTCTGGGAAATTTCAAATTCAATGCTATAACTATAACCAACTTAAAAAAAGGCAAATAGTATTACTTATTTACCTGTGAAAACCGTAAACTAATATCTCTTGTTATTCCAAAGATATTGGCATTTTTTCAATTCTGATCAGTGTTGACTCACCCTGTAAGTTTTAAGAGAAATTATGTTACTTAATTTGTCTTGACAACGAAATTACAAGTAAGAACGCGTCAAAATAATTTTATTAACATAAATAATGGAACGTAATAAAACAACAGTTACTAACAACATAAATTTACGTAAAGTAAAAAAATCATCTAATATCTAACTATTTTAAATGTTAATAAAATTATTAAATTTGATGTTGTTATCTGCTTCTAAAATTAACCTTTAATGCTCTTTAAATAGAGCCTAAGTTTGTAAAAATTGGTTCACAAATGTGGAAGTTTCCGAGATACGTCCGGTTGCCATTCTTAATAAATCACCCTCTACAAGATTATATTTCAATATTAGAGATGCCGAAGACATTTATATTGTATAAGTGAATTTATGCACAATTATTCGTCACACGGTTTCTCTTGTTTATGAAGATTTAGACCGAATTTGAAAAAATGATATAAAGACATTTAGCCTCGATGGTACAATGGTAAGATAGCTGTCACCGAGGTTCGTAGCAACACGTTAGAGCAGCGTCATGACCAGGAGGTTGTATTGTTGGACATATGACATTTTTGTGATGTCCAAATAATCCGAAGAAAGTATACATCACACGGCAGAAAGAATTTGTGTGACACAAAAGCCAAATCACAAACAAAAGAAAAGAAAATAAAACCTATATAACAATATGAATTGTTTTAGTAGAGGAAAGTAATTTTAAGACACGTGTTTTTGACACAGGAATATCAGACCATTTCGCTCAAGTTATTCGTTTTTCCACTTACACTTCTAAACCTAATAATAATATTTCTAAACCCTATAGGCCCATAACAAATTTGGGTAAATTTACTATGTACAATATGCTTGAAAGTTATGACTGGTCGTTCATAGGTGATAATCTTTTGTCAGCGGAAGAAAAATTCACAAGCTTTTAAATATTTTATTAATTGCTTTCATTCTAGTTTTCCTATTAAAGTGCAAAAGCAGCGAACACCATGTAGAACTGCTAATATTTGGTTTAACAGTCGCTTAAAGAATATGCATGATGTCTTATTAGTTCAGAATGGACACTACAGACGGTTTAAAGATGATAATACTCTTGAGCTTGTAAATATCGTAAGTTCTATAAAGTTGAATTACAAAAAGCTAGAATTGCTGCCAATGATGCTTTCAATAAATCGTCAGTCTCTAAATCAAGAGCTATATGGCAACTCATTAAACAACGTAACACTGATACTTATCAGAATACACAAAATATTAACCCTAATCAGTTTAACAATTTTTGTTGAAATTGCGTGGATAAGATCAGTACAGTTCTTCCTGTTCAGAAAAACGATCCGATTACTTACTTTCATAATTACAATATAAACAAATATCTGTCTTTTGCTTTTCGCGAATTATCATACTAGGGTATATTGAAAAATTCTTAGCCTACTATAGAACCAAACAAAATTTCAATGTCAAAATATTTTATTACTCAACATATTCTCCTCTTAATTGGATACATTAATTACAGCGAACCTGCAACGTCTCTAGACCTTTCAAAAAAAATGTTTCTTCTTGCTCTGCAAACCAGACCTCCACAGCTTCTATTACCTCCTTGTTGGAAGAAAATGTACGACCTTTTAAACTTTTTTAGTTGAAGAAAGAGGTGATAGTCGGACGGAGCCAAATCGGGGAATAAGGGGGTGTTCTAGTAATTCAAACCCTAAATCACGAATTTTTGCATGGCAACATGAGATTTGTGTGCAGGGGCGTTGTCCTGCAAAAAAAAAACACCTTTGGATAGCTTTCCGCGTCTTTTCTCTTTAATATTTTCCCGTAGAGTGGTCAGTAATGTCGAATAGTAATCTCCAGTTATTGTTCTACCCTTATCCAAAAAATCAATCATGATTACTCTATGGCAATCCCAAAAAACTGAAGCAAGAACTTTTCCAGCAGATTTTTGGACACGAAACTTCTTAGGTCTTGGAGAACCAGAGTGTCGCCATTCCATCGATTGTTGCTTTGTTTCTGGATCGTAGAAATGTACCCAAGTCTCATCCATAGTAACAATTCGGTTTAAGAAGTCTACATCGTTTTCAAATCGAGCACAGATCGAACGCGATGCTTCTACCCTTGCACGCTTTTGGTCAACATTCAAACATTTGGGGATCCATTTTGCAGCAATTTTTCTCATGTCCAAATTGACGTGAACCATATAATGAACGCGTTCGTATGAAATATTCAGTGCTTCAGATATCCGTTTTAGCCCAATTCGACGGTCTGATAAAATCATGTAATGAACTGCATCGATATTTTCGGGGACTGACACAGAAACTGGCCTTCCCGATCGGTCATCATCTTCAATGGAAAATTTACCTCTTTTGAAGCTTGCATTCCAATTTTGACGGTCGCATACGAAGGACATTGATCACCAAGGGTATTAAGCATATCTTCGTAAATCTGCTTACCTCTTAACCCTTTTAAATACAGGTACTTGATGATGGCTCGATACTCAATTTTTCGATTTTCACAATTTTCGGTGGACATCTTTTTCATTTAATTTATTGCGTGACTCTGGTTTACTTTTTTGACGTCAAACTTTACACTGACACTTCTAATAAGTTATTGTTCGTTGCTATGGTAACGCAATATTTTGTTTATGCAAGGAACTGGTCTAGGCTAACTAGATATCAATACATCCTCGTATAATGAGGCATACGTGATATTATAAAAGCAATTAATAACGGCGGTTGTAAAGATCATTTTGGTATAACTGCTAATGTTGTAAAAACTGTGTTAAATGTCATTGTTGTTCCCTTAACAAAATTATTAATGCTTCTAATAAGAATCAACATTCCCATAATGAATTGAAGGTTTCTAAGGTCATCTCTTTGTATAAGAAGGGTGATAAGAACGAGATTTCAAATTACAGACCACTGTCCATTACACACAATGTTTTCAAAATCTTATTTGAGTAATCGATCTCAATATGTATACTTCAATAATTGTAAATCTGATTTTAAACAAATTTCTACCGGTGTACCACAGGGGTTTACTTGGTCCTGTGTCTTGGTGTATTTCAATGACATTACCACTTTAAGTAATCATAATGAGATGATTCTTTACGCTGATGATACCACTTTATTATATAAATGTAATAATCTGATTGATTACTCCTGTAATTTACTCAAAAATTTTTGAAGATTGGCTGATTGACAATAGATTATATGTTAATTTTGAAAAACACAAAATGTATTTTTACTTTAAAACGAATAGACGAAATCTGTAATCCTAATAAAATTAATTTCCTAGGTGTGTGTATTGATCCCAAATTAAATTGGTCTGAGCAATGTTGTCAGGTTGCTTCTAAGTTAGCAAAAGTATGTTATGTGTTAAGATCATTAAAGTCTATCGTCTCCAAAGAGGTATTAATTAACGCTTATTACGGTTACTTTCATTCAATCATGAACTATGCTATCACTTCTTGGGGTCATTCTTCTGATGTTAAACGGATTTTGCAATTCAAAGACGTGCAATTAGAATCATGAATAATTTGGGGTATAGAACTTGCTGTAGACACAAGTTTACCGAACTTGGAATCTTAAGCCTGCCAAGTGTTTACATTTTAAATTTCATCCTTCATATTAAAGACAATATTTTAAACTACCAGTCACCAACTGATTTTCATGATTATGATACTAGATTTAGTAAGAACGTTAATCTAAATAAAGTAATTGACTTACTACATCACAAAATTGTAGTAATTATTTGGGGATAAAGTTTTATAATAAATTGCCAATAAATATTAGATTGTTGCCTACTAATAAATTGAAGGGTGTTCTTACTAAATTTCAAAAAATGTAATGCTTTTTACTCTACTGATGAATTTTACTCGCTGACATACAGCTTTAATAACTGTTATTATTAGTAGTATCGTTTATATTATTGTGATATTTTCTTATAACAGATTTTCGCCAAAATTAATGTGATATTATATATATATATATATATATATATATATATATATATATATATAAGTGTATGCGTATGGACAAATATAAAATAGTTTTTTACTATGTTGGACGATGTATAAATAAATAAATAACCTAAGACGGAACAGTCTCTCAAGAAGGGACAGCTTAATAATTTCAAAAGTTTGTACGGTAGTGCCATCTGCACAAATCTAACTAAACTTCGCATAGTAAGCAAACTTTCCTGCAAACCTGAATTAGAGAGAAAATTTATAGATGGTACAAAAGGTCGCTTTGTAATTCGCTATTTTCCAATTTTTTATAAAATGTGTAAAATTGAAGCCCATACACATAAAAAACGTTCGCCAGTTGTAATTTTTTTTAAATGACTTTGTACCTTTTAAAGCGTGTATTTAATTCAAACACTGAAAATTTGCGCCACAACAGTTCAATAGGAGGTCGTCTGTATCTTGACGTCATTCCTTGTATTCATAACATGAAATAGTAAATTAGTGGTGTTTTACGTTAGTACGTAGTGTCGTTATACAGGTGAAAGTGTGTTTATGTTGTGAAGGGTGTAAATAATGTATAAAAACTTTTGTAAGTTAATAAAAATACATTATACGAGTCTCTATACTCCCAATATTGTTGTTTGGAATGTATGAATATATCCTTCATTGCCAATTTAAAGTATTTTGATTTGTTTTTCTACATTTTTATACTGTAATATGTTCCAGTTTAGAGTAAATTTTCATATTGTTTGAAAAATTGTTTTTTTATTGTCATAGTTTTTTAAATATTCACGGTCAAAAAAACTGTCTCGTCTTGAGTAACTTTTCTCTATAATTAATTATCATCATATAATTTTTACCTAATACTGGTCCGGCAGAAATGAATATCGAACAATAACTATTTTTGGACACGTGTTTAAATATTATTAGTATTTTTCACCATCTCAAGTGGATCTTAAGTAAATTGCCACTAAAAGCTATTTATAAATTATGTTTTAATTTTAGTTAACATGACTTACCTATAATTGCTCATTCATTAGATTTAATTATGGGAACCGCTACGTCAAAGCGATATTTAAGAATGAGCCGGAAAAGTAACAAGTAAAATGATCATCAACCAATCAACATCAACTTCCGTCTAAAGTTAGAATCGGGTAAATGAAGTAAATGCTTTGCCAAGACGAACTAACACAATTGCACACGGTTTCGTCACCACACTATACAGGTTTATACTGATCTTCTGGGGCACCATACATAACACTTACATCACAATACAATATTTAAAATGTACCATACGATTAAATAAATTAAATAAATAAATCGGGTAAAGAACAAAATTTAAACACCTAATGGTCTTGTAGTACCAAAGGAATAGAACTCTAAACTGCAGCGTAGTTAAAAACGAACTTGATTCTTATGAAAGTTTAAAAATTTTTAAAAACAGAAGTTTGCTTATGAGTTATGATGATGGTCGTTAGAATTTTCGGAATTATTCAAGCTTATATCAGAATCAATGAAGTGTAACGATGCGTGACACCCAGATAGTATATATAAGCATCATATTGTTTTTATTTTAGTATTGGTTTACTGACGATGAAAGCTTAGCTATTAAAACACGTGTCCGAGTATAGTTTTTTGGTGTTTTCCCGTTTCTTGTATTACATTTGTTATACAGTAGTTGTCTATCCGAACGCATGTGTAAAATGCAATTTGATTTCGCATTAATAATGTTTGAGCTGTCAATTTTGAGTTATTCAGCTATACATACATACATTATACATTGTATTGAAAATGCTGAACACTACTGTTATACCAGTTTTAATACGAGGATATATTGAAAATTCTTAGCCTACTATAGAACCAAACAGAATTTCAATGTCAAAATATTTTATTACTCAACATATTCTCCTCTTAATTGGATACATTTATTACAGCGAACCTGCAACGTCTCTAGACCTTAAAAAAAATGTTTCTTCTTGCTCTGCAAACCAGACCTCCACAGCTTCTATTACCTCCTTGTTGGAAGAAAATGTACGACCTTTTAAACTTTTTCAGTTGAGGAAAGAGGTGATAGTCGGACGGAGCCAAATCAGGTGAATAAGGGGTGTTCTAGTAATTCAAACCCTAAATCACGAATTTTTGCATGGCAACATGAGATTTGTGTGCAGGGGCGTTGTCCTGCAAAAACAAAACACCTTTGGATAGCTTTCCGCGTCTTTTCTCTTTAATATTTTCCCGTAGAGTGGTCAGTAATGTCGAATAGTAATCTCCAGTTATTGTTCTACCCTTATCCAAAAATCAATCATGATTACTCCATGGCAATCCCAAAAACTGAAGCAAGAACTTTTCCAGCAGATTTTTGGACACGAAACTTCTTAGGTCTTGGAGAACCAGAGTGTCGCCATTCCATCGATTGTTGCTTTGTTTCTGGATCGTAGAAATGTACCCAAGTCTCATCCATAGTAACAATTCGGTTTAAGAAGTCTACATCGTTTTCAAATCGAGCACAGATCGAACGCGATGCTTCTACCCTTGCACGCTTTTGGTCAACATTCAAACATTTGGGGATCCATTTTGCAGCAATTTTTCTCATGTCCAAATTGACGTGAACCATATGATGAACGCGTTCGTATGAAATATTCAGTGCTTCAGATATCCGTTTTAGCCCAATTCGACGGTCTGATAAAATCATGTCATGAACTGCATCGATATTTTCGGGGACTGACACAGAAACTGGCCTTCCCGATCGGTCATCATCTTCAATGGAAAATTTACCTCTTTTGAAGCTTGCATTCCAATTTTTGACGGTCGCATACGAAGGACATTGATCACCAAGGGTATTAAGTATATCTTCGTAAATCTGCTTACCTCTTAACCCTTTTAAATACAGGTACTTGATGATGGCTCGATACTCCAATTTTCGATTTTCACAATTTCGGTGGACATCTTTTTTCATTTAATTTATTGCGTGACTCTGGCTTACTTTTTTGACGTCAAACTTTACACTGACACTTCTAATAAGTTATTGTTTGTTGCTATGGTAACGCAATACTTTGTTTATGCAAGGAACTGGTCTAGGCTAACTAGATATCAATACATCCTCGTATACAGACTAAGACCCACACATGTCTGCATGATCATTTTCTTTTGGTTTTATAATGTTAAATGTGTGTAAGCCACCTTAATTGGTTGTATTTTGGGTTTTAATTAAAAATTTTCAAGTAGCTACCATGCCATCGTAATGGAGTGCGACTTTTTGCAAAATTGACAAATGTCGCATACCTAAATGTCATTTACCAATATTGATCAAAAAATGAAAGTCAATAAATGAATAGAAATTTAATTATATAAATAGAAAGAAAAATTATAAAAATGCCCTTAGCTTTTTCCTCAATGTTGAAAAGTTTACAGCCGGCACGTTACATATTATAGATTTATACAAATTATTTATTTTGATAAATTTGACTACATGATGAATGTCCATAAGGTGGCGACACCGACTATTGTTTACTTAATAATCAGGCCAGGATGCGTTGAAATGCAAAGCTCTTTCTAGTAATTTTATTTGATTCGCTCCCTGTAGCGAACGGACGTATTCTTAGCTCTTAGCTCTTAGCAATTTAGAGACTTCTGCTTTTTTAAAAGCAATTCTCAACGTTTTTATTTAGGTTTTGTTGCATTACTTATGTAATGAAACAGCTTAAAGAATGTTTAGTACGGCGACTGCTATTTTATAGCAAAAGCGACTATTTTCTGTTTTTCACTAGGTAAAATGGACTCCGTCGTGTTGCGAAACAGATCGCAGATCTGACTAAGCAGCTTGCCTATTTTGTAGTTGCCCACCAACCAGCAACCCCCGCCGCCAAGAAAGGAAGAAAGAAATCAAAGAAGACGGGAAGCCAACGCCCGGCTGAAGAATTCCCGTCGCTGCCGAATCACGACGCCGCACCGAAGACACAATCGCCTCCCTTCGATGACGCAACCACCAAAGTACAGACGCCGACCCTGTTGGACGAAGAATTTATGGAGCGGGATGGCTTTTCTCTTATGTCTAACAAGAGAAGAGGTCTACCGCTTCCGTAAATTCCAACGTCAACCCCAAGGACACTACCGCACCTACAAGGACCAAGAAGATCCCATCAATCGTTCTGCACAGCCAGAACGATTATAGTAAAGCTCTAAAGACGTTAAAGGAGAATAACGTGTCTGTTTCTTGGCCGAAGACGGCGCGACACGGGGTCGCTCTCCAGGTTGCTACGACTGAAGACTTCCGGAATAGTTCAAGGCCGCGTAAAAGCTTCGGATATTCCGCTTGTTGTTCCAGAGGGGTCTCCCAATGCGTCAAGTGCTTGGAGCCGCACTTCTCTTACGAGTGCACCAAGAAGAGGGAAGACAAATCCGCAACCTGCTGCAACTGCCAACAGGACCACCCCGCTAACTACAAAGGTTGCGCCGCGTAATCTCATCCACCAGGTCACGAAGGAGGATGCTCTCGTCATCGCCGAAGTCCTCAGGCAAGTCGGATCCCCAACCGAATAATGGATACACGTCCTCCTAGAAAACCGAAATCCCTCTACGTCACCATTTGGAATTCGAACGGTATTTAACATAAAGTCTTAGAGTTTTCAGAATTTCTTTATATACAAAACATAGGCGTAGAGGTAATTTCGAAACGCATCTTCGAAATTGTGACAATTCCAAAGTTCGTAACTACGTTAGGTACAACAACAACCGGACGACAGGTAAAGGCGGTACAACGGCTATTTTCATCAAGCGTTCTATCTAACTCAACAGCGGCCAACGGAAACATTGAACCGCTATTCCGCCTACAACCCGCCCACCAAAGACATGGACGCTATTCTCAACAATCGTGGTTTGAATCTAAGATACAGACAACTCGTTGAATTATAAGAGACAATTTTATCAAGTTTCCGATATTAAAATAAAAGAATACATACTAACTTTTATTAAAATTGTCCATAAATTTATTTGATTTAAATTGATGCAAAAATTGATTAAAGAGTGAAACAATGTGTTTTAGCAGAAATAGTTCTAATAAAAGTTGTAAAAAAAAAATTTACAACAAACTGTTGTCTAATAACTTGTCTTATACAATTAACGTTATTGAAGATATTGGGCAAAATTATCGTCTGAAGTACCTAAAATAAACAGATAAAGTTTTATTGCATTTACTTCAGCTGCATTCATCACGTGAGGTCTTTTACAAGGGACGTTGGACAGCTAACGATGACTCAAGTGGACTCGTTAACCATGATCTGCGGTTTTTGGTATTCTTTGCTAAGTCACAGCCTCAACTCATCATTTAGTTTACAGAGAGGTATTTACCTACACTTGAGAAAAGAAAACATGTTTGCTTTAACTTATTTGAAAATTAAAATTAAAAAAATATATTTCTGAGTACACAGATGGTTTAAATAATTAAAGGAATTCAGGCGAGACAATTATTTTAAAAAATAGTAAAATAATAAACAAAATATGACATTAGCGTGAAAATTTAAATTTAAATTAAACTGAATGTATTGAATTAATTCAGTTGCGACAAATTAGATACATCTTAAAAATTACAAGCATTTTTAGATAAAACGTGTTTTAAGTAAGGAAGACCTGAAATATCTCAGAAACGAGTTGCACAATGTTTATAGATTTATGGTGAACTTTGTTATTTCATATAGATCACCCTGTATATTTTTTGCTTTTTGAAACAGTGATTATTTTTTATATAATATGGAGCATACCTAAATGCCATACTTTCGAAGCTACATTTACATTATCCCCGCCGAACTTCTAACATAACACAAATATTTAAAGATTTGTCTTTTGTTACATTTTACTAATAAACTAAGACTAGACATTGTTATGAGATTATTTATGAAGATATAAATTATTAAAGATAATTTAAATTAAGAGGGTTTATTCAATCGTGGTCATCTATGTATGATTATAATGTGAAAATAACTCCAAAAGTATGGAATTTAGGTATAGGAAATATTGCATAAAAATAATTAGTATTTTCAAGGATTTTGAAAAGCAAAAATATACTGATCTATTTAAAATAACAATTATTATTCTGAAAAAAGGAAAGATCTGACAGTAAATGTAAGTACCACCATAATATCGGCCGTATCCCTGTGATATATGATTGGTGTACAAGGATCTTGCCCCTTGTACACTAAAATCTATATAAATCGTGTAAGCCGTTTCTGAGATAATTGAAGCGTTCTTTACTTAAAACTCACACTGTATATTCAGTTAAATAAAAACGAGTATAGTGCAATTTAACTCAAAATTTTTTGAAAATTGTTGTGCACATCTAAACACGTTGAACATGTTTAGTATTGTGTCCAATCATCATTAGCGTCACTACATAATACTGTAGCTTTGAACTTTTAAAATTGCTCAAATAATGAAATTATACAGAAATATCACAATATAAATAAAGCGGTTGGAGTTGTCCTAACTTCCTTTAACTTTCTAGATCATTACTAAAAACATAAACTGTTTTTTTTTAAGCGACAGTCAAGGGCATATTATTGAACTGCTGCTGACGCTTAAACGGCCTGTTACTGTTCTAAACGAATAAAAGCGACAGTCTTTATTTTCAGAACTATTAGTTTGGTACCTCAGTTCTATCATTAAAAACATGACACTAAAGTACAAACCTGATTCGTAGAAAATAAAAATCACTTGTAACACTTAAAATTTTAAAACTTTGACAATAATATGACAGTAATCCTGTTGGTTGAAGTCAAAATAGTGCATATTTGACTTGGAGTTAAAAATATGATTTTTCCAATTAATTTGTTGACTGTTAACGCTTAAGCTTTCAACAATTAGTATTGGTTTAACTCCTGTTAAAATAAAACTACTATTTTGTTTGTTAAGCAACTTTATGCACTGATTGAGGAAGAATTGCTCAAAAACCACCCATTATATATTATCACTGTCCATTAATTATGCAAAGCTCTAAAGGTTCAAGGAAAAAGAGTGATTAGTTGCTAAATAAAACGTTGAATGAGATCAAGCATCTATTAAAAGAGAACTACTTAAATAAAGCTTACATCTTAGTAGTAGCTACAGCATTTTTAATTCTTTAAAAGTGGCATCGACTATAAAAAGTTTTACGTTTCTAACCAGTTAATCAGTGGCGGCTTGTCCATATGGTCATTTGGTCAATGACCTCCCAAAATTTTGACAATATATAAAAAATATTCATTATTACGTGTTTTATTAAAATAGGTAATTAAGTCGCAAGTACAATAACTTAAAATTTATCGGCCGTCGTTCGTAATTCATCCTCTTCAACCTTGGGCTGGCGGTGCGAATTGTCCTCATTGAATTAGATCTACCCGGAAAAACTCGAAAAACGTGCAGCGCCCGAATAAACGCGAACGTCCGAAACAATAATCAACTTTGGGTCATGAGCCGGATCCCGCAGTTTACGTTGACTTCGTATAGGGTGTACAACTACGCTCGATTTTTGATTCGATTTTTGCGTGTTTTAAATCAATTTAAGAATTTATATTGATATGTTTTACTGTTGTTGTGTTGTTTTGTAAAAATACTATTTTTGATTCGCGTGTGCATGCGCTATAATAGAAAATGTCGGTAGTGCAGAAAATTAAACAACTAAAGTGCTAACAAACTTAATTTTACAAAATTAGTTGAGTTCAAGGCAAATGGTCGTCCTTTGCCAGAACTAAGTTTACGACAAACTAGCAAAGACAAAAATAAAGATGTTCATCGAAACTTTCGCAAGGTAATGTACGATTTAGCTAACTGGATATGTGGTTGTGAAGTATCAAATGTATTTTACTGTTTTGTTTGTTTATTATTTTCTAAAGACTCGTCAGACTCGCTATAGTCCAAATCTGGTGTTAGAGATTTAAAACATTTAAAAGAGGAAATAAAAAACATGTTTCGTCTGCAGAACACATGAAATGCTCGGTAAATTTTGCAACCGTAGGAAATGTTGATATTCGTACACAGCTAGACAATGCTTATAGAAAATCCCTTAGAGATTTTAATGAGAATGTTTCGAAAAATCGCTATATTTTGAACAAAATTGTAGATTGTATAAAATTTTGCGGTGCATTTGAGTTATTTATATTTTTTAAGTATGCCTATTTTTAAATTAATTTTTGACCTCCCAGTATGATTGACCAATTAAACAATATGGATATGAAGTACCATGATTAATTCCATATAACTGATTGAGCACATGGAACTTGTTATAATAAACATATTGGGCTTTGATAAAAAACTATGATCATTTGTATAAATGTGTGCGTAGCATTTTCAACAGCAACACCAAAGATTTGATTAAGTACAATTCGATATTCTGAAGACATATTAAAAATGATGAATCGAGAAAATTCAATTTTAATAAAATTACTATAATGACCGATAGTAATGATTATTTGAGATCTTGAGTTTGATGTCATTGTTGTTTTTGTGATCGTCGAATTTACCAGTTCTGTGTCCTGATTAAAACTAGAGGAATATCACGATATGGACGTAAACTGTACCATAAGTTTTTGCTAAAAGTGAAAATTACTACGAATTTGTGAGTAAGAAAAATATTTTCGTATGTTGGTACACCTTCCTGGAGTTGTTGGTTCCTTTTGGTCAGTGTTTGAGGTTACGTGCGTTTGTTTACTGTCTCTGTTTTATATTAAAACTGTTTTCTAGAACAAATATATTATTATTTTGCGGAGGAAGGTGTTTTTGGTAACATGCCCTGAAAGGAGTTAGGAGATCGCGGCTACGAGTTCATAGCTTCTAGTCGCTTTAAGGTGAAACGAAGTTGCAGGTGTCCGCTCTTACCATGAGGTAATGTCCGGGAGGTATGTTAAAGAAATAAGTCATTAAATAAAAAATACTTATAACTTGTTTGTAGCTAGTAGAAGCAAGAATATTAGTGTTTCTAACAGCATACAGAGCAAAGTCAGAAAAGTTAACTATGGAGAACTGGTCTATTAATCTAACAGGAAAATTTCTCGACTGTATTGATAAGATAATTTCATGAAGGAAGTATTAGAAATACACTTATAGAATGAAGAAACTGTAAGTAAGAAACTTAAATAATCTATTTATAAATATTGAATTAATAAGAACATATAATTGTGAAATTATTGAACAAAAAGCTCATAAAGTAACAGAACTTTTTAAAGGGTAAAACTTCTTGAATAACGTTACATTTTAAAAAATATTGATTCAACATCAAAAAGATAACCCAGAAGAGGTTTAATGGAACTGCCCGATGTTGTATTAAAACGCATAATTTTTTAAAACATTATATACTGAATCAAACAAGAAGGCATTTTGATTTTGTTTATTTAGATGAAACTTGATCTTCCAAAATGAAACAATTGGTCGCTCTTGAGATGATGATTTAAAAAGTCAAAACGACAAAAGTTGATGGAAAAAGGTTAGTTATGCTTAATCTATTTATGATTTTAATTATTAACTTCTGTGATCACAGGTATATTGTACTTCACGCTGGCAATAGTGAAGGATCTTCCGGATGCTGATTTAATATCCAGTTCCTCCACAAGAAATCTGATTACCATGGAGAGATGAACCAACAAAACTTTTACATTGGTTTGAGCACAAACTATTAAAATTTAAATAAACCTTCAGCAATTATAATGGATAACGCCCCATCACAGTACATTAATTAGTAAAGCACCAAACAGCTCGACAACTAAAATGCAAATTCAAGAGTGGCTGAAAAAAAATATTCCTTTTGAAATTAATTCTTGTAAAGAAAGAATTACTACATATTGTTGACAGGTAAATCAATGTTAAAAGTTGCATGTATGAAACTTTTCATTTTTAGAAATAAACCACCAAAGTTTATGCAGCCGATCAACTGGCTGAACAGTATGGCCATAGTACTACTTTCCTCCTTACCATTGCATATTTAATCCCATTGAACCTATATAGAATTACAAAACTTATTATAATAAGCACATAGAAGAGAAGGAAACTGATTGAAAATTGTATTCATATGTGGCATGAAGTTCTAACGCTTCAAAAGAAGCATGGGCAAATTTATAATGACACTGTGAAGATTTGATTAAAAATGGTGATAGAAGTAGTGTTTATGAAGGAGATAATTCATAATTATTAATTTAAATGAGACAGAAAGTGATTCCAATTGATAACACAGCCTGTGAATTTAAATAAGAGCATAAGTACCACTTACAAGGATTCACAAAAAAAATTGATTTCTTTCCGTGGAAATGATCAGCCTATCCTGCATTGAATAGAGCACTCTTACATTGTAACGTGTTGTATGATAAGTGATTTGTTACAAGGTATCGGTAATTGAGTTTATATAATAAAAATAACGAGTAAGACTTTGTTTTATATTTTAGTGTAACTCTTCTGCTGTTGTTCGAAAGTTCTACTCTGCTACTGGAATTACCATATCCCAGACTGTTTCTATTCAAAAAATAAATTTTAAAATTCAATTACATAGTTAGAATTTTATCCTTCAAACATTAACATAGAAGTGATAGAACATAACCTCATTAAAATCACTTGACGAATTGGCAAACATTGCAGAATATGACTTCATAAATTTCGATGACGTAACTTCCATCTACTTTCAGGATCACTTTTAGATACATTTAAATTGAAGAATAGAACCAGTTAGAATTTCAACAAATTACAAAGGAGTTTAAACATTACTAATACTACTCTAACATTTAAATATTGTATTGTACTAATTCTAACAAATAAAACGTTTTCTGATGCCCATCAGAACCAGGCTACAATTAATTTATGTTTTATATTTTGCTAGAGTAAATAACCTAATTCGCTTAAAATAATCATTTACTTTTTATCCTTATATCGAGATTAATGTGAATTCACTTTTTGTGTTTTAACAATTAAGTCAGAAACATATATAAATAAAAACATGATAAATTTAGAAAAAGCCATAAAAGTTCAAAATTGTTCATGGTTGATTCATGATTGATAATACACTGAAAAGCAATCCATCGATTTTACCTGAAAGAAGAAATTTAGAAATAATAAAAGTTATGATTATTCTAGTTTTGGTAAACTTTCCTTTGACTTCCACAAATGTCACTTAATTGAATATCAACACATAGGTTTTGCAAATATTTGTTTAACATAACCACCTCAAAATAAATATGTCACGGTAATAGAAGAGTATGCGACACATGCTCAGTATTATTGCTAAAAATTATACTATTCGTTTCGAGCACATGGTAATTTAGGCGCACAAAAATTACTTCCATTCTACCCAGTGTGTGCGATAACACCTGTTACTCGAAGAAACCACCAATTTAAGGTTTGTGAAAATGCACTGAGAAAATTTTATTTCGCCAAAACTTTTGAAAATGGAAAAATGACTTACCTTACAAAACCAAAGTTAAGAAACTTTAGCGAATTCTTGAACGTTTAAATCACGACGCCAACAATGGGCGCGCTTTACTTTGGAAGCACAAACCTTCATACAGACGCTGATCAAACGAGCGTCGAATAGCACGGACGCCACTTTTCAGTAAACGCAATCGCGCATTTAGCCTGCGATTATTCAAAGAGAAAATATAGTTGGTTGTACTTCAAGGTCCAAATTAATAAGAGTACAAAATATTTGGCTAATCAAACTAACTTCAAGAGAATTATATACAGAACGATAGATAAGTGTTAAATTCACTTTTGCTAGTTATTTTTTTATTATACGCCGTTGTTTGATTCATTAAAAACTTAACAAAGTTTTAAAACTACCCACTTTCTAAATTAAAATATTGATTAAAGATACCTTCTACCTGCATAAAATGCTTTTGATTGAATAAGTTTGAGACGTAGTTTTGTACCCACAAAGTGATCCTATTATAAAGTTTTAATTCAAATTAACCATTGCATTCATACAATACAATCAAGCTTCCAATTTTAAGTACTTTTTATTTAACATTTTAGAGTAACTTTAAAGCAATTTCTTTTGAAGATCTACTTTTGTAATTTTCTGTTGAAATGTTGGTGCTGTTCATTATTTGTTCAATTACAGCTTACATGCTCAGTTTATAATTTGCCGACACCTAGAACAAACGACAGCTTTAGATGAACTAAAACGAATAAAATTAAATACGGTTCATGTAGCGTATTAAATTAGTAGACTATTTAGTAGAACAGCAGCTTCCCGTCGTCGTCGTAGAGTTATACGGTTTTAAAGATGCTGTAAGAACACCGCTGTCCCATCAGGCGTAACCTGCTGGTAAGAGTTTCTAAAACCAGACTTCAATAGAGATCGCACCTACCAATATCAGACACCAGATCAAAACAAATTGGACACAATAATCAATCATAAAAGAAAGACAGACAATTAAAAATTTCTGTAGTAACTGGAGTGACAAAAGAGAAAAGACTGTACGGATGTCGTCAAGTAAAGTTGCTAGTATAATGCACCAGATTTACAGTTAAGCTTCAGCAACCCAAATTTAGCATTAACGTTCCAACGAAGATTATCTATAGGGAAACTGCAATATATCACTACACGCACCATTCAGTCGAACATGCAAACGATTAATTAATCGCTTAAATTTATTTATTAAACTGGGTAGTACCTCCCCGCAACCCAAAACCATTTTGACTTCGCCAACCGTTAATTATTCCCATTCGCACGCTTCCATATTGAACTAATTAAATTCTGCTGGTGAGTGTACCACTGAATTAGTTTTATTTTAAACGAAAGACAAATTCGTTTATGTCATGTACATTGTTAATAACAGTAGCAATAGATAAGATCCTTAAACACTAATCTTTGTTGTATTATGTGTACGAAGTCCTGAGAGCAGGACGTTCAAAGTTGAAGTTGATTTCAACAGTCTGGCAATTGCATGCAGAATTTCTTAGGGGAAGGTGTTCATAAGAGAACCGAAGGCGCGTTTCGTTTGTTTACAAACAAGCCATCCCTTATCTGGTGACGGTACTCACCAATTGTTCGCAGCTGTCTACGACGCTATCCTATGTGGTACTTGTCAAAAGAAGGTCTTAATCAAATCGAACACCTTGTGAGTTATCTAGATACAAAACGTAGAGAAAACGTAACGGACTTTTAAAAAGATTCCACGGCATTTGCAAATGTGTACAAAAAATGAGAAAAGAACGGCATCTACAGGTTTAGAGTCCCTAGATTCCCGTGGTCCAGGGACTTTAAATATCCTGGAGCCTGAGTCTACGCCGCGTGGAAAAATGGGGTCCACAACTCGTTAACGGGGTCTATAAAAATGTATTAGGTGACCGACTTGACTTCTCCTATGAATAAGGGAGACAACATATATAGGCAGACAATATTATGCGGAAGACAATATTATAAGAAGCTCAGCAATTGTTTTGTAAGAACTTGCATATTCCATATTCAGAAAGAGCGTGTCAAGACTCGCCGATGCCGCGCCGCCCGCCCGCCTAGTTAAAGTCGTGTCTGAACTTGCATGAACTTGTTGGATTTTTTCTTTAATATAAATACGAATGCGAATGATAAACATTACTCAGTTGTTTCCGAATTTCAAAAGAAAGTGTACCTATATAAGTGTTCACCAGTGACGGAAGTAGTTTTTGACTTTTGAAAATTAAAGTGAATTGATATTATTGTTTGCCAGTGTTGGAAAAGTAAGTACCTACCTATCTATTTGTTAGCAACTTGTATCTTAAAAGCCACTTCTATTATGTTTGTTAAATCATTTTAAGATTACTTAACAAACATTTTTTTCATATTTACAGGTAAGTAATTGATACGAAACATGGCTGAATCTAAGAAGAAGTGTCGACAGTACAGTGTTGAATATTTGAAATTTGGTTTCTTCCATCAAATACAGACAAGCGATTGCCCATGTGTCTTTTATGCAACAAAGTCTTGAGCAATGACTCTATGAAACCATCGAAGCTGGAAGATCATCTAAGAAGGTGTCATCCTGACAAAATAGGTAAGGATTTGAAATATTTCCAAACATTGAAGGAAAAGTATGAAAAGAGACCCACCGTGCATAGTATGTTCGCTTCAACGTCTGAAAGCAACGACGATGGCTTGCGGGCATCTTACAATATCTCATTACTTATAGCAAAATCTGGGAAACCGCATACCATTGAGAGGAGTTAATTTTGCCTGCTGTTGAAGAGGTCTTAAAACTGTCCTGCACAAATCTTCATTTGACATACTTAAAAGAATTCCTTTGAGTAACAACACTGTACAAAGACGTATTGATGAAATGAGCTCTGATGTTGAAAGTTTCTTGTGTAATTATCTGCAAACAACTCATTTTTCTATTCAACTGGACGAGTCAACTTTACCTGGCAATGAAGCATTATTATTGGCATATGTTCGATTTATCAAAGGCGAACAAATGTTTGAAGAGTTACTATTCGCGAAAACTTTTGAAGACTGACACTAAAGGTGAATCAATTTTTAATGTTCTGAATGATTTTTTACGGAAAAATCAATTGCATTCACAAACATTATTTCGGTGGCAACAGATGGAGCTCCTGCCATGGTCGGGCGATATCGTGGGGTTTATAAGTCATCTTAAAAGGATTATACCAGAGGTAATTGCAATTCACTGTGTCATCCACCGACAACATCTAGTAGCGAAAAATTGAGTGATAGATTGCACCAAGCGCTTCAATTTGTGATTAATGCAGTTAACAAAATAAGAAGCAATGCATTAAATACGCGCTTATTTGCACAGTTGTGCGAAGAAAATGATGAGGACTTCCAACGATTGCTGCTACATACCGAAGTACGCTGGTTGTCGAAAGGGCATGTCTATCAAGATTCTATTTGCTTTTCGACTCTGTTTTAGAGTTTCTGAACACTAAAGATCCTGTTTTAAAAGAAAACCTCATGAATTTCAAAGCAGACATTGCGTATTTGACAGATTTGTTCAAAAAATTCAATGACCTCAACCTACAGTTACAAGGGGACAGCCTCAATTTGATAAAAACAAAGAGTGAATTTCAGCTTTTCTTGTGAAACTGAAACTTATGAAGCAAAATATTGGTCGACGGGAATCTTCCCAATTTCCAAATTTATCGCAGGCAGAATGCCCTGACTGGGTTATTCAGACGTATGTTCAATATTTGATTGCTCCTGTATGATGATTTTAAAATCAGATTTGAAGACATTCTGTCGATGGATATAACACCATGGATAACAATGCCACATGATGCAACTGAAGTGGAAAATGTGGTACTGCAAGAAGAGCTACTGAGTTTAGCACTAATAGGAGCCCAAAGTAGCATTCAAAAGAGGGAAATAATCATTGCATTAAATACCTTGGGAAAACATCCAGGACTGTGTGAATTGTGCAAAAATTTCATGTTTTCGTTATCTTGTCGAACGCAGTTTTAGTGCTGTAACAAACTTGTTGACAAAAACGGAGCAGGATTAAATATTACAGAGCGAGGAGATTTTACGGTTATACTTAACCAACCCAAGCCAATATATTGATAATCATTGTCAATTCATAAGATCCTCCCATTAAATTGAGACTTTATCTCAGATTACAAATGATAATCTGAGATAAAGTTAACATCATATAACTGAATAATGATTATTTTAAAACAGTCGCAATATAATCAAATGTTTTGATTGTTATTCAATAAATAGCCACAAAACAAGAAAATATTTATTTTACTTCACTCGAAGTGGGATTATTGTTTCTTGTACTGTGAGTCAATCTTAGAATACAAAAAGTAAAGTAGAATCCAACTGTTGATGAAGACGTTTAGACTGTCAGAAACTTTAGCTTGAATGACACTCACAGCATAATCAAAGTAATATAAATTTCATCTTTTTTCGGAAAACTTAACTATAGTTGATTGAAAAATAGCCACAACAATAGATTACATATTTGGTTTTGGAAGTAAGTTAGTAAATGTAATAGCTGCAGGGGGTCCACCAGATCCAGCAAATGTTTAGAAGTGGTCTATGAGAAAGTATGGGGAACCTTTTGTTAGACGAATATAACTTAACCAATTGTTGAAATCTCTTAAACGCATTCTGCTATTTGTTTGGAATTTAATTAACAATTTGCTAAACACTACCCGTTAGCAACTAGAAAAGTATAGTTTTACAACATGTCGGCCTTTCGTTCTGAGATCTAAATCGATATTTATTTTCAACCAATCGAAAATTTGCAACATTTGCGCTGATTACGACTTTCGTCGTAACGTATTAATCAACATACGTTTTCTAGATTTATATTTCATGCAATATATTGTTCTCGACGCATTTTACTCGGTTTGTAAAATAAAACCGTCACACCATAAGATTTTAAACTGAATGATTATATAGAAATCTTTATTAAATTACAATTACAGTGAAAACATAACAGTTACAATCCATGTCACCAACCTATCCTTCCAATCAGTGTTGGCTAAATACAGTGGGTAGCTAAGCATATCCAGGCCCTGGACAAGATAGGCATGTGCACCTTTTCTTTCTCGCTAGTGTTCCAACAAAATCTTTCTTTTAGTTTTCACTTAATTGCACTTACATATTTTATATTTCATTTAAATTTTAAATTATATATAACATATTCAAACAGAATATTTTAATTTTTTCTTGCTTTTATTCCAAACTGATCAATTAATTTATAAAAAGTGTAGGTACAAAATCTAAACACAGACTTAAAGCAAATATTTAGTTGATTAAGCACATGTCAATTACTTATAAGAAACTTAATTTTAAAACTATCATTTTGAATGGGCTCATCCACTTAGAAGCCATCAAAGAATTTTTTTTTTCTTGGAGACAATTTTTGTCAGAAAACAAGGTTACAATGTCTATGGTTGATAATTCAACTGCCTTGTTTTAACAGCATCCCACCATTTCTAAAGTTTGGAATCATATTAGAGTGAGAGATATCACCAATTGTTTGCCTCACTATGTACCTTTGCATAATTTGGAAACTGTATTTGTATCTAGTACTTTATTTCAGAATCAAAATAATGGCTGTAAATTGTTCAAAATAAGAAGGTAAACTTTAGCTTCACGTTGCCCTCCTCGTTTCTTCCGTTTAAAGTCACATAGGTTAATATTTTAATGAATACTAAAATAGCAAGAACGTAGCGGTCAAGAGTCGAACATTTGGAAGAGAAAGGTTGGGCAAACCTTTCTAATTGTTTTGCCAAATTAGTTTGATTAGCCATTAAATTGCTCAACGGAACTAAAACATAAATTTCAATTGGTCAAAATTTTCTGATTTCATTGCTGACACTATCGTTGATCAGTAATTTAAATTATGAGAACAACAGGAACAAATTGGTAGCAGGGCTTTTCTCATAATTTTGTTTGTAATCATTTGTACTTCATTATTTATTTTCATTTTTTATGAGAAATATAACGGAACATTGTAATATATTGATTGGTCACATAATCTTAGTTGTATACGTTATATAGAAAGGGCTTTGAATTTATTTTTATTTATGTATTGATTCTGTCAAGATCAACTGGTCCATTTTGTATATTCAGACTACACTTAAAATTAGTTTTAGGTTTTTAAAAGAATTCTAATACATCATCATAATAGAAGAAGTTATTTAACAAACAAGGAGATAATAAAAGACTAACAATGAGATATCGGTTTGATATCAGTTAATCGTTGACCAGAGTTACACAACTTTTCCAGTCAGAATGTAATTTTGTAATTTGATAAAATTATAACGCCGAATAATTTAGAAAGAAGCATTAAACGCACCTTAGAAATAATGCTTTATAACCACAATTTTTAATTGCATAACATAACCTAACTGCATTGTTTCTACTTTGAGCTTGTATTTGATTATTTTTGGTTGTCTTATAAGGCTCTGACAACAGTATTTTAATCATACTAAATTGAATTGAGGTACTAAACTTCAATTGTTGCGTCAAAATACAATAGTTTTCATCACATCCAAACAAAGTGTATAAATCTTTTGTGAGAACGGATTGGTGCTGATTTAAAATAGTGATGCACCACAAAACCGAACCAGAAATGGTTGACAATGTTTGATAAACAGACACAAAAGCCTAAGTACATCTTCATGTTGCCTGTAAACAAGTTGAACTTTTTAGTTTGACTTGTCACATCATACCAAACAAAGATATTCATTCATATCGCTATTGTGTATTCCAGCTTAAGATTCTTAACGACAGTTTGATTTCACCTTGATGTTATTTCACACAAGAGCGCTCATAGAGTTTATAAAAACATTTTTAAAGAATCAATTAAGACCAAAAGATATTTTAGGAGTCGGAGGCATCGGGCCATTCTTTTTATAGGCTTCTTTAGTTTTCTTACAACCTCAAGAAGAATTTAACTTTGAACAATGACTAACAATATTGAAGAACTGTTTCAAACAATACTTTAGAAATGATGAGCTTAAACATCGTTAAATGTTAAGTGTTATCTACTGAATGTTGTACAGCAAATGTCTCAAAGTTTGTCCGTTAAATTAAAGATTTATTATAACTGTAAATTAATGCTAGATTTATATTATTAAAATTGTCATACAAATTATGACAGATCTTTTATTTACATTTCATATTATAACGATCGACAGATAAAATGGCTTTAGGTATATGTGGGAAAAGTTTGAAGGCTCATACTAAAATCGTTCATTAATAGAAAATCGTTCACATTAATAGGGGCCGCAGAATGAACCACTACATCGATAGTAAACCCGTGGAAATTGCAGCAGTTAGTTTGATTCGTGCGTTTTATTTTATTTAATGTGCCCAATCAGATGTTCCTCATGAAAGTTAGATTGCAGTTTCATGTATCAAGAGTCAGTAATGATTGACAGTAACAAAGATTTTTTCATATTGAATAATACAACCATTGTCTTTTAATTTTATGTGTTCATTATATTTATAATCTGAGCCTTTGGGGGAAAGGTCCCCTGGTTGACAAGGACCGAGACCATGAACTCTAGTGTTTTGTCTAGCTTTCAGTTAATGCTCTCGAAAATATGTCTTTATCAGATGAGTTTATTGTTTGAGTATCAATGTCTGTCATTTTGAAGAACTTTAGTTTTTATTTCAATTGGTATGTTTGTTTTATGTCCAGAGAATTATTATCAGATTGCAGAAGATTCTCAGAGAACTACAACCAAGTAATCTATTTGAATCTACTGATTCTGTCAAAGTCGAAAAAATGTTTCATTTCTTTACACTTTTAAAACATGTTTTTTTATTTTTGCTTTCTAATTTTTTTCAACCAGCACCAATTAGTTTTGAAGACATTTTAAATACTACCGTCGGTTCTTTTAAAATATTGTTAAATACATACGAAGATACAAAAATATATATATAAACTGTTTTTTATAAAATTAAATTATTTTCTTTTATTATAACTTTTGAAAATTTGAGAGCTTAAGTGAATGAATAATGTCATTTGAAATCAAAATATTATATCTTTAATTCAAATTTTTCGCAATAAAATTTAAATAAACTTACTACAATACGACAAATCACTGATTCACGAATCAAAACACCGCATACCTGAAATTCAATTAAACATTAGTCAATCAGCATAGTCAAAATTGGTCAATCTTAAGCCACTTACAGACTATCACTTTGATCACCAACGTACACTTAATAAGTTTAACAGCTATTTTGATTCAATATTTGATTATGCTTATATTCACAGAATAGTTATTTACAAACCAAGTCTGGGAGGAACTTTTTCCTACATGAGCATTTCAGGCATCGAGCGAAGAAGTGAGCGAGTGTTTAACAGCGAGAATGCTGTGAACAATCTTCCCGCAGAGGTTGTACAACATTTTGTATTTGAGCAAATATCCTATTAATAAATATTTACACTAATGTCAAATGAATATAATTATAGAGGATATGAGTTGACGTTTCGGTTGTAATTAAGAAATGATATAGATGGTACTATAAATTTGTAACTTTGTAGATTTTGTTTTATTAACAAAAATCATTGGGAAAATGATTTCAGCAACTAAAATTATATTTGACATAGATGTTATTGTTAGTTTCAATGTTCAGAATGCTTGTGTTTTTGTAATGCATTCACTTGGTAACTAAAAACTGTTTGATTGTATCGTTTCATATTTCGAATTTTGCAACATATGTTTGTTTCTGCTCAACATTTAACGTTAATTTCTTGTGTTTAGGATATATTTAAATATTGTTTTTATTGCTTCAGTCGGTGCTTGATTCCCGATAACGTATCAGCAAGTGACTCTAATTATACTTAACACAATAATATATTTTACCGCCAGCAATACGTAACTGAACAATAATACTGA